>OU964983.1:4746321-4941321 GCA_918808275.2 Dolichovespula sylvestris | reverse complement strand
AAAAAGTAGATTACTCGCTTATTCGTACCAAATCGGAAAGTAATTTAGGAAAGTTGAGAGGTGAGTGACAATAAAGGACGAATATTTTTGCATATATTTTTAGCTTGTAACAAATATATATATATGCATATGTATATGTATATAATCGTGACCTACGTACGTTACAATTTATTTACACTTTACGATATCGTTCATTTTTCATATTTTTCATTCTGAATATCCCCTACCGTTAAAAACCCTTCCTAAAATTTCTCATCGATAGTCCAAGTAGCTTTTACCCGATATACATAGATAACGGATATGCGTACTTGAATCAAAACACTAGTGTAAAATAACGTTAGAAGTCGTCTTTACGTAGAAATTAATACAAATTGATCGTCGATGTGTGTACAATGAAATTGTATGTAGAGAAAGGATCTCTAGAGACGATTCTTTCGTTCTTTTTGGCAACGAATTTCCGAATTTATCTAGCATCTATCGAGAACGATGTGGCCTACGATGACGTTAAAAAAAAAAAAAAAAATAATAATAATAATAAAATAGAAGAAGACATTGTACGTCGTCTGATTCATTATTAAATATATAGGTATATAAAACGTATATGATTCCATAGGATCTTTCGGCCAAGGTCCTTTACGCGCAGGGAAATACTCGCAAAGAGTTTGACGCTCGAAGGAAGATAGAGGAGGTGGATGCAACGACAACGAAATTTCGGAGGAATATTTGTTTTTTTTTTTCCAGGAAAATGGCAAAGGGAACACCAGGGAAAGCACATCGATTAAGAAATAATAATGATAATAATTATGACGATAATAAAAATACATACGCGTTAGAAAAGTCGAGACGAATATATTGAATAATATGTAAGTTAGAAAATATTTGTACGTTGCAATCGTAGATGAAGAATAATATCGACGAATGAAGGAAACTGATCGATCGATCCCTTTGGATCCTAGGAACCTCGATTTATTCTTCGTATGGACCAGAAATTCGTTCGTTTTATCAGGACCATACAGTTTTCATCCGTATACACGCCGTGTCTCGTTTGACTCGAAGGGGATCGATGGATTTCAAACGATTCGATCGAATGAGACATCTTGTGTAAGTGAGCTCGTAAAGTAAATGTAATATTATACGACATATATATATATATATATATACATGAAATATTTGTAAAGTTTAAGAAGCGATCTCGAAGGTCTTCCACGTACGCTTTTCTCACGTTTCACAGAGATTCTCGTCGTCATGTCGTCGTAACATTTTTCTATCGTTCGATCGTTAAAAAGAAAACAAAATGAAAAGATCTCCGACGAGTGCGATAATGAGCGTTCGATCGAGGAAACTTTAAACGTTAATATATGTATAGCAAAGCGCTGAAAACTTTTCAAACGGGCAAAACGAGGATCGAAGATGCAAGCTGCGTTTATTATTTTGCGGGCTATGTTTTACGTATATGAACGGAAGAAAAGAGGAGGTTGTATGTATGTAACACGCCACAAGCGACAGCAGCGGCAACGACAGCAGCAGGCAGCAATAAAGCGTTAGGAAAAGTGACTCGAGTTAAGTGCTTTTATATGTTTATCCGAGTACAAAGGGTGTACATAGGATACATATACACATATATACGTATATACGATATAAATATGTATTATTTATGTAAGTGTATGCGTGTGCGTGCGAGCGGTAAGGTTCGAAAGGTGTGCTCGAAATTAAAACGATAATAAGAAATTATTATGGCATTATTACGGAATACGATCGTCGATAAAGAAAAAAGAGATATCTATGTAGACGTTTGAAATAGGATGATAGACGCGTTCTAGACCTATTTGACTAAATGTTTTCTCACTCAGTCGTTACAGTGCGGTCGGACGAGGAATACGTTTTCGACGTTTCTTACCAGAGGGAAGTCATCTTGAAGATTAAAAGAAGAGGGAGGACCAGGAAAGAGATCGAAAGCAAGCTTCGATTACTCACGAATCGGAATATCTATTAATATCATTATTATACGAATGACATCGCTATAATTTTTGTTCTACTGTGATTATCATTATTACTATTATTATTATTACTATTACTACTATTATTATTGTCATCAGTACTGACTTTCAATCCCGTCGCTATGTTACCCACCACTCTTATCATTACGTAAAAGTAATTTATAATGGAAATACTTTAATAAGGCGAAGGCTTCCGACTAATAACCCCATGACCCCGTTTTTCTCGCACGACCAAAGGATATTATACGTAGGTATACAAGGTTTCTCGCCGATGGAACGACGAAACAAGTAAGTAACTTGGTATATATTATATCGATCGAAGCTAAGGAACGCTTTACGACGATTTCACCGGATTATCCTGATTATATTACTACCGACGGAGAGAATACAAAGTTATACAGGCAAAAGATGATACTCGTGAAAATCTTGGATTAGAGCAGGGAAACGAAGTACGAAGTACGAATATAATAACAGGAGAAATAGAATCGGGCGAACGCGTTATCGAATAATAATATTCGAGCCTTTCCAAATTTAATAAAAGGTTAAATGACACGTTGCTCGTGTTACCAGGTATATAATAGTTTCGGTCACGTAAGGAACAGGATAATTATCGACTACTAAAAGTTGCGTTATCCCATTAGGAGAAATAAATCGTTCTCTCTCTCTCTCTCTCCCTCTCTCTCTTTCTCTCTCTCTCTCTCGGTCGTTCTGCTACGATATACATCGCGGCTCGAGAATCGAGAATAAGGGAAACGGTAGGGAAGAAGGTCGTGACGTTATCCCCTTAATATCGGTCGCATGTCTCTCTCTCTCTCTTTCTCTTTCTTTCTCTCTCTCTCTCTCTCTCTCTCTCTCTCTCTCTCTCTCTCGCGCGCGCGCGCGCGTTCGGTGCGTTTCGTTCGAAGCGAGTTTAATACCTTGACACGAGAAGACTCGTGTCCTCGAAGGTCACCCAGGCAGATTTACAGGCTTGGAAATGCCTGTCGTTGACCCAGAGGAGGGCGAAGGAACGGCTCTGGGTTGTGGAGGATGAGGGGGAAGGAAGAAGGAGGGTGTATATATATATATATATATGTATAGGGAGGAGAAAGCAGATCGATATTGAAACCCCCTGGGGTATACGCGTTACCTACGCTCCTGTCTGCTAAATAGCAGCTCGACCTGAGAAAAGGCTGCTTCAGGAAATATAGACCGTGTGTGTGTGTGTGTGCAGCTTTTCTCTTATAGCCTTTCTATCGTCGACGAGGAAAAGGAGATAGAAAAGAGGGAGAACGGGTCGGACAATCCTAGATAAATTCTTTCGTACCTCGAGCCTTTTTATTTTCTACGAAATCGATTTCGCTACGCCATCCATGTTCGCTTTTTAATACCTACAGGGAGAAAGAGGGAGGGAGGGAGGGATAGAGAGAGAGAGAGAGAGAGAGAGCATATTTTAGGGCGAAACTATGGATATTATTCTTCGTCGAATATATATTTCAAAAGCTCAGGATTTTGTTCGGTCGTGGGATATATTCGTTTCGCACACACGCACGCACGCACGCACGCACGCACGCACGTTCCTGGTAGAAAAGAGGGTGCGAGAGGGCGTTTACGCGAATCTCCTCGCGGACACACCCCTGCCCTGACACGAGCGTCCTCCTACTCTATTTCCTTCCTTTCTTCGTCTCGTGAGAACCCGAGAAAAAAGGGAGCGAGTCACGACGGCTCGTTTATTTATTCCTTAACGGGGGAATGATAACGCGATAATTGCGACATCGCGGTTAATTGGACGGAGTTTTAAAAAGATGTATCTGGTCGAACGGAGCCTGGATCAGATTTTTTTCAAGTAACCTTTTTTTTTTATCCTTCCAACGCATCGATATTTTCCTCGAGATGTAACTTCGTTTCGTCGTTCGGAATGTAAAACGATAATAAAATCGCAAACGTTCGTAGGCTGTTTCTTTTTTTTTTCTACACAGAATTTCCGTTTAAGAAAAAAAAGTACGCGTAGGAGAGGAGTCGCCAAAGTTTCTTTTTCTTTTTTGTTTCCTTTCTTTTTTTCGTCGCGGACGAAACACTCGATTTCGCTCCGTAATATTCCGCGTACGTCGGCTCGAGAGGGGCTTTTCGAGGATTTCGTTATCACTTTGCTACGACGTGATATTCAATATAGGCGACTGCATTATGTAGCGACTCGGACAAGTCGTTGGCTGGAGAAGTCGATGGGAAGAAAAAGGAAAGAAAAAAGAAAAAAGAAAAAAAGAAAGAAGGGAGAAAGTTGAAGCCGAGTAAAGTATGTCGTTTGGTGGTCTTGCATGCCAACTAAGTAAAAGATATAGCCTCGTATGTAGAGCATACGGAGTATCTCTGACTTTTCTTCCGATCTTTCGCGCATAAAAACTTCGTCTTGATCGTTTCGAGTAATAAACAACCATCGTTCCTCTAGGGCCCAGAGTTAGGAAAAATGAGGCGAGAAGATCGTACCGCAAATACACGTTCTTCCCACCGAACGCGTACTTCTAATCCATTTTCTCATTTCCCAAGTAAATGCACATTTCCTGTAACTCGTGCCATACTCTCGTTTAATGGTCCACCCCCGTTGAGCGTAGGATCGGGGGAGAAAAAGAAGATGGCTCGATAGAGAGAGAGAGAGAGAGAGGGTGGTAGGTCTCTTGGTAAACGTTGAAAAGAAAGGGAGGGAGAATAACGAACGAACGAACGAACGAACGGGAACGGAAGGGCGAAGAGCTTAAATCTTTGATGCTGGAGGGCTCGTCTAAATTTCCGCTTCTTTTCCTACGGGTTTCTTCCTTTATTCCTCGTACAGACCAATGCAAAACTTAATAAAGGTACGAAAGGAGTGGCATCGATTCTCTCTGTCCCTCCCATCTCCCCTCCCCTTTTCTCCTCCTTTCTTTCGGATCTTGTCGGACTATGAAGATCCAATGAGAAAATATCGATTTAACGAGCGCTAACTTTACTATTATTCTCAATTTTATAATCTCGATTCGCTCGATGGAAGTGTCTCGGACGAGACATTGAAAAACATTTCCCGTAGAACGTAGATCGTTTTACGAGGGACGACGGGGAGAACCCGGTTTTCCGGTAGAGGAAGAAAAAGAAGAGGAGGAGGGAGAGTCGTATCGAAGAAAAAAAGAAAGAATTCCCCAAAGAATTCTCGGTACCGAGACGTTTCCTTATATCTCAAGGAAATAAACTGCCCTCGTAAAAGAAAGAGAGAGAGAGAGAGAGAGAGAAAGAAAGAGTAGATAGAAAATTGCAGATACGTGTGGACCATCGGAGATAGTACACGTACGTACGAGAGACACGCGACATTTCCTACTCTTCTTCGCTCTCGAAGAAAAGAGAAAGGGGAAAAAGAAACAGAGGGAGTCGTATCCTCCTCCTCCTCCTCCTCCTCCTCCCTCTTTCTCTCCCCCTTTTTTCTCCGTGTAGGTTCTTCGTGTCTCTGCCCCTAAACATGTCCGGCTCTGCCTTTGGCTCGGCGATGTTTTAAAAATAAACTCACGCTGGAATATCGTTTCGACCTTATCCTCCATCACCACTGGCAGCAACGGAGCAGCGGCATCACCACCACCATTACTATCCAAGCTACGTCTCTCGGGCAGCGCCGCTCTCGTCGCATTCGAAATGATGCTTTTATCTCGATTGAACCGCGCGCGAATTTCATGCCCGAGGCTTTTCCTCCAATTAATATATCGAATATCCTGGTACTCGAAGGATTTTATCGGCGAGAATCTTATGAGATGTAACATCGCGATACCGTCCTCTCGGCGCAGTTTTCTTATTTTTCGCTCTCTCTCTCTCTCTCTCTCTCTCGCGCGCGCGCGCGCGCCTACCTTGCCAACCATTTTTTCCAGCCGTAGGATACAACTCTAGCAAAGTTTAAACTTTGGGAGCTACCGGAAGTAACATTTCACTCACCTCCCACGAATTTCCTTTCGGTAATTTAACGTTCTTGAAAAAGTTCCAGCGGTATTGACGCTGAAACTTCGGATTACATTCGTCCCGTTCCTTGTCATTCGTCATTGCGCCGTTGTAAATCGTTGAGATTATGCGATCGACGTGGATGATAATAATAATTACGAGACGAGATTACGCGCGTGTCTCTTTATCTCTCGTCGAAACGATCACGTGCCGTTCACGATCGATACGACGACGATCCACGTTTCTCCTTCCTTTCCAATACCTTTCGCCAGACAGGAAATTGACTTTTTCATTCGCGATGCAACCGATTAATTAGTCTCTCTTTCTCGCACGTGATTGGTCGACGCATTTACAATATATCTCGATGGAGGCGCGAGGTACGTGACACGATGCGAGAAAGGATTTTCAAAATTGTATAAGCGTCAGGATCGCCAGTTCGATTCGATATTTGTTAACGCGTCGTCAAGGATAACGTATCGTTCCTCGCTTGTCGATCGTCCTTCTTTTATCTCGAAACTAATTGATATGGAGCGCTTTAGAAAGTTAGTTACGAGATCAGTTTTCGCACGGGAGAGAACCGCGTACACGCTTGACTACCATTGGTCGCGTAACGGATTAAAAATTTTACGTGAACGGGAACGTTTCAAAAGATGCCGATAGGACGTACGATTGTTAAACGGTGGTAAGCGTCAAACTTTTGCATTTGTATACGCGCACGCACCCGCCGTTTAAAAACTCTCGAAAGGATCTATCTCGTTCTTATTGGTTAAGGCTTGCGAAATAAATCAATCGGTTGTTTAAAAAGTTTTCTGTTCCGTTGCGCCGATTGGTCGAGCTATTTACGGAGGATGTCGACATTTTTTTCCACGACGCGATTGGTCGTGGAAAAAAGATGGTGGAACTGTTTGTATGGTCGTTTGAACAAAAAAAAAAAAAGAAAAAAAAAGAAAAGAAAAGAAAAAGGAATAGCTAAAAAGCCGGCGTTGCTAGTAAAGAGGACGGAAAAAGATTTGTGGGTTAGTTTACGCGCGGTCTTTTCTTTCTCCTACTCTTCCTCGGTAGCTTTCGCGTCAAGTATCGCAAAGAAATTCCCATCTGGCTCGCACGCCGGCGTCCACGAGACGAAACGAGCTTTTGGTCGTCGTCGTCGTCGTCGTCGTCGTCGACATCGTCTTCGACATCGTCTTCGTCTACCGACGGAGAGCGAACGAGATAGAGGAGATAGAGGAGAGGGCAGCGGCTAGTAAAAACCGTATTTGTCATGTTGCGCCGTTCTAATTGAAAAGAGAGAGATTTTTGGCGGTATTAAAGCACGCGCATTCGCGAATCGCGAGAAATTGATGCCGTGCTTTCGCGAGAGAAGGGAGACCTCGAGAGCGTTAGACGAGGAGGAGGAGGAGGAGGTGGAGGAAAAAGAAGAGGAAGGTGAAAGTGAATGGACGGCGGTGGAAATAACCTAAAAATAATCGTTCTCGTAGGAAGGTGCGTGGAGCGATAAGAAACATTCTTTGGAAGAAAAGAGAGAGAGAGAGAGAGAGAGAGAGAGAGAGAGAGACAAAGATATATATATATATATGTATATGTATATGTATATATATTTCTAGAGAAAAAGAGATAAATCTTAAGGTGACGTCGCGAATCGTTACAGGTGATCGTCATGAGCGTTCCACGATGTCGCATCTCGTACGCGTGACTTAGGAGATAGGAGAAGCGTGTGCAATTGTCGCGAAAAATATGGACGCCTGTAACGAAGGCGCGGATCGGATAGGATCCTCCGATGATGCTACCGCGAGAAAAACCTGGCCAGAGTTACGTGGCGTTGTTAGCGATTTGAGGAGAAGATTGTCAGGTATATCGGCGGGTTCAGTGCCTGGATCCATAACGTTTCGATCTTTACCCGATGGACGGTAAATCTCCTGCTTTTCACCGATCGTATTATCAAGTTTTTGTGTATTTCGAGTTGTCTATTTAAAAATCACTCCACGTTTCAGCACCAGAATATATTTTCTCAGTACTCCCAACAATGGTTGGGAAACTACACTTTTATACGTAGACATTGCACACTCCGATCATGCCAATGGTTATCGACTACATTGGCAACCGGTTATAGAAGCAAATTTTCAGAGGTAAGAAGTCTTAGCCAAGAATCTTTGATTCTTTGATCCGGGCCGGTCGGTTCTAATCTTTTGCTTCTAAATGGCTTCAGCGTATCCAGTACAAATAGATTGTCCAGGGAGGAGCAGCTGTTGTGGGAAAGGAAGAGGCTAGCTACTTGGGGTATAACCAGTTACGAAATCCATGCGGAAAGCGGCAAGTTAGTTTTTCCAGCTGCGAGTAGTTTGTATCAATGTATAGACACGGGCTTTATGGTAATTAACTTGAGTTCGTTCGTCCGGCTCGTGCTTCTTTCTCTTCGAGGAAATAATACTTATATATATTTTCTCTTTTCGACTTTTAGCCCGGACCCTTGTTTCCTTCTGAGATTAGAATATCGGCTTCCGGTGCTAAACTGTGTCCTCAAATTTGTCCGTGGAACAACGCGTTGGTCGCTTATACCTGTTCCGGTGACTTATATTTGTCGCATAGCGTTACAGGATCCTCCGTGAGATTGACTCATGCCAGAAAAGGGGGCAGAAGTCTGACCGACGATCCTTTAACTGCCGGTACCCCTTCATACGTCATGCAAGAAGAATTTACTAGGTTTGTACGTTTTGATCGCCTCGTACGTACGTACGTACGTACGTGTACCCACTAACGACGATTCGTTCGTAGGTATATTGGTTTCTGGTGGCAACCAAAATCCAGCGATGGCATTTATAGAATAGTCTACGAAGAGGTCGACGAAAGCGACGTGAAAATATTTTGTTTTCCATCGACGACCAATTCCGAGGAAATAGATGAATTTAGATTTCCGCGGGCTGGGACGTCCAACGCTAGGAGCAATTTGAAAATGGTGCAATTCCGATTAACGGAAGCCTTGCAGATCGTCGACGTTGAAATATTAGAACTCCAGTATCCGCTACAGATCATGTTTCCTTGGATGGAATATATGGTTAGAGTCGGTTGGACGCCGGACGCTCAATAGTAAGCACTACCTCGTCCTAAACACGCGGGCGCGCATAAAAATATTATCAACGTCATTCTCCTTTGTCGTTAATGTCCTTCTTTTTCTTTCTTCCTTTTTTTTTTTTTTTTTTTTTTTCTTTTCTTCTCCCTCTAAATAACAGCGTTTGGGTGCAGTTATTGGATAGGAAACAACAAAAGCTCGAACTGGTTCTACTGTCGGTCGACAATTTCTCCGAGCCTCCTACGAGCGTATACAATACCAAATCCTCCTCTGCGAGCGTTCAGGTTTTATATACGGAGCAGAGTACCGTTTGGGTGAACGTTAACGATTTGCTCTACTTCTTGCCCTCGGACGAACCGACGGAGGTAAAATTTCTTTGGGGCAGCGAGGAGTCGGAATTTCGACACTTGTATCTTATAACATCAAGCATAACCGGTATAGATAAAAAAGAAAATATATATATATACATATATATATATGTAATCCTTCTCGACCTTTAAACGTAATGATTAATCGAACGTTGAAATACTCATTATCCGACTATACTTTAGGTTTAAGCAACGGAGTAGAGGAATCGTTGGATCGGATGGACAGTATCTTTTTACAGCCACGCGTTACTTCGAAGATCGCATTGACGCAAGGCGATTGGGAGGTATTGGGTAAAAAATTATGGGTCGACGATAGCAATTCTATCGTTTATTTTTGTGGCCTGAAAGAGGGCCCGTTGGAACAACACGTCTATGCAGTCTCCCTTCGTCGACCACTGGAAATAAGACTATTAACGAGACCCGGATATAGTTACAATAACGTATATTTCAATAAGGAATGCACTATGCTAGTTACCGTCTACAGCTCCATCAAAACGTTTCCCATATGCCAAGTACTTGAGATTATATCAAACATCTATTAATTAATAATATATCTGTTAATTCGTTACGTCGAATACGTTGTGCCTCTATATGATATATGTTTTAGGTATTTAGGGTATCTCAATCCGATTGGACGGTGGAGAGTATAACGCTTACTCCGGTTGGTTACTTGTTGGAACCATCTTCTCCCGAATTAGATTTATTTGCTCCAGAAATTTATAAGTATAAGATAATGTCGGGGGATACGATTTACTCGATGATCTTTAAACCTCACAATTTTCAAGCAGGAGTAAAGTATCCGACGATATTAAACGTATACGGTGGCCCGGAAGTACAATTGGTATCTAATACGTTCAAAGTGAGTAGGATACGTTTGTGACGGGGTGTACCAGTCGAAACGAATACCTTTACGATTATATAAAGGTTTGAACGTTCAACAGGGTATGAGACACTTAAGAATGCATATGCTGGCTGCGCAAGGCTATTGCGTTGTTTTAATCGATTCTCGTGGCTCGCAGCATAGAGGATTGGTATTTGAGAGTCATTTGCAACGTCGAATGGGAACGGTCGAATTGAACGATCAGGTAGAAGTTTTGAGATGGCTAGCGGAGACGACGGGATACATAGATTTAAATCGTGTCGCCCTTCACGGTTGGTCCTACGGCGGATACCTGAGTCTGATGGGTTTGATACAACATCCCGACGTATTTAAGGCACGTCCTACGATTGTTACCACATTACGATCGTCGAGAGCTAAATTTTAAGAGTTAATGTCCTTTTGCAGTTGGCGATAGCTGGGGCACCGGTTACGTCTTGGAACTTTTACGACACCGGTTACACCGAGCGTTACATGGACCTTCCTCAAAACAATCCGCACGGTTATATGACAGGTTCGGTTTTAACGTACGTTAGCAAGTTTCCGGACGAAGAGAACAGGCTTCTCATCATTCACGGGCTCATAGATGAGAACGTTCACTTTTTCCACACCAGTCAGTTGATCAATGCTCTTGTAAAAACCGGCAAGCCGTATCAATTACAAATTTATCCGAACGAAAGGCACAGCCTCCGAAATTTAGATGCTAGTAAACATTACGAAACCACGTTGCTATCGTTTCTGCAAAATCATTTATGAACCTCCTGCTCTTTTACACAACGTTAGGTAAATTTTACACACACCGATTGCTCGTCGTTATGAGAACGATCTTTTTTAAAAATTTAAGTAACTGCCATTGTTTTATGTATATAGAACTCAAACCGAATTAACGATCTGTCGCTGTTTCTATATCTTCGCGATGGTATAGGCAGGTATTCGATTTTAATCCCCCAATGTCAGAGTCAAGTATCCGGGGGTATGTTTAAGCAGTATTACATTTTTACTACGAGAACTTGCAATAACGTCTAGACGATATGTATGTTCGAAACGTACGTATTGTTATTAATATTATTAAAAGAGACCTCTCGAATATTCCATAAGCATATTGAATGAATATAATAATCCACCTTTTGAAAGTGTTTGAAACGCGAGATCGAATCAACGATGTATCGCTTTGTTATGCCATGGAACCATCGCGGAACATGTTACACGCACGTCTCTCGAGTCTGTAACACACCTCGTACGTTTATTACGAAGGCTTACCATCTACAAACGTAATGACGATCCTAGATACTTTTTAAGAAAATCGACAATACTCGCAATTATTTTGTACACACACATATATATATTTATATATATATATATATATATATATATATATATATATATACACACATATAAATATGTGGGTATAATCAAACGTAGATCTGCATAAGATTTTTGTAGGGCTTTTACCCTAATTGTACTTAGAAGATATTTCTCCTACATATATATATATATATATGTATGTATGTTGTATATATATATGTGTGTGTGTGTATATATATATATGTATATATATATATATCAGTTTTCTTTCGGTTATTATAATTTTCTGCTTGATTATGTATATATGTGTGTGAAACTGTCAAATCTTTTTACAGTAAATGATTATGAAAAGTATTTTAGCTATAACACTATTTGCGATCTTGATCATTGTGAAATTACCGTATATCCGATGGATAATCATTTGTCAAATAAATAAATTCGCTATTTTATACTTTGTACGACGTTCGATGATGGTACGCAAAGGACAACGTTATCTCGACGGATATACAAGCGGCTTTTTGAATTTAAATTAATTTATCTTTATTTGATACAACGATTTATATCATTAATTTCTTATTGCTTCCTAGAGAATCCAGTTTTAGTCTTTCTGTTTAATTTCTTGTAGAGATACTTTATCCTCTTTTGCATATCCTTCCATTTGGTCGGTCTTGCGATAGGGAAGATACCGGATTTCCACATCTTCCTCTTTCTCAATAACACTTTATATTCGTTTCCTTTGAATCCTCTTAACCAAGACGGTACGTTGTAAATTATTCTCGTAGGATGCAAATGGTCAGATCCTAGAATATCTATGTAATCGTTTTGTCCAAATAACGCTCTCTTCTCATCCCAAGCGTTCACAGGACGATAGATCGGCATTGGAAGCCTGTTCGTTCCTCCGGTATGAGGCAATAGTCCCTTCATATTTATCGGATCTTTGTAACCGTATCTTCGTAACAACGGACCCCTTGCAATTTTTTCTGCGTGATAACGATACCGTACCGTAGTCACTTGCGGGGTCCAACTACGTATAGCAGCGCGTATTGTATTTACGACAAACGACATTGCTGTAAAAAAGTTGAAAGATTTTTCAAATTTTCCATGCAAAATATGTGCTATAATAATGCCGACCGGAGATACTATCGTGCTTATTACACAATTAATCCGTTACCACGGCGTTCAAAAGTTTCCGATATCTTCTCGTCGAATAGTCGAATAGATTTGTTCTCGACTCTAACCTCACTTTTTTGAATCATACGATCATTCAAGAGAGTAATGCGTTCTTTTTTTTAAATTGCATTCGAACGAACGCGTATTCGCAAACACATACCTTTTTTTTTCTCTGACGCGTAAATTTATTTGCGATCTGTCAATTATCGTATTATCGTCTCGTAGCAAACCGCAATGCGATTATAACACCGTCTCCCTGCTATCTTTTACCACGTTGTTACGATTCGAATACAGAATGCGCTGGTTTACGGTAGCGAGAACAACTTTGAAAAAGAAACATTTGAAAGGGAAATGTAAAATTTATACTTTCTTTGACGCAACGGTTCGTTTTATTTAAAAGTAGAGGAGAAAGAACCAAAATTGTATCTCTATACACAAAACTTTTGTATTTTTTCTTCGTTGAAAAAATCGTACGATGCATTCTTATGTTAATTACGCTATCCCTGCTACGATCATCGTCGATACGATTAACCCTAACGTCGTCGTTGCAACGGATGAACCTAAGGGAAAGAGAGAGAGAGAGACAAAAAAAGAAACGAAAATGAGTAATAGAGTAACGTAAGATACTAACGCATAAGAAAAATAATTAGGGGCTAAAAGTAATACTTCATCAACCTTTACTGCACCGAGGATCGTTATCTCTACAAACGCATTCGTCATTTTTACATTGCAAAACATTCGGTGTACCATCGTCGAGGAAACACTCGTAATCCTTGCTACATGTATTATATCGCCCTTGAAAAAGATGAATTCGTTATTATCATACTTTTAAAAAGGTATATTTATCCTTATCACGGAGACGAAGCAATTACCACGGGCCTGAATGCATTTGCCAGTTTCGTTGACGAAACGAAGGCCGGTGATGCAACGACACTTATTATCTATGCATATTGCCCGTTCCATAGCCTCCTCGCACTCGTCCCTTCTCTGACAAGCGTCGCCCTCTTTCGATGGTCCTTAAAGAAATAAAAAAAAAGGGAGTATATAACAATAAAAAAAAAAAAAAAAAAGAAACGATCATAATTCATCGATCGAAGAGCCAATCGACTAAGTAAATCTCTGCGCACGATAACTCGAGTTACGGCCAAACGTACTCCGATCGTTTTCTAATCTTCGACCTATTTTTTTGGAAAACTCGTCGACGAGATAGCGATATAAAGGAAAAACGCATGCAAAGAATAGAAGCTTACTACTTATACAATTGGACGAATTGTTTATGTCCAGGGTAAACGTGTCCCTGCAACTGCACACGTTTTGACGACAAACTGCATTGGACATGGTAGCGCAAGTAGTGTCATCGTTGCAACTCAATCCGGCTGCTGCAAAGGCGAAAGAAAAAAAAAACGTAGGTTTACGTCGGATCCTTTTAAAAATCATCGATCTAATTTCCACCGAAAGAATCTCTTACTGGCGAGACAAGCCGTCCTCTCTGGATTGGGCGAGTAATATGGCTCGCACTGACAGATCCGTTGACTACGGCAATACGCATTATTGATGCAATTGAAGTCCCTCTCGCATGGATCCCCGAACAACGCTACTCCAATTCGTTTCTCTACGATAGAAAAATAATTAATAATGGAATCGATAGGAAACGTCAAAACGTTTAGTTAAAGACGGGGGCGGGGGCACTTACCTTCCGCCGAAGACAAAAGAAATTCAACAATAACGAGACAAAAGAAAACAACGTTATGTCGTCGCATAATAGTTATCATCGTACAAGCGAAGAATCTAAAATAATTTGATTCGAAAAATTGTTATCTAAAATAACTTGATATCTCAATAGCGAAGCAATCGGAGCATCGTGCTCGACTTATTCGACGACGAATGACGAGGATATAAACGTTAAATTGACTTCAACGACGCTTGCACACCTTTCCGTGATAATGCTTATCTCTTTATCTATCTCTTTTCCTATATATACATATATATATATAATATTTCTAACGACAGCGTTTTAAAGAACATTTTTTTTTTCTTATTCAATATGAAATAGAATCGCAGTCGGGAAAGTTCGATATTTCGATCGAGGCTCGCCAAACTCTCGGATAAATGCATCTCGATCGAAAATGTACCCTTTCGAACGTTACCAGTTTCTTATCGTCGGTACGATAATAATTTATTACATATATATATATATATATATATATATATATATATATATATAAACGAAAACCTGGTCAGATTTTTTTAAACGTATGACGTATAAAGGACGATAATAGTCAAAGATATGACACGTATAAAGTTTCTCTTATGTGGAACGAAACTATGAGTTGTTTGAAATCAGTGTGCATAGGAAACACGAGCTCGCTCTCTCTCTCTCTCTCTCCCTTATCTATCTAACGTTGGGTGTCACCGTCTAGAAACGTTTTGAATAAGACGGAAATAGAAACGTGAAGGATCTTTCGACGATAATTTCTTCTTTCGTTTAATAAATCCCATTCGGCGACGTATCGCTAGATCGATTTAAGAAGAATTGATGGATAATAAACGTGGACGACAGGCGTCATGCTTCTCGACTTACGTGGATTGTAATCGACGTAGAAGGTCGCATAGGGAACACGTCGATATAAAAAATTTAGATAACATTAATATTTCATCTCTTTCATTTTTGATTTCGCTTGAACGTAATAGGAATAACGGCGACGGCGGGCAGGAGGCCCAGGGAGAATAATCTTGTATCGACCCATTTAAAATAATCGCGTCGGCGTTAACGTAAAAATAAAAGCTTTAATAATATTTCCCGTATCGTATACGTTATGTCAATTTTCCATGGACTCGCGTATCATCGAAGTCGTATACGAGATAAAACTACGTAGACGATATGAAAGGTCGAAGCGAAGTTTCGATGGGATCATGGGGAAAAAAAAAGAAGTAGAAAAGATGAACGTTTCCAAATATTTGTGCCCGTTAAAATAAAGTGAATTTTTGTTTGGGTCGAATGGGACACCTTGTATAAGAATCACAAATGCTGATGCGAAGTAAATAGTGAAAGAGGGAGCGAGAGAAAGGAAGAAAGATAGAGAGGGAAAGTCGGAAGGCAACGCGAGAGAGTGGGAAAAGACCTTCGTAACAGAGAACTCTGATTCGTGTTCATCAGTCGCACGTTGCCATCTAAGTTGGAAGCGCGTTTTGCCCTGCAAAAGTAAAATTGTTTCTTTTTCTTAAAAAAAAAAAAAAAAAAGAAAAAATAAAGAGATCATCGTCGTCGTCGTCGTCGTCGTCACCATGAAAAGTTATCTTTTTTTCTTTGGTATTTTCCTATTGATCGATCGCCCGATCGATGGCCTAAACATCGGTAACGTCTTCTTCAATCCTTTATATTCGGTGCACGTGTTGTGTGTGTGAATCATTGCATTGAAATTTAATCGGGAATTGCCTGTTATCGTCGTTAGTTTGCGAGCGAGCACCGTGCGTCGGATGAAATTCTAATGACTTTTGATGGGCATCATGGAATTCCTCCTTCCTTCGTTTACTTTTGCGATCGGAATCGCGTAACGGTAATTTATCTATCGGCCACTCCGGACGTAGAAAATCCATCGAGCTCCATTCTTCGTCTATCCGTTTTTCTTTTTTTGTTCTTTTTCGATTGTAATTCGCAACGATACCCTTGAGATTTTTCCTTCGATAGAACTTTTCTCTCGTACGACTACTCAACGCGTAGAGATACATATATTTATGTATATCTATATACAGTTACGATCGTATCTACTGCAAGAAAATTGTTTATCGGCACGTGACATTGAAGTTTAGTCATCGTTAGTCAACAAAGTTTAGTCACAGTTACTTGTTTTCGGTTCAGAGAAATTTCTTCGAGTCGACGTAACGCGAATCAGTATTGCGAGGAATGAGATAGGACGGTCGTCGATCGACAAAAAAAAACATTGCTCCTAACAGACATCGCGTTATGGGTCTTTGCCGGCAAGAGGTTCGTCGCGTTGATCGCTTTGCACGGCTCGCGATATCCTTGAAGAGATTAAAACGATTATCTCGATGAGTCGACGCTAAAAATTCTGTGTCGCGAGGCGACTCAGATTCAATGAATGACGATTCGAAGCTCGGGCTAATGCAAGCTTCTCGAGTCATCTTCTTATTTTCCCCGTATGAAGTTTTTAACGAAATCGTTGATTACAGATCCGTCCGTACCATGTCACAAGGATACCGATTGTTCCTTATTTTCGAAAGATCAGAAGAATTCGACGTGTCGGCAAGGATTCTGCGCTTGTGAAAACGAACAAGGACAAATAAAGAATTGTTCCAGGTCGCAATTAGTTTCTCAGCAGGAAAAACCAGCCGGTATTTCTAATCGAATCGTTAAATCTTGAACGATTTGGCGGCTGGTTATAATTCCTCGTCTATCGTGTTTCAGTATCGCCGATTTATCACACGTGCAAGCACGAGGTAGACTGCAAGTTGAATAATAGTTTTTGCAATACCAGTCGAAGTCAGTGCGAATGCGTCAAAGGTTACGTATCTTCGATGGATCAGCAGCAATGCCTTCAAGGTGAGGATACGTCCGTAGGTAACGAAAAAGCAACGATTCATTTCGATCTTTTTCCGCAGTGGCTAAGTCCTTGAATTCTTCCTGCACGGAGGATAAGCAGTGTTTGATCTTTCAAGCGAACACGACCTGTTTACGAGAACGATGCGTTTGCGTCGACGGCTATCACGCGGTGAACGACGTTTGCTGGAAGACGATCGGTAAGAAGTCGCGCGTGAAAATCGACCGGGCTCGTCGTTAAAACTTCTTCTTTTCGTTGGTTTTATTTTCCTCCCCCTTTTTCTCTCTCTCTCTCTCTCTCTCTCTCTCTCTCTCTCCTCTCTTTCTCCACACAGCTTTCGGTGATCCATGCTCGAAATCGGAGGAATGTTATCACATAAAGGGAGCCTTTTGTACGGATAAGAAGAGTTGCGGGTGTAACGAGAAAGCGGCGATCGACAAGACGGGAAAAAATTGCGTTCCTTACGTGGACACCATCGAGGAATATTGCACGGAGAATGGTACCTGTGCCACGATCCCTGGATCGATCTGCCTCGAGAATAAATGTCAATGTCCAAAGGGCAAACATTTCGTTAAGGAACTCGAACAATGTATCGTTAACAGAGGTGCGCTTGCCTGAATCGTTGAATAGTATAATTTTACGACGTAATAATAATAACGATAATTTAATATGTTTTATAATTATAATATATGTTTGATTGTACAGCCATCGGCGAGCCTTGCCGGCACGATTACGATTGTTATCAGGATGGAGATTATACGGATTCGGAAAGAAAAGGATTCGTATGCGTCGGCACCTTGTGCGATTGCGCGATTGGTTATTTCATAGACGGAGACAAGTGCTTTAGCGCAGGTAGGTAGGAATAAACGAGGATTGATAAAGATAGAGGAGACGGAAGAGGTTGCGAATCTTTTCTCTTTGTTCCTTTTTTTGTTTTTTTTTTTCAGGCGTTCTTACGAGTCCCGATTTCTCTCTCATCGCGATCGTACTATCGGCGATCATTTACGGCTACTATCTTCAATAAAGAACTAAAACGTCGTTTCGTTCCATCCCGGAAGAAGAGATTAAAATAAATCTCTGTGGGTCGAGCGTTCGAGTACTTAAGATTTATTTAATTTTCTTTGCTCGACGACGTACGTGGACTGTGTACGAACGAGGTAGAAGAAGAAATTGCGAGGAAAGAGGTCGTGTTTTAAGAGTTACTCGCGAAAGAAAGATATAAAGAGAGGGAGAGACTGTATACGCAGGAACGGTGAAAGATTTGATGAAAAATGTACGAAGAGTATTTCGAAGAATTTTCATGATCGTCGTCGACAATTTTTAACTTTCCTTAATTCCTTAGCTATCGTTCAACGATAGTCGATTCGAGTACAGTTAATGCTCATCTTAATAATCCTTTATCGGTATTAAAGAAATAACGTGATACCAAAGAACAAGAGAAAATTTCGAGTGGGAAGAAACTCTCGTCGTTACTCTTCCTCTTTTTGTTTCTTTTTGTTTTTCGTTTTTTTTTTTTTCCTTATTTTCTTTCATCGTTGCCTTCGGAGTGAGCAACGGAGAAAGGGTTTTTGATATTTTATGCAGAGAGTATTATGCGTTTTCTATGTTATGGTTATAGCACATACCTACATATATATATTATATATACGTTTATATGTAAAGAGACAAATTGTTCAAAGAATGCTTTTATAAAACTTTGTCGGAGCTTGATTTTTTCTACGAGAGAGAGAGAGAGAGAGAGAGAAAAAATTCGATTAATTTCTAATTCTGCGAATACGTATATACGTAAGAATTCTAATGAAATATACGCGTGCGAGTTGATACCGAGAGATGCGATAGATCAGTTAATAACATTTTATTCTTCGTTTTAACAAATTTTTCCGTACGAAGCGTTATATATTTCTTTTTTTGTTTTTTTTTTTTTTCTTGTTAACTCGCTCGGTTTAAGTAGAATCGTGCGAATCGAAGCACAAACGTGTAAACACCTTCGTGAATACGGCTACTACATAAAGAAAAGAAAAAAGAAAATAAGAATAAGAGAGTACAAGTCCCACCACACTTCCCACGGCTCCTCCTTCCACGAAAGTACCGATGACACATCGCTTGGCGGCAATCCTATCACCGATGATTTTCACCTGGCATAGACGATCATGATTCCGTTTAGTAGAGTCGCGTCGAGGAAAGATACTCGCGAGACTACTTACTCGTACAGCAGACGCGTACGTACAACGATAGAACGCGCGCGTGACTCTTTGGTACTCCGTTTCGACGCGTTCGTTCGTTCGTTATCTTTTGTCTCTCATAGGCGATTAGATAAGATAGCGAAAAAAAAAGAAACTGTTATCGCCGAAGAATCGTGAAAAGGCGAGCGAGTGCGCGTAATTTTTCATCGTCGTATAGTCATCGTTTCGCACTGATCCAATTAGAAAAGGAGGAAAAAGAAAAGAAAAGAAAAGAAAAGAAAAGAAAAGAAGGAATCTATCCGGGATCATAGGGAGAAGGAAGAAACGAGGATGAGGATGAGGAGCGGCGAGGGTGGAACGAGAAAGAAACGGCGGTGCACGGCAGTGCCGATTCGAGCGCCGGGACTCGCTGTCGCCGCTCTGCCGGTAGTCTTTCTATGTTTCTTCGCGCTAACATCAGTCGTCCTCGCGCACGGACAGCATCAACATCTTTTGCAAAGACGTGAGTGCGAAGTGACTTAACTTTTTCATTGATCCCTCTTCTTCTTCCTCCTCCTCCTCCTCCTTCTTCTTCTTCTTCTAATACTACTACTGCTACTGCCGCTGCTATTATCGCGACGTTTCCTTATTTTCTTTCTTCCTTTTTATCAACGCTAGCGTTCTCGGTCACGTGGACTCTCAAATCTTCGATCGTAAATGATTCTCATTTTTTTAACGTCGTTTGCGATCGATCGTTGCGCATACTTTTTCGTCGTTTTCTTCCTTTCTCTCTCTCTCTCTCTCTCTCTCTCTCTCTCTCTCTCTCTCTCTCTCTCTCTCTCAACGTTTTCGTGCAATTTCTCATTTATTCGTTTAACCAGCGTCGAACGCATAAAAGTTCTTGCAGCACGAATTATATCGATTAACGTTAATTCTCGAGGTCAGGAAGGAATTATCGATCCGAAAGGTTGTAAGACGAAACTCCCACCTGGTACGTCCTGGCAACCGACAACAAATTTTCCTCTAGTCGTTCTATACTCCGAAACGGTCGAAACATTTTCTAAAGATTTCTATCGAGTCGTTTACTTTGTATTTCGTATGTTTAAATTTGTCCAACTTTCTTCTCTTGAAAAATCTCGCATTAATCCTTCCTTTGGAAGATAGCGCTCGTTGAGATCATTGTTTTCCGTTCTCGCGACCCAGTAATCCTTTCTTCTTTTTCACGAGGAATCGTGTAAAAGGCCGAGAGAGCCGAGGAAGAAGAAGGCCGGATTTACGCTGTTGGATTCTCTCCCGGTTAGGTGAACGTTTCGAACGTGGAATAAGAGGCTCGTGTCCGTAATTAGTTAAATAGAAACGATGAGATCTCGGCACCGTCTGATATTTCTATTTAATTCTAATGAGTTACAAAAGGGAAAATAGATCGAACCGTTACGTACCTTCTACGAATAAAAATATTTTTTTATTTTACTTAATCAACGACGTCGAATTTATTCGCTTAACCAACGAAGACTTATCCGGTACGCTGACGTAACTCCGAACCTAGCGTCCGTTTTACAATCTTTTTACGTAAACATTTCAGAGTATTATCCTGTATTATCATGCATTCGACGACGACGACACCCACGATAAACTCTCGTGAGAAAATTGATCGCCCGTAGTTAGACGATCAAACATCGCGTTGAGCATTTAATTGTTTTTAAAAGGCTCCCCCAGCCCCTTTCTCTCTCTTCGTTTTACGAACGTCGGACTCGAGTCAGTTCCAAAGCGCGGGAGATTCGTAAACGACGACGGGCAATCCCATTCCGCGTCTCTTGGCGTTGCTCTACGATCGAGAGAGAGAGAGAGGGAAAGAGAGAGAGAGAGAGAGAGAAATCACACTAATCGGGCGTGCAAATATAATTATTAGGAACGAAGTCAGGGCTTCACGCTCGCGCGATCGCTCGCGCGTGTCCGTGCGACGCGCGTTGGGCGTCGAACAAAGCGCATAATCGTGTTGCGCAAGCGATCGAAACAATAAGAGAGCATCGTCCATTGAAGGATCTCGGCCTTCGGAGAACGTCGAAGAAGAGAGGAAAAAAAAAAGAGAGAGACAGATAGAGAACGTCCTCTTCACCGTGCGATTCGGATGTACGATCGTGAAAGAGGTGGAGCTGTCGAAGCAACGGGAGGAGGAGGAGGAGGAGTAGGAGGAGGAGGAGGACGGTGCCGATGGAACGTTCGAAAAAGGACGAAGACGAGGAGGAGGCATTCGTAACGTCTCGAGAATGGTGATCGGTCTCTCGAGGATCCTCGTCCTCGTGCCCGTCACCGTCTGTGCTATCGTTTCCTTACCCTTAGAGGATTACCCGAGATGCAACGATCGCAGATCGCCACCTCGTACGTAACGTCTCCTCCGAGGAACTACCGATCTCTTTTTTTTTTTATTTCCTTCCCTCGCGATTTTTTTTTGTCGTCTCGTTAACGTACTCTCCTGCACGAAACCAAGTTATTCCATTGGTAATACTAAAAAAAAAAAAAAAAAAAAAAAAAAAGAGAGAAAAAATAAAAGTCGCACGCAAGAGGTGCGCACGTAAAAGCGAACCCAACAAAGATCCTTCGTTTGTCTTCCATCCAGCCGAGTTTATTATTATTTATTTTTTTTTTTTTCAGAGACCCTAGCAACGTGTCGTTACGATTTGGATTGCATGGAAAACGCTTATTGCTGGAATCAGGAGGCTTGCTATTGCAAAGACGGCTACGTAGTTTACAGAAATCACAGCAAGTTCCACTGCTTGAAAGGTATCACAACATACCCCGTTCCCACGTTAAAAAGGGCATTAACATTTTTCATTGTTTCAAAGTTCATACTTCTGTGAAAAAGAAAACGCACGAGAAAGGAGACTTCTTTTCCAAGAACGATTTCTTTCGATCGTCACGAAAGTTAAGACGAATTATAATAGGAGGTAGTTACCCGAGGACGCAACTAAACCGCCCCAGAAACCTTTTGATTAATCGCCCTTTGCTCGAGCGCGTTGGTTGAGAATCGGTGTCGGCGACCTCCGAAGGTACAACGAGTCTTCTCTTCTTCCATCCTACCGATCCTCGTGCTCTTCCCTATTTCTACCCCGTCCCTTTCTCACGGTCTCTCTCTCTCTCTCTCTCTCTCTCTCTCCCACCTCACTCGGAGCGTATCGTCTCGTTCGTCGTGCTCGCCGATCCAGCAAAACTCAAAGAGAAGGAAAGAAAGGGACGAGAAGTAATTTATGTATGTATGTATGTATAAACGAACCGAGAAGTCTCCTATCGACCTCGTTTCGCGGCACGATTTTCTTCATCGACTCGTTGTTCTCGCTTCCAATTCATATTCTTATTTTAAAACCTCCTTCTATGCGTTCTTATATATATATATATATATATATATATATATATATATATATATATATATATAATTTTTTTCTTTCTCAGTGGCCGCCAACATCGAGGATCCGTGCGTGGCTAATGTACAGTGTCATTTGACCTTTACCCTCCACTCGGAGTGTCGTAATAACGTTTGTCAGTGTTCTTCCACGGCGCATTTCGTAAACGGAAGGTGTTACGAATCCATCGGTTGGTCTCTTTCTTTAAAAAGAATCAGAAAACCTGAGATGTTGGAACTAATGCGCATTCATATATTTTTTTTTTGTCATTTTATCAGGGCTGGGTAGGATATGTCAAACGAATAATAATTGTTACGTCAAGGACAGTTACTGCGTGGAGGGTTACTGCGTTTGCGATCATAGTCAACATTCCAATCCCGAGAGAACAAAATGCATAAAGAACGCTTGTGAGTATATTCTCGTCCGCCGTTAAATCTTCTTCTTCTTCTTCTTCTTCTTCTTCTTCTTCTTCTTCCTGTAAATTCATCCACGTTAGCCGTTTCTACGTTCTTTTATATTTAATATCTATCTTACGATACGTTCGACAGATTTAGGTGACAAGTGCGAGCACGATTACGAGTGCGTGTCAAAGAGCACGAGATGCATGGAAGTCTGCAGATGTAAAGTCGATTACGTACTTTCGGAGGATGGTACGAGATGTTTGAAAGCAGCAAACTCCGTTGGCGAAGATTGCCAAGAGAACTTGCAGTGTCAGGAATTCTTACAGAATACCGTCTGTCAGAATAATGTTTGCACGTGCATAGAGGACTATCATCGTCGCGGATCTGTCTGTATCAGAGACGTTGGTCGGTTTCAGAATCCGTCGGCTATGACAGTAAGGAATATCATTTGTAATTCGATATTTAATAGATCGTTCGCCTTTAGGATTGGGTCAACGTTGCGTCTCCCATAAC
This sequence comes from Dolichovespula sylvestris, assembly GCA_918808275.2. Lineage (NCBI taxonomy): Eukaryota > Metazoa > Arthropoda > Insecta > Hymenoptera > Vespidae > Dolichovespula > Dolichovespula sylvestris. The sequence goes on along the minus strand of OU964983.1, from coordinate 4,917,577 downwards.
GAGTGCGTGACACGAACGTACAAGCATTCCAATTCGAGCGAACCGATGAACATCGATTGTACGAATGGTAACGATATTTTATTCCATCAAAATTCATTCGTAATAGTTTGTCTCTTAACGACGTTCGTATATCGATTTTTAAGATCGCTGCACTTGTGCCAAGGATTACATAATGTCGCAAGAATTGGACGATTGTATTCGATACAGTGAAAGTGGTAAAACGGCAAACATCCTCTTTTTCTCTTTCCGCTTAATCGTATCTCTTTATTTCTTCCTTCAAATCGATTATATTTTCAGGTGCCACCAGTTGGCAAGCTTATGGAATCTTCTCGCTGATAATATTCGTAAACGTGTCTCTTTGGATGATGCGAAAGACTACGAAGCCGTAAAAAAAAAAAGTACCACGTGGTAGAGCCACTGCGAAGCACCTTTTACCCATCTCATAGATTATTATTTTTATTATATTTGTATTTATTTCAATGTTGTCCGATGGATCGTGTAAATAAGGAAGGGACTTGCGATAGGCGTACATACTACCAAAGACAACAGACGGACAACGGTATACGTATACATATCATCTCGACAAAGTTCGAGTATTTATTTTTAGAACTTGAGTATGTAGAATTCTCTCTCATATCACTAATCGTACCTAGTAGTAAAGCTATCGGACGGTGATCGACGGGAACAAGAGCGAAGGAGAGAGAGAGAGAGAGAGGCTCTCCTGTATTGCGAGCGATAATATTTATTTATTAAGAAAGAGAAATAAAAGAAAGTTATTATAATAACTTGTAATAGCGAATATTATTAAAAATCAAGTTAATTCATTGGGAATTTCCAATCTTCCTTTATCATGTCGGCTGCTTTTTCGGCTATCATGTAAGCCACGGCAGCTAAATGGCCAGTGGTTATAATCGGTATTATACTGTTGTCAACGACCCTCAATGATTTGATACCGTGAACGTGCAATCGATGATCGACCACGCCCGATTTATTTCTCGGACTCATAGTACATGTCCCAACGTAATGGTCCATAGACGAGGTCAATTGTCGAACCGTGCAATACCAAAAAGCATCCGACAGATAGACAGTGTGATTGCACGCAGGTGAGTTTAACGGCACCAAAGTGGCGTTGTAACGTTCGAATGCCTTCGTGGAAGCTACTTGGATAGCCTGTTCCGGGTTAGGAGAAGAAGAAGAAGATAAAAAAGAAAAAAAAAAAGAAACGTTCAGGGGAATCGTCTGTTAGAAAGAACGGCTGATATCCTCGAGATCTTGTTCTTGCGAGTCTAATAGATAATACCTTTTTTATACCACGGACCATGGTCTTCAGGTCGTCCTCCTGATCGAAATAATTTAGGTCGAAGATGGGCTCTTTGAAAGGGTCGGCACTTCTCAGGCTCACCCTTCCTCGACTTTTAGGATTTAAAAGTATTGGAAATATGGAAAACGCGTTCGATCCTTGGTACTTGGAGAATACGGAATCGTAAAATTCATCGGAGAGCCCAAAAAAGCGTCGGAAAGTACCTTTCTTGTCATTGACGACAGAGCCCAGTACGAGGATCAACTCGATGTCCGGTTTTCCCGTGGAATTCGAATCTATTTTCATTAAACTTATCGTCACCCATCTCCATTTTATCGTATAAATTACTATTGTGCTAACCCCTTTGAAAAGTTTATTCTGAGTGCTGATATTAGCTTCGTTGAAAAACCTCGTACGTAGCGAATCGTTCTTACCTTCTGTGGATATAAAACCAAGGGCTTCCATACCACCTGGTATAGTCAACGGACCGCTCCCATTGGCCAGGTATTCAACGTAATCGTCGGTTTTCGGCTCTTTCAAGCCGACGGTCTCGTTTATGAAAAAGCTCAACGTTTGAACGGTCACATGATTCTGTAAATTAAATCCAACCGGAAGATCCTCGATCACCTGGATTCCCAAAGATTGTAGAACGTCTTTCGGTCCTATACCGGAGAGCATCAGGAGTTTCGGCGAATTCAGAGTACCTGATCGTTTAATGGAAAGTGAAAACTTATTTTATTTCTTTGGATTTCATCGAAGGATCCTTCGTTTTCTTCGCGTACCTGCACTGAGTATGACTTCTTTGTTGGCTCTAACGGAATATATTTTTCCCTCCTTTACGAATTCAACGCCAATCGCAATTTTATTTTTTTGATCGATCAATATCTTCGTAACTCTAGAGGACTTGGATAAGTAATAATTCGTTCGGTCTTTGATGGGTCTCAAGAAGGCTTTGCTGGCACTCATTCTACGTCCATTTAGTTGAGTAGTTTGAAATTTGGAAAAACCTATGGTCTTGTTGGTATTGTAATCGATCAAATTGTAACCCAATTCCACGGCAGCATTCAAAAAACATTCTCTAAGCGGCGTGGCATAGGGAACATTGACTACTTCCAAGTATCCTTCATGGCCGTGATATCTGATGAAATGCATTAAACGACACGTAATACGAATTTATAAAGAATTTTTTGTTAGCTCGTTTCTTGTTAATGCAATAAGACTACATTTCATCGGAACACCGCTACAAAGAATATTGAACGTGTTAACGCTTGTCATAGCTACAAACCTACACATTTGCAGATCTCGAAGAATCGTGCAAGAAACTTAACAATAACTCGACGATCCTTTGAGAACGCACATTGAAGAATCAAGAGACGTGAGAATTGAACGAGGACTGGTTTGGTATTGCATTTTGAGTTTATGATTTTGTTCCTCCTAGTAACGTGCACGTTAAAAAGTGCATTGCGATTGTCGAAAAAGATTCTATAAGCTAAAAGTATTGGAATATATTAGGATACCTGGGGTCCGAGCCGGTTATATTGCACTTTTCAGATTTTCTAAAGTATGGAAGAACATTCTCGTAGCTCCATCCAGGATTTCCAAGAGTCGCCCATTCGTCATAAACGATCGGTGATCCTCTCGCGTATATCATATCATTTACCACGGTGGAACCACCGACGGCGTTGCCCGCATGAACGATACAACGGGTATCCTTTATCGAGAGACAAAAGCCATCCTTCTTTTTTCGTAATCCTGGTTCGCCCTTATACGGATAAATGTAATCGGTAGAGTAAAGATTCTGCGCGAGAAATGGTACATCGGTCGTATAGTTTTCTTCTTCGCCATTTTCCAACAGTAATATCTTCCATCGAGGATTCTCCGTTAATCTATTAGCAAGAGCCGATCCTGCTGTACCGGCACCGACTATTATAAAATCATACTCTTTAAGAATCGCCTTCTCGTTCCAATAGCGAAGATTCGGCAAGAAACCGCACTGCGCTATCTTCAGCAATGAAAGTGTTATGAGGACGAATGTCCTGCCACAGTATCTCCTCATTCTTGAACTCTTTGATAATTTCGGTCGCTCTCTGCTCGACTGATGGTGCTCGGCGCTTACGAAATATTAATATCCTAATTCTCTCTCTCTCTCTCTCTCCCTCCCCTCCGTTTTTTCTTTTTTTGTTTCTTTTCGTCGCGCAAAAGTTAGTTTGTACACATTTCTTTTATCTCTTTATCTGGAATTAGCGAACATTTTAAATAAACATTTATTCAAGTTGATTATTTTTTTCCAACAAAATTATTTGAATTTCTCCATTTCAAATTACGTATAGCCGAATAATGAATTAATTAGTTCGAATAACAAGAATGTTTGATCGATCCACGAGCCAATATAAATGATATATATAAATATTTTTATTATTTTTTCTTTTTACTTGTAAAACAACTAATTAAAATGTATTGATTTTTTGATTTTACAAATGGGTTGCCTTTGAAAGCGTATGAAACGATAACGATTAGAATGACTGGCATAAAACTTCTCGGCCGTTCTTGGCACTATGAGTAAGAAGAAGGAATAGGGGGAGGAGGAAGACGCAAACAATATGCTTTCGTCTATCGCTAACGAGGATCGATCGACGAGTACGTCGCGATCACGATCGTACCGTACTTAAAATAGAATCTTGAATTCTGAAACGGTGATCGAACTAGGCCGACGATATCGATCGATTAACGATTCTGATGACGCAAGAACGAAACAACGTTACAAATTAATTTTATTTCAAATATTTCGAAATAATTAAATCCCCTATAGAATAGAATTTTACGAATCGAAAGGGAGATATCACGTTAAGATATCTAGCCAATAAGCCAGGTAATTTATGAATTTCTGATTAAAACGTCGATTAGATTTCAAAGGATTTTCTAAAGAAAAAGATAAAAAAAGGAAAAGATATGGAACGAGATAAGATGTTAAATGGCATAGTAGAAGAAGAAAGGGTTGACAGGAGAGAGAGAGAGAGAGAGAGAGAGAGAGAGAGAGAGAGGAAGAGAGAGAGAGAGAGAGAGAAAGGAGCATTTGCAGAGAGGGGGGCAAGTGTTTCTCTCTCTTTCTCTACTACAGAAGAGAGAGAAATTTATATATACGAGGAGCTCGTGCTCGTGCAAGTCATTGTGAATCTCGTGTTCGCTGATGTAACGTCATTCGTAGGTATCAATTCTCTTTATCTCAATTAATCTAGCCAAGGTGTCCCAACGAAATGAAATTATTCGATTTCAGTGTAATCGACAACTCGTTCGACTCGTCGTCTGTTCTCTTAGCGCCGAAGAGGAAGAAGAAGAAAGAGAAGAAAAAGGAGAGAACGAATAAAAAGGGTTCGAAAAATTGGGGATACTCGATCGAAGGTCGACGAAAGCGGACCTCGAGCAGAAGAAGAAGAAGAAGAAGAAGAAGAAGAAGGAGAAGGAGAAGAAGAAAACTTCGTAAAAGAGTAAGATGAGAAAAATAACGAAGGGGATATATCATCAACGGCAAACTGGATTGCCGGAAGTTATATGAAATTTTCGGCTAAAGTGCGAAAACCGTAGGATTGTTCAAAATTCAAAGAGAATAGAAGATAACTTGGAGGTAACTCAAAATAGATTAAAAACTATTCTAATTGCGACGTAATTCCTGGGTTATATCGCCTTGAAAATGTAAAACTATCATTTGTGATAAACGAGCGAGATATCGATTGGTAAAGTATGCAAAAGACACCTGTTCGTTAAGGATGCGCTTTAACTTTATTAATTCTCTCTCTCTCTCTCTCTCTCTCTCTCTCTCTCTCTCTCTCTCTCTCTCTCTCTCTCGTAGATAAAAAAGTGTAACATTAAACGTTTACAATGGAAACCGTTTTACGTTAAAAATGATTGGGATATATCTATATAGGAATATCAAATGTTCAAGCTTATCGACGTACAGTTACTCGAAAAAATTTTGTCCGTAATTCTTTGTTCAATGTGAAAAATTTGAAATAACTGTATGTAGAATTTGAATGTCATATAATTTTATTGTTAGTTAGATGGATGTCAAAGTCCGTACGAAGAACTTAAAATTTTCTTTCCCTTTCAGAAGGAATCTAAATAACAAAGTCCCTTAAGAAGATTGAAATCTAAATCTTAAATTCGTCCGAGAACAAAGGAGTTCGAGTTTTAATAAGGTGAGTGAAGAATATGAAACGCATGAAAAATGTTTGAATACTTTCGTCGTAATGAAATAATAATAGTTGCAACAGAAAGGCAAATAAGTAAAAATTTGTTATAATCGCGATCCACGATCACGAGCTAATTTTATTTTGAAAAAATGAAGTAACTCGATCGGGACTCACGAGCACGAGAAACATGAGAAACGACGAGAGAAAGTAAGGAGGTGACTTCGAAGTATACTATCTGTCATTGTCATTGGAAGAAGGACGACGTGATTGGCTCGTGTCGAGATATTGGCCGTGAAACAAAATTGATTCGCGTGAAATCGATTTTCTATACTCGTAATCAGTAAAATATTACGAGAGTGCAGTTTTATGTCGACGAACAACGTTGTTACTTCTGGACTATTAAGAAACCAAAGTTATAAAATAACTTGTTTAAATTACGGCACGTCATTTACATGCATGTCCTTATTTTGGTCTCGCATATCTTTTTCTCTTGTAATAAGAGAACATTCTAATTTCTAAAACAAAAGAAATTATTGGAGGAGAAGGAAATCGTTGGAAAGGATTAGACTATAATAATCGTGCCATTAAAAATAATTCAACATTACGCCATAGATGGTAATAAATCGATCGTGATTTCGTGCACGTGTAGATTCTATCGGCCTTGTCGAAAATAAAACGTACTTTTTAAGATAACTTAAATCATAATATTTTAATGAATAATAGGAATTATTTTCTCGCGTTCTTTTCCAAAAATATCTGATAAACCGGTATTTACTTGTCGACACGTTAAACCATTTTTTAATCGGATCTATACACACAATCGAATTTATACTCTTTTTTATCTCACAATATTTATTCGGATTGATATATATCATATTTCGAGTACTTGAAAAAATATATTATACTCTTAAAGTCTAACGACAACTGGTAAAAAACTTTTCATTGATTCCTCGTCGGAGAAACGATGATAAATGATGTTACTAATACTCGTAGAATCCTTTCTATTCGTCTCATATTTATACTCATTCATCGTACCCTATCATTTTTCTCGTTTTATCGTACTGCCGTCTCTCTTAGATATACCGAATCGTTTCTGTAATCTCGATGGAATTTCACCAAGACTTGACCCATTAAAATTTATTGAACATTTTTCTATCGTTACGTGAATAATGAGAGAGCGGGAGAGAGAGAGAGAGATACTTATTTGCAAATAGATATCTCGATATAAGGACATAGTAAACGCGAACACATCATCGTTTAGTTCGTAGAAATTTCAAATCTTTCGTGAATTTCATTCGCGATAATATGTAATACATCGTATCGATCTTCTTTGTTTCTCGATACACAGACTCGGACGTCGAATCGATTCTTCGCGAGAGACGAGTATATTTTCAAATAAATAATTTATTTGCTTTTCGGCCTTTTTTTACGCGTTCGTACAAAATGCGTGTTGAGGAATTAGAGTGAGAAACAATGATGCTGGCAAACTGAGAGTGATCGATACACGTACGACGATGATTCACGTTTACGTTAGCCGATAGGAAAACTTTTCATAAATAAGGTCGAAAACTTTCCAATGTATCGCTTCTTCCCTATCTTTTTGGAAAATAACAATTTCTTTATAACCATAGAACACGTTTTCCGATTCACGAAAACAAAAAAAAATTCCATAAACAACGTCTCGAGCAAATGGTAAAATATTTGTCGTCTCTTTGTTCTCCCGCGAACATTTTAATAGCTACTTTTAAAATTATTTTTTTATGTAACATTAAATAATAGAGCATATAAATTATAGACATTTATCAACCCGGCTAAACGTCTATAGACTTTTTGTTTCTCTCGTTAATATTCACCGATTTGTTTCTGCCCATAGTTAGAGAGTCTATAAGCGAGTATCTTGTCGGAAAATTAATTGCTTCAATCGTTTCAATAATCGTCCTCGAGAGCTCATCGATCTTTAGGGTCAAAGAATAAAAAAGATTGCAACATAAATTTAAGTCGTATCGTCGATGAAAGATTAAATATATAAAATATCCTAATCGAGTTTGTCGAAGGTACCGTAAAACTACGTGTAAATCAATTAACGTGCTCTTTATTGCACGTATCTATCATAAAATTTATCAATGAATCCAGATCAAAGTCCCGTACTTTCGTGAACATTCTTTCGTTGTATACTTTTCTCTCGAAGGCTTTTGAACTTCGAATAAAGACGCGATGAAAAAACGGAAGAAAAATCGTAAAAGCAAGCACATGTAATAAATATCACGTATCCCCTATTGGCAAGAATAAAACATTATCATTTTTATTATCCCATACAGGCATATGACGACCTCGAAGGTCGTCGTGCTTTTGAGGTTAAGTTCACTGGCGGTGATATCAACTCGGACGTTTTCTCTCTTCGGATTTTTTTCTTTCTCTTCTTTTTTTGTTCTTTTATTTTTCTTTCTCTCTTTTTATCTCGAACGTGCCCAAGAATTTTTTTTCAATGAATATCATCGGTCGGCATTCCCTCGCGTCGTCGCGAAAACGTGCGATTGGCATTGAAAAATATATCGAAACATCAAAATTGTTCGTCGAAAACACCTGCGAGCCATTCGATAGGCGTACATGCGTATATCATCGCAGGAAGTCGTAGGAATCGTCGGGCCGATGCAATTTATGCATAAAAATATTCGAACGTGGCTTGCGATTTCTTAATTTCACCTACGAGTCTCGCGTTACGAGGTTAACCAAGCAACTTTCTCATGCGGTCCGTACTTCGATACTTTCTGTGATACGTGCAGGTTTATAAAACAAGTTTGACGTGCATTTATCAATTGCCGATCACTCGAAAATGTAGAATGAGCAAGTATTGCTATTTCTGTGTCAAGGATATATCAATCGAACCCTATGATTCTTTTTTCCAGAATACAGAAAAATGATTTTCCTACGTTATATCTGCCTCTTAACGTCGTTAGGTAAGTTTCCATTGAGAAATGAAGTAGTTACAAATCTTGTTAAAATTATTCTATTAACATTTTAGTTACCGTATGGGCGGATTTCAACATTTCAACGCATGATCTTAAAGTATTACTTCATCAAAGGGAAGCTTTCGACGTATATTTGACGTATGTACCTTTAAAAATCCGGTATAGTTATTTGTTTTAAATTTTGTATGATGTCATCATATAAGGAAATCATATTTTTATCTACTTCTGATTGTATGCTCCGGTAATTCTGATAACACTAAGTACTTTCCGTTTACTCGCAGTAATATGTTAATATTTGATTAGGGAATATATCGCCTAATTAATCGTAGTAAATAAGCTTATCTCCTACTCGTAATATCCCAATGATCATAAAATTTATGGCATTAATTTTACAGGGAGCCCGTATTGGAGAATATAACTGTGAGTATAGATATACAACATAAGGATTTAATTTCGGTCGAGCCATCCGAATTTAATGTTACAAACGATACGTGGAAAGAATCACGTAAAATATATGTAAAGGGTATTGGGGCTGGACATTCGACTATCAGTCTGAATGTCGTACCATCGGATGCTGTACAGTACGTATATAACACAAACAACGAGATACATAGAATCGGTGATAATCGACTGAAATCATTTATGGAAATATAGTTTTTATTTTTATCCATCTCTCTTCTATTTTAGCTTTAATTTTAGATAAACTTTGTTCATTTAATTTGTTGTACTAAATATTTGTATAAAGTCTTGCGATTCTGTAACGTCTCTAATATGTTATTTTAAAGCCACTACTTCCAAATAGATTCCAAATAGATTAATTTGTTTGACCGATGGTAGCTCCTTAACAATGCCACATTGTTTGTTTTCTCTGACTAAGGCTTCAAAAGATTCCAATCGTTACATTTGCCATTTCAGTATTCAACCATAGTTAAGTAGATAGCCTCTTGACCCGAGCTTGTCATCGAATCTGAAACTTGAGGTTCGGTCAGTCTATGCCCAGATTTTGAGCCGTATACTTCCAACTCTGTGCTAAGATGCCTCTATAGGGTGTTCCGTTATTTCGGTGTATACAAGTGTCAAAGTATTTCCCATAAAAGTTATTAGAAAAAAAAATATTTCTGCGTGCCTAGCGGTATCGCATTAAACAAGACAATGACTGCTTATAAAATAATCATTATACCTCAAGATCAATTAAATACCCTTAATGTGAAGTAAGAAAATTTCATTTGGTATTGTCGTAGAATACGTTTAGTTCCAATATGAAAAATATTTAATAAAAATATTTCTAATATTTCCGATTGATTTCGCGAACGAACGATTCATTTAAAATATATTTCGGTAACAGCATCAACGATTGTACGTTCATTTCGTTACAGTTTTTCGGAAGCATTCGTTAGAGTGACAGTGGAAAAGTCGGATACAATTTATCACGTTAGCGTTGTAGTCGGATGGATATATTTCTTGGCATGGAGTATAAGCTTTTATCCACAGATATATAGTAATTACAAACGCAAGAGCGTTGTAGGTCTTAACTTCGACTACTTGTCGCTTAATATCGTTGGATTTATTATGTACGCATTGTTTAATTGTTGCCTTTTCTGGATACCAGAAGTAGAGGTACGTTCGCTACAATACGATTTTTTTTTTTTTTATATGAAATTTAATTAAAAACAGTTTCCGGGGGGAAATAAATTTATATAAATATTTTGTTTTGTCAAGTTTTCTTCTCTCATTTGTTCTTTTTTTGTTTATTTTTTTTTATTTTTTTTTCTTTTTTTTCTTTTTTTTTTCTTTTTTTTTCTTTTTTTTTTTTTTTTTAGCAAGAGTATTTTAATAGGTATCCAAAGGGACTGAATCCTGTACAAGTTAACGATATATTTTTTTCTCTACATGCAGTATTTGCCACTGTGATAACTATCGTCCAATGTTTTATATACGAGGTAATTTTACGATAACAATATCTATATCTGTTATTGTCAAAGTAAATGCAATAATTTTATTGCATTTTTAGACTGGTTCTCAAAGAGTATCCACGACAGCGCGTATCATTCATGCGATATTCGCGATATTTATACTTATTTCCATGTTATTGGCCATAAAGGTAGTGATTGCATGGCTCGACTTTTTATACTACTGTAGTTATGTTAAACTCTGTATAACTCTTATAAAATACGTGCCACAAGCGTTTTATAACTACCGAAGGAAGTCCACCGTTGGTTGGAGTATTGGAAATATATTTTTAGATTTCACTGGTGGTATACTGTCGATGTTACAGATGATATTGAATGCATATAATTATGGTAAACCCATTTTAATAACGTAACCGATAATAATGTTTAATATCGTTCCTCTCTTTTATACGTTCTATTTTAATTAATTTATTATTCATATTAGACGACTGGGAGAGCATTTTTGGAGATCCAACTAAATTCGGACTTGGATTCTTTTCTGTAGCGTTCGATGTGTTTTTCATTATACAACATTATGTTTTATACAGGTATGGCTTAGTTCCTAAAATATTACTATAATTGCTATGTTTAGACAACTAATATGAAAGAAAATAACTATTAATATTATTAACTGCATCTCTTGCATGTCTAAGTAGAAACTCATTTGTCGATCATTGCTTAGATAAAATGAATATATTCGAAAGCCCGGCCGTTTAAGAATTTTTATCGTTGTATTATTGCACGAATGCACGAATGCACGAATTCGTTATCCAATTAACTTGTAGAAAATAAATCAATAGGTAGAGCGAAATTATGAAATAATCCATTTAAATTACGATATCTTTTAGAAGGTTTAACGTACAATTTATAAAATCTGGTACAAAAATCAAAAGATTCGAGTTCTCACTGTGTTCGCCGGATAACAAGTAACAATTTGTTTTTCTTTGCTTGGCATTAATATTATTTGTTTCTTAAATTTTGTCAATAATGATTGAAATGAGTTTGCTTGGCAAGTGCTGTTTAAACGCTTCTCTCGTCGAATATAATTCCATGCGCAAGCTAGGGAACAATTTTGATTTTACAGATTTATCAGTGAAAAAGAAATCGACCTGAATGGCAAAGTATAGGCAACATCTGTCAACGACATTTTTTTAGCATCATCCGATAAACATCCATTATTTCTTTCGATAAAATAAAAGATCGAACCATTAAATAATCTATATAGTTAGAATAACGAGTGTAATTTAACGATCCTAACAATGGAAATGCCTGAGCGATAAGGAAGTAAAGACCGTTTACGATACAGTAGAACTCATCTTATTTATTTTTGTGTTAGTATTATATATGACTGCATATTAACGAAACGCGAAAGTATTTTCACTACAAATACGTATGATATTAACACAGTATTATATTATGAACGTTAAAGAAACAGCTAATAGAGGTTTTTTTGTACTTGAGAAACGATGAAATTATGTTTTTTTAAGATGAATAATATAAAAGAAAATGATATACAAATATCTAATATATAAATATATATAAGCTTAAAAGTTGGATTAAAGTTTGAATAAACCGAGAATTGTTAAGTATACGCGATTAAACGCTTCTCTATACTTTATATTCATTTTTGTTTTGTTCTATTTTGGAAAAATTTTATTTTGTACATTTATAACAAAATAAGTAAAATAAAAACGTCAACATATGTGTCCTCCCCCCGCCCCCGTGTATTCCCTGTTCATTCGAGATCGTTAAGAGAGTAATGGTAATAGTATAATCGTATACAACTATTTATTTAGAGTTAAAAAAAGATCTAACATCCGTTTTAACGTTATGTTTGTATGATATGCATGTCGCATGTATATATTTAGCATGTTTGTGATCAAATTTTCATTTTATAGAGCGATAATTAATTGAAGATCATTTAGTAATATTTCATAATAATTATTACTTGTAATCTCGTGGGTGTAACGATATGATATATCTTCGATAATTTGGCCAAAGAGCGAAAAAATTTATACATTGAAAAAAAAAAATAGTACTAATAGAAATGCGCCTCATTATAAATATGCTTTATTATAAATTCTTTAAATAGATAAAAATTGCTTCAATTCCTTTCCACAGGGACCGTAAAGACTATCTGGACATTCCTGGTGATTGTCATGGAAGTTCACAGGAAGGCACTTCTAGCAACACGCTTGCCTAATGATATTCCATCCTTTCAATATACTTTTATATATATATATATATATATATATATATATATATATATATATCGATACAATAAAATTATTTATTTATATATACGATGAGTCGGACGAAAAGAAAGACTGGTACGAAATAAAAAAAAAAAAATAAAGAAACTACATATATATAATAGGCGCATCATTTTTACTCTTGTTAAGATACAAAAAAAGAATTCATTCTGAGAGGAAATTTATTTTATTGCTTTATGTGGCATGCAATAAAACAGGGAAAAACACGCATAGCACGCAAAAAAATATCCGTGCTAAATTTGCGATATTATATTTTTAAAATGTCGATATCTCGAACGAATGTCGACAGACTTTATCGACGCGGATTGGTCGAACGGAGAGATCACGTGATCGTCCTGTGCACCACATAAAACATTCTATCGATTGCTGAATTTTCCTCTATTTAAATGACAGGTAAACACTTGCACGTAATGTAACGCGTTTATAAATTGACTTCCTGTTCGTTATATGAAATATAAGTAAATAATATATAAATTTTCTTACATTCTTTTCCTATTAGTTTCAATAGTTCGGTTCTTAACGTACATAACCTCGTCTAAAGATAATGCTACAAAGTTATCATATATTTATCTTATTACGTATTTCTTCGATATTTTTACGTTATGTTGTAAAACTCGTAATGATTTCCTGAAATGTTTTTTTCATGTTTCAGAATGAATACATCCTTACTTCTGCGTATCTTACGGTTTAAACCAATTCTGGCTAGAAACTTGAATTGTTGGACGGCGGCTATAACAAAGAAACACCAGAATGTTTACATGAATACGTATCCTACCGTTCTTGTTCTACCCGATGGAAGTAGCATAAATATTGAATACAATGAACCAAGAAAAATAATTGTCCTTCCGTTCAACATCTCTGAACTTTCTGAAGAAGAACAGAAGATTAAGATTAATCGTCGCAGGCCAAAGACTAAGATAGTTCTAGTCGAGGAGCAACAAGATGATTTCGATGAGATGAAATATGTAAACATGAAGAAACGATAATTACAAAAAAAAAAAAAAATTGTATAGTTCTATTTAAAGATTTTTGCATACTAAATAAAATGACTAAAAGAATCGATAACGTATCAGATTGTAGTTATTTAATGATTCATCTTCTTTTGCATATTTATATTACGTCGCGAATGTCACGCTATTTATTGTCATTGCAATGCTGTTTTTTCATTTTTTTTTTCCATAGATATGTAATTTACCAGATGACCTTGCAGATAGATATAACAATTCAAAGAGCACGAATTATGTTTACGAAGTGGATAACGAATAAATAAAATGTAAAGATAATTCATTAATATTATGTAAAATATGGCCAAGTATAAAATTACATGTTACAATTGTCGCGTGATAATAAAAAATTCCGTGATTTGATATCCATTATCTCATTGACCCGCGATCATAGTTTTTTTTTTTTTCGTTGCATAATAAACAATTTTATATCGTTCATTGTTATCGAATGAACGGATAAATAAATATAAATCGATCGAAGACGCGCTCGAGAAGGAAAGGATAAGTCGCATTGTTTTATATTTCATAAATCGAGCTAAACGTCGGAGCAAATATTAGGAGTATTTTTCGTTTATAAAATTGACGCGTTTATTTATTTTTTCTTTCTTTTAAGAGATAGCCAAACAAAGATTGAAAACTTTCTCCGTTTAACGTGTCCGTCATCTTCCTCTTTCTCTTCCACTTCCTCTTACGTGCTCCGAGTCCGCGCTAACCACAAATAATTGTCGTACGTACAAAACAGAAAATAAACTTTCGAGTAAGCGCTATGATAATACTCGAGAGCTCGTCGTAATATGGAAAAGCGAAAGTAAGTCTAACGTAGGTGTCATTAATCGACGATAAGCCGGACACTTGCACTTTCAAAGAGCGAAGTAAAAATTGGTTCGCGCATAAGAGAGTACATAAAGGGATTATAACGAGACAATCGGTTTTTTTTTTCAAGAAACTTTCTCTTCTTTTTCTTTTTTCAAAAAACTCGTAGCTATCGCGTACGCATGTATGTCGAAATTGAAATTGAAAAATGATTCTATCGAGATAATCGGCTACTGGCACGTCCTCTGGACGTATATTACGCAATTACATACGATTTTTCCCTGTCGATTTCACAAATTGGATGCCGCAATAGAAATCTTTTCATTTTCCGAGTTTCTGCGGGTAGATAAAGGTTTTTTCCCGTGTCGCGATTTAATGCTTATGGCATAATGCATATTAGATATCGGAGCTCTCAATTATTTTATCGTTTGCTTATGCGACAATTCACTTTGCTCCGATGGAAAGGAAGACGGAGATAAAAGCGCGATTCAAAAGTAATCCCGCTTGGAGAATTTTTCAACGGAAAAATTAACTGAACATAGTTAAGTGGAATTCGAGAAATCGATTAGCACCGTTCATCGTGATATAATATTTGGTAACGCGCTATACATCACAATGGCAAGCACTTTCGATGACGGTGAAACTTTTCTATTGCGACAACTCGAGAAAATTCTGCGGTCTTGGTTGGGCAATGCAATGAAATATATTCGAGGCACCTATAAGGTGCCAAAATGTAATTAGTATTCGAGCTTGGCGAATGGGACGCATCGAACGCTAATCTCTTTCGTTTCATCGTTGAAAAGCGAAAAGATCGATTAATATACCTGGCAGAAATTGACTTTACCGATGATCGCTTACTCTCCCGTAAGATTTTTAATAAAATTATAATCGTGATGATAGAATAATAATCGAATCAACGAGATTGATGTTTATTAATCATAAGAATCGCCGAGAGAAAGTATTCTTACTCTCCTAAAAGATCGTTCGCGATTTTGGAAATAGAAAGGAAACAAAAATTTCTTTCGAATTTGATTATACCTGGATGAGAAAACTAAGTCGAAGAGGAAGAAGAGGAAAGAAATTCGTTGTGACGAAAGAACATCTCTCTCTCTCTAATGGATCGTGGTGGTATTATCGATAGACCAGGTAGAGAGGAAATCATAGTAGCTGAGGCCATTCGCTTATGGCAGGTAAAGAGACGGTGTAACTTCTCGGTGGGAGTCAGTTCTGTTATAGTAGGCCACGAGGCAGCAACGACTCGTGTTCCTGCAGGCCTCGACTCTCTCTTTGCGTTCATCGAAAGAACTCCGTCTTTGAGAAACTCGCGTTCGTCGCCGTTCACGTCTACGATCTTTCCCTTATCTATCGAAAAAAAAAAAAATAATAAAAATAAAAAATAAAAAAGAAAGAAAAAAGATCTCGATAGGCACTCGAGTATTAGAAGGAAGAAGTTTGCACAGACGCGTAGGCAGCCATTTTGGAGAACGCGAAATTCGATCGACGAGGATCGAGTGAAAGAAGAGAAGAAAGTGTCCAAATGGAATTTTATCGTTATACGATGACGACGATGATAGCCATTTAATAAAACACTCTCTTTCTCTTTGATATACGTATACGTAGACATATACAAGACCGACGACGAATACTCGTTTTAATCTAGGAAGTGAAAAGATCGGCACGTCGAAATCGAGAAGATCAAGAGGAGAAGATTCCTCGGAAATGTTTTGAGTTAGTCTCGAGCTAAGGAAGCGCGTGCGTGCATGCGTGCGTACTCTCCTTCTTTCGAAAGAGAAAGCAGACGTTCGTCGATCGATTTTTTTTTCTTCTTCTTCTTCCTCCTCCTCCTCCTCCTCCTCCTCCTCCTCCTCCTCCTTCTTCTCCTCCTCGGGCTTTGCTCGTATCGCTGATTTTCTGACCTCGAAAGATATCTGTCTTGAGGTTTCTTTTTACGAAGAAAACAAGTAACGTCATTGACTTGAAATTCGCACCGAATGACAAATCCCTTTAGATCGACTTTAACGATTCGCATTTGTCCGTTTATCGACGAAGAATGAAAGAATCTTGAACGACGCGACGACGTATCTCGTTCGATTCCTTGATCATATTTCGCTATCTCGAAGATCTCGATTTGCTCGGTTATCGATCACCATCGACATTGGTGCTTTGATGTACGCGATCTATCGTTACTTCCGCGCTGATCCAGGATCCGTGCGATGATCGGCAAGACATTATTATTGGTCCTTTGGATACTTCGATGGATCAGCTTTCTCGGTAAGCCACTTTTTTTCTTGTCATCTTTCTTTTATTCTACTATGTACGACACCTCGTATACGCGCGCGATCCTTATTTTTATCCGTCGTTAATTAGGATAGTTTCTAAACGGATTTTATCGCGGATGCGTACGAAAGATTATACCGCTTAGATAATTTGCGACGGTATTAAAGATGTATCGTTAAAATATATAAATCTCTGGTGTAAGGATGATAGAAGTTTAAAGTCCGGATTAAACGATAAAAACGTATTAAACGCGGTCTAGGCCGTCGTTTTATTGCTACGGAGAGGGTCCGGCGAAGGAACGTGCGAACGTGTACGCGCCCTGACGTTATTTTGCGAGCAGTGAAAGCGCCGAGCATTCGAACATTCTTTAAACTCACCTACACCTCGATACACGTTTCAGATATATCGTTAAACGCGACTATCGAAATAATTACTTCGTCGCGAGAAAACAAATGTTTCTTTTTATCGTAACTTTTACTCGGCGCATTATTTCTCTTACTTATTATCCTTAGTCGCATTCAATTAATTCTACGAAGTATTATTAAATTACTAAACCGATTAATTAATGCGCGATCCTCGTAGTTTACTGCACGTCACCGTCCTGGACAAGCTTTCACATAACATTGACCGAGAAAATGACATATCGTGGATCGTGATAATTAATCGTAGAAAGTAAGTTTGGCCGATAATGCAGCTAAGAGAATAAAAAGAAAAAAGAAAAAAAAAAAAAGAGGAAAATTGATCGAGTCTCTCGTAATCGGATCAAGTGTAATGGCGTTATTTAAAGAAGCTGGTACTTCTTCTCGAGTATATACTTTTCTGTTTGCGCTTGTATAAGTTCATACGCTCAGGTCCGTTCACTGACTCCCCACGGATTTGACCCTTTTTTCTTCACGAGCACACGGTCCACTCGCCTTTCTCTGGCCAATTAATTTCTCCCCGGAACATTATATACTATTTTTGTGTGTCTGCTGTATGTGTGTGTGAGAGAGAGAGAGAGAGAGAGAGAGAGAGAGAGGGAGAAAGAAAGAGACGTGCTCCACGCTTCAAAGATCGCGTGTCTCGAAATTCGAGAGCACCGTTTACCTTCGATTGCAACGCGTTATTTCAAATTTTTTCGTGGGCCGCCGTCTCACTTTTCGATAGTTTCAACGTCGTTCCCAGCTCTTGATTATTTCTCAAGACGTTCGTTAGACTCTACTTATATATACCGTTCGGTCAATAGAATCCGAATAATATATATATATATATATTTGAGAGTTTGTTTGATGTTTCAGATTTATAGATTAAAGTTGATTCGAAAAAAAAGGAAGAAAAGAAAAAGAGGAGAAAAGTATCGAGAAAGGAGCTATTTGCTTTCGCAACGTCGAGATATAATATGTCGCACGATCAGGTTTTGTATAATATACCGGGTGATTGCATTTCTGTTATTTTTACTCTTCTTTCAAATTTATTTCGTTGCCGAGTAATAGACGTTTCCTAGATTAAGAAATCTCGGGAATGGAATTATTATTACGAGAGACAAGAGAGGAAAAAAGTAAAAGATAGATAATCACTTTCGACCACGCGATTACTAACGGAGGAAGAACGGTTCTTTGACTACCTTACTCTCCGTTATACTCTAATATTTCGTAATACTCTTCGTTCCACGTTTTAATTCCGTCTGGACGAATAGTCGTGAATAATTTCGAGCCAGCTCGAGCTCTCAATGTCATGGCAACGAACGATTTGGTTCGGTTAGTTGATGGAAACAAATAAACGATTTTTCTAAAAGAAAGTTCATTCCCACGGAAAAATACCAATGCAAATTCAAGATCATTTTATAAAACGCCAAAGTAAGCGGTCTCGAACTTTCTCGCGATGAAATGAGATTCCATCGATTTTTTTTTCAATAAAAAAAAAAAGAAAAAAAAAAAAACGAATCTCTTAAAAAGTCGATGTAGTTGGCAATTGCGTACGAGTCACGTGAGACTCGTTCCGTCGCTAAAGAATGCAACTCTCGTCCTCGTTATCGACATTTTCGTACAAACCACTCGACTCTTCCTCTTTCGTTCTTCCGGTTAGAAATCTCCTGGCAATTTAGTCGCAAATAATGTTAGAGCCAACGTTTGATTACCCACGTAGTTTTTATTCGTTGGATTAAATCTCAAATTAATGTGCAATATGTGCACGCGCATAGACGATTTCTAATTCGTCTGGTGTACAACTTGCTATAAACCGGCATTCTAGGCGTTCTTTTCGTTTATTTATTTGAAGAGTATATCTCGTTTAGCAATTACGGAAATCGTACGGTCCTGTAGTAAAAATTACATTTATGCGCGTTAACGAGATTGATCGTAATTTTGCAGGATGTATTTATACAGAAGTTTTCGTTGCATCGTCGCACTCGAAGATCTGCGTAATGAAACGCGCTGTTCGTGCGACTTAGTTTCGTCGCAAAGTGAAATCAGGAAGAATTCGTTTCCGGACAACGACAAGTTCGAAGCTACGTAGAGAACGAGACTAGAGACCTTGAAACGTAGAGATTTATTATGCCCGCGTTCACGGTGAAACGAGAAAGGCCGATACCACGCAGTAGTCCGCGTTATAGTCTTTAAGGATCGCCTGACTTTCATCGCGAACCCAGTCGCGTCCACTTTCAATGCGAATCCTTTCGGATGTAAATCGGAGCAACTTCCTCTTTTTCAACGTCTAGGAATTCTTTTTCGAACGCTCGTTCGATCCTTTTCAAGTTGATCAACGTTACGCGCGTAGTACCTCTCTTGAAATAATCACGAAAAGGCCTTGATCCCAATATAAACGCGAGGGAATGAAAAATTTGCAAGATGAATTCGTCGGCGCTGACCAAATTTTCGTAAATAGATGCCGATGACCTCAACTCTGACACTCTTAATCCGGAGATCACGTAACTGGGTAAACGACTACGTAGGTACTTACCTACTTCTGTGGAGAGGTCACACAACGAGTGGTTACGGTTGATCCACTTTACCGTTTCATTCCTCCTCGATCCGTGCGATCCGTTCTCTAGCGACTCGAGAAGTGTCAAGAAAAAGGGACCGACGAAGATCTCGGAAATATTTTCGAAAATTATATCCTCCGCCGGCAGTCTCTCATTCGTCATACCTTTCGTACGTACATATCTCACGTCCAGAAAGAAATACAGGTCACGACGAATAATGAGGTATGTCGGCCGTCTACCTCGCGATTTTTCTTACGTCGCTCCACCTTTCTTATGTCAGAGACAATGAACGTAATTCAGCGTTATCCTCTGTGTGTCCCCGTATACGTATAAAACGCATAGGGGACAGGAAGAAGATGTGACATGGTTTCCATGAATCCGAGGTTAGTGAACCTCCGCTAACAGCACATCGTGGACATCTCGAAACATAAATCGTACGCCGTCCGACGGCAAACATTTTCGTTCTTGTTTATCTATCCACCCGATCGAGTCGCGCGAACTCTTTCGACGTTCTATCGTTGTCCTTGAAAAGCGAAAATCAATCGTTTCTCATTCCACGCGTAACTTCCACGCTTCGATCGTTCGGAACGCTTTGACCGAGGGTGAACTACGAAATGAGAATAATAAATTCTCGTTAAACAACCAACGTTATGTTGTTTATAACGATGCGAAGTCTCTCTCTCTCTCTCTCTCTCTCTCTCTCTCTCTCTCTCTCTTTTATTAAGTTTACCGTTAATCGTCTCGTATTGTCTGATATATCCTAAATCTTTCATGGTATTTAGCCGCCAAAGCGATATCTAAACGTGTCGTGAGACATCGGTCGCGCCAATTAAAAGATTTTAATTACACGTTAAAGTTGAATAGAACGAATCTTTGTTCGTTCTTGAAATGAAACGTTCCGATCGTTAATAAGAAGAAAACAAGAAAATTACCGGGTAACCGAACCGACTCGAATGATATAAATTAGACGTTTGATTTGTCAAGGATTAATTCATCCGTCCATTATATTTGTAACGAGCATAAAACGTGTCCCGTGTGATCCCGTTGCCGCCGACGACGACGACGACGACGAGCATAGTCGCGTTAGTCCAGACACGGTCTTTTGTCGTACCGTTAAGTCGTCCCTCTTCCGAAGCTCACCCGACGGCAATTCGTGTCTCTTGTCACTCGGAGAATGGCCATGACCATTACCGTTTCAAAGATTACGAGGTAAAGAAACGATCGAATGATAATGAGCAAACGAATAAGACCTCGTTTTTATAATAACTCTCTTTCTGGATAGCCAGGAAGAATAGATATATATATATATATATATATCCAAGATATTGCCTATTGGAAATAAATAAGCGGATTGGCTATTTTTTACTCGCGACTGCAAAAAAAATCTATAAAAAATTAATTTTTATGAGATTCACGAATTATGAATCCTAAAAGTTACGTAATATCGATGACCATTCGCGTATATACGCATTGACAGAGACATACGTGCAGATGCACGGACGATCAATTATGGTTAACGAAGGAGAAGCAACGTTATGGAGTGATTTCGCAAGCTTGTCTACGAGAGAAATTAAGGTCGAGATTATCATCGAGTGAGAAACGATAGGAGTACCGCGTATATATACACTCGACCGTACAGTGTACATACGTGATATACCATCTGCAATCTTCTAGTTGAAAATGAAATTGACGGATTAAGTCGTATTCGTCGTTCTGTCGACACGCTTATACGATCGTACGCTTAGAAGATCTAACGGGTGTAACGTTTTGTGCGGTTCCCTTTATTCGATGGAATTCCTTCGTAATGCAAATCATAATCTTTACTTTAAATGTGGAATAATTGGAGATTAGAAAATGTCAATTTTTTAATTTTTTTAATTCTTAAGCGTTTGCTACGATCATTCGTTGGACGTGATTAATCCAAGGAACATATCCCTGTCGTTATGCTGTTTTACGTTCGTGCGAGTTCTTTTTCACCTAACGAGCGCAAATAAATCTGGGTCGTAAGTTCAGGATAGACGTATATATCTGCTCGGAAGAATCATTCAAACGTTGCGTCTCTTTGAGTTGCAAAATTTCGTCTGACACGCGCGATAAGATTTTTTCCTTTCTTTCTTTCTTTCTTCCTTCCTTCCCAAGATTTATCTTTCGTTCCATTCAAAAGAATCTTATTGTTTTACGAGTTATTAAATCTAGAAAGTTCTTCTCTAGATTATCTCTTTCTATATATGTGTGTATGCATATATTGTATATAAATACAATAAAAAAATACGATTCGATCGGAGATGCGAAGATAATTCCGTTGAATCCTCGTTACGATCCGTCGACGATTCTGCGAAGTCGAGACAATCGAATAAGCTTTTCAGAGCAAAACGAGGTGTAATGTCGGAGGTGGAATCTATAGATCGCTAAAGAAACTTATATCTCCTTTCAGGACGATCTTGTTCCGGGCTGAGTATTTAGGAGCGTTATGCTAATCAAAATAATTGCTGTCCGCGCAGCGAAGCGAGGACACCGTTAAAATTACTACCATTTCTTATTTTATATAAGAATCAAATATAAAAAAAAAAAAAAGGGACAACGCGCGAGCAGAAAGAAAGAGATTTAACTGTTGTAAAAGAGATGAAAATATTCTTCTAGGAGATCGCACGCTGGCCGAGGCATGGTCGACGAGCCTCGACGAGTCGCTCGACGAAAGAAACGATGCAGAAATTTTTCGAGCGGTCGTCGAATCGATGAGGCAATGGTCCCTTCACAAACGCGAACGTCATAGAAGCAAAAGGGAAGTGTCAAAGGTATGTTACGAGGACGTTGGCTGTTTCGAAGATACCGGACCCTTCAGCTATCTCGAGATGTTACCATCCCCGCCGAAGGACGTTGGTACCAGGTGAGAGAAAACTCGATTTCGATTCTTATTTCGTATCGTCCTATCGGAAACGATCTCTCGTCGATCCCAATCAAATTTCAAGATCAAGTGCGTACGTATGACATATAAACTAACGAGGTGGTTTAACTATTACGTATACCAATCATACGTTTCCGCTGGATAATCAGAGAGTCTGTTATTTTCTATAACTTGAAGAGTATTGGAAAAAGGAATAGTTGTGTATGCGTAAGTACGCGTAAATTTTCCCGTATCGTGGTTGGAAAGTACTCGATTACCGTTCGTTTCGTTATATCGAGGGAAGCGACCAACTCTACGTTCGATATTGTATAATATACATCTCGATTCGTATACTACGTGTGCTATTTAAAGTCTTTTTTTTTTATGGATTACGTATCATGCTTATTAATCACGTAAATGCGCGCAGATTTCTGGTTTACGGTAGCAGAAAGGCAAGATCGATACCTATGGAAGTACCTGCCGAAGATATAAACGATAACGCTCACCGTGCCATTGATCCCGATCTGCCGACCAAAGTTATCGTACACGGCTTTGGATCTAGTTGCGATCACGTGTGGGTTTACGAGATGAGATCGGCCCTAATGACCGTTCACGAGTGTAACATAGGTACGTGTCATCGACGATCGGAGATCAATTAAAACGATAGTCAAACGTTAAATTCTCTCGTTCTGATACGAGCCAGTTAGCTCGATGATCGAAGAAACGCGTTTCAACGTTATTTCGAAGAAGGAGAAAATATTAAATGAATGGCTTTTGCTTTCGTTCGCGTCCACCATCAGTGTGCGTCGATTGGGGCCCAGGAAGCGCCGTGCCAAATTACGTTAGAGCAGCAGCCAATACTCGACTGGTCGGACGACAATTGGCCAAATTGATTCGAAACTTGGAAGTTCCCCAAGAGAAGGTACATTTGATCGGCTTTAGCCTTGGTGCCCACGTAGCCGGTTTCGCCGGAGCAGAACTTGGAAATGTTTCTAGAATCACCGGTAGGTAAATCGATCTCTCTCTCTTTCTCTCTCTCTCTCTCTTTAACGCAAACCAATCAGCTCGATGAATTTTCGTTTCCTTCGAAAGTTGACTCGTCGATCGAATTGATCGGTACGGTACTCGTTTTACCTTTTTTACCAATTCGTTTAAAATTGTTACGAAATGCGGCAGATATGTAATTCACGACCGGATAAATACGTTCACTCTTGTGATATTGTACAAGAAATGACACCTTCATCGGGCAGAGTCGAGGCAGAATTGCGTATGAGATCGAGGACGATAATCGTAGAGCTAGAGAAAATCTTGCATCCAAGTATTTCAAAACTGCACTCTCTTCGAACGATTGTATGCCACTAAAAAAAAAAAAAAAAAAAAAAGAAAGAAAAAAAAGAAAAGGAAAAACTAATTAATCCATTGAAAGAGATATGTAAAGTTAATCCTATTTGCTATTCAAATAATCCGTTTGAAAGGCAAACTTTACGCAACTCCGAGTGAACGTGGCCGTTGATCGATCAATTTATAACCCGATGAAAGAACTGTAACAAGGTTGACCGTTCGTTAAATCATAAATTTTCTGTTATGTTGAAAATATATTACGTTATCGTTCGAACGAATAACAGGGAGCAATTCGATTTACGTATTCATCAGGATTGGATCCAGCTGGGCCACTCTTCGAATCTCAAGATCCCAGAGCTCGATTGGACGAGACGGATGCTAATTTTGTCGACGTGATACACAGCAATGGCGAACAGTTGATACTCGGAGGACTTGGTTCTTGGCAACCAATGGGCGACGTTGATTTTTATCCCAATGGCGGAAGAATGCAAACTGGTTGCTCGAATATTTTCCTCGGAGCTGTATCTGACATCATTTGGTGTATGCAATTTCTTTTCTGTTTTGTTTCTTTTTTTTTTTTTTGTTACGTAAATACATATATAGAAATCAGTACGAAAAAAGTTGATATTTTGAAAATCGATAGTCGATCGAACGCACCCACGTGTACGCGTCGTGCAAGCGTGGATCGGCGGCGATTAGAAAGCACAACTGTCCATCGTCTTTCTTTTCTTTTCGCTTCTCTTCTATTTCGAATCGAGAGTATCTCATTACCTCCTACACGAAGGAAAAACAGCTTGGATACTTCTCCTTCGAAGAAAGTCGGTCGTGCATAGTTATACGGGTCGAGGAGGCAAACGATACGACGATACGTTGAGTTTATTCGAAAAAATGACGGTGGTCGTACGATTCTAGTCCATTATTAAAACGTAAAATAAGCGCATCGAATTGGACTAATTTCTTACGATGAAATAAATAATATTTTTCAGCTGCCCCGGTCGAAGGCAGATCTCTCTGCAATCATCGACGCGCTTACAAGCTCTTCACCGATTCCGTCAGCCCGAAATGTCGTTTTCCTGCGTTCCCCTGTCCTCGTGGCTACGATGGCCTTCTGAAGGGTGACTGCTTTCCCTGCAACTTTAACGGCGAAGATAGGCCTTGCGGTGACATGGGTTATTACAGCGACAAATTGCCAGCCAGAGGTCAGCTTTATCTAATAACGAGAGACGAAGAACCGTTTTGTGCTCATCAGTACAAAGTGGAGGTGTACAACAGCCGTGGCGAAAGGCCAACCAGAAGTTACGGCAAATTGCAGGTGAATTGTTTCGCGCATTTTCATCGAACTCGTCCGATCTATGTTTCGATAATTATTCGATTAACGATATTACCTGTGATTAATGAGAAACGAATTGCCCATATTCAGATAACGCTGATCGGCGAGGGATCCTTCAACGAGAGCTTCGCCATGACACGAAAAGATGAAGAACTTCTAGTAGGAGTTACGCTTCAAAAGATCGTCGTACCTCATCCGGCGGTCACCAACATAGAATCCATCGAGGTATGCCCGTAATCTTTTCAACGTAATCGTATCGTGGTAACGTGACAAATATTAACCAAGTTTTAACATACGAACTTTTGACAGATCAAATATACGGCGTACAGTGGATGGTTATCGTCGGGCCTGGTTACTTGGAGTATAGACAAGGTAGCGTTGGTCGATAGCTTCGGTAAGACGCTATCGATATGTAAAAAAGGTTTGATCCTCGAGTCTGGACGAGGCAGCCATCTACCCCTCTATCCAGGCGATTGCGAAGTACCTGTTGAAGGAGAAAACGTTACGAATCCTATGATAGTTCCATTGGAACGCATGGTTCAAGACAGACAAGGCGGTATAGGTCCCTTCACGAAGGATCAGAATTATGATATTAGAAACGCTTACTCCAATGAGTTCGCATCGAGGAAGAAACCTCCAAGCTCGAAGGGCGGCGTTGGTCCGTTCACGAAGGAACAGAATCTTAGATCGATCGAAGGATCGAACGTATATGAGAATCCTGACGATCGTCCCGACGATCATTGGAAAATCGTTGATATTTCGAACGACGCCGATTCTAATTCTTTGGATAATAGCGAGAACGAGGGCGGAAGAAGTTTCTCCGGGTCGAATTTTATCCAAAGAGTTTCGCCGTTCACCGAGATCGCCGCCGAAGACGACGTCACAACGAAACAATACCTGCCAGAGATTCGAGAACCCGTGTTACGTTCGAACAAAAAAGAATCCGGAAGATCTCTAAAGTTGTCCGAGATCACCGAACCAATTTTAAGACCACGCTCGACTAGACAGAACCTAACGAGAAGAAATATTTCCTCCGACGACGATGACAGACAAGACGACGAGATTCAAGAGACCTCGTCCACGTCCACGAGAGGCTTCACCGTACAATTTTTACCAGAAAGATTAGCCGGAATACTTGCGCAAGCCGAGAAATATGCCAGGCAAACGTTGTTGCCATTGATTTCACAATACACGCCTAGCTTCGTGGGCGGTTTACGCCAGGAGGAACCTAAATACTTTCCACCGTTGGGCGATAGGGCGGATGATAAGGAGTCTTTCGACGGTACGGTAAGATCGAGGGATCAACATGCGAAACGATTGGATATACAAAAGGAGAGCGTTGAAAAGAGCGAAGATAAAGACGAGGATATCGTCGTCGTCGATCGAACGAGCTCGTTCGACGGCATAGAAAAGAAAGAGGATAACGTAACCGCGAAAAGAAATGAAAGCGACGAGTGGGTGCCGATCGAGGAACCGGATGCCGCCGCTATATCTCGACAAAACTCTAACCAGTCTCGATCTTTCGACGAGAAGGATCAAGAGATGGTCGTTGCTTCGACGAAGAAATTAAACGATTGGGTACCGATAACGGAGGAGAGTACACGGCAATCGACCGATAGTCCCGTTAAAGAGGATCTTTTTGGATCTACGAGTTCTTCGACGGACTCCGAGGATCCTATAATGGTTACCGAAAGATCTACGTCCGAGGAAACGAAGAATGACGAACGTAGGTTCATACCGTTGATTGATTTCGAAAACTCGAGCGAGTTTTTTCCGTCGACGAGCGCGAATGAGATTGTCGAGTCTCGCTCGACTAATAGTCCAACGGCTTATACGTCGCACATACAGAAGATTCCAAGATCGAATTTGAACAAGAACAGGGAAGCTAAAACATTTCCGAGGAGAACGATGATCTTTCCTTACGCTTACGAAAGAAGAAAGGACCCAAGAACGAGGTACATACCGTTGATTCCCGAGGAGGACATCGGTAGATCCATAACGTCCATCGAAAGGGATCGTTGATGATCTATCACTCGGCCATTGCTAGATTACTACGATCTTGAACTATGCATAAGACGTTGGACTCGAGCGCATAACGTTTCACGCTCGTTCGGATCCGTACTAGTTTTGATGTTAAAACGAACGCAAGTGCCGATTAATGATTTTTTTTTTATCGAGCGAGAACAAAGTTAATTTATTTTCTTTTTATTATTATTATTTTGTTTTGTTTTGTTTTATTTTTTTTTTTAGAGGGCACGGTAGAGATACGTCCATCGATCGTATTCCATTTGCTTCTTGCGTGTATCGTCATAGAAATTATTATATCTGTATTATTTTCTTACGCGAGAAGATAACTAATTGGTCCTTTACGTAATTTTATAAACTTGCATTCGAATGTCGAGATATGCGAACACTTCATAAATTGGTTGTCACCGACTCGTTCATTCTATTCCTTCAAAAGTGATCAACTACTAGTCTGCCAAGTGATCGATAAAACAGCCAATGCCACATCGCGACCTTCGATAAAAAAGAAATTTGCAAGGCATCCGCGGGTATATTGTTGTTCTACTCTTTTCTTTTTTTTTTCTTTCCAAGGCTTCTTTCTTTTTTCTTTCTAGGCTTCTACTTCTTTTTCTTTTTTTTTTTTTTGTTGACTCTTTATCGTTCATCAATGAAAAGAAAATTTGTAAACGACCAGGTCGACGACACTCGATGGCTTTAGAGAAAGGCTATAAAAGTTATTCGTTTGTCTTACTTTCTTTTTCCTTTTCTTCTATTTTCTTTTCTTTTGGTAAAAATTGGGAGTCCTTAGTTTTATTATATACTCTTGTATATAGGAATCTTTACAATATAATATATAGTTTATCTATATAGAGCTCCACCAAAATTCTCTCTCTTTTCACTTATTACCGATTAATTGTTATATAACTATTATTATCTTCGTCTCGCCACACATCGCGTTTCTCATCGTTTAATCGACTTTTCTTTCTTTCATTTCCATTAACGTCGCACATTCATTCATACTCGACAGACTCGTTCGTCGAAAAACTTTTGTAACGCCTTTTCATCGCTCGTCGTAAAAATGTCTCTGCGTTTTGTAACGAGATTTATACGTATTCTATGTTTTTACTTAAAATAAATAACCCTTTTTCTTTTCTTTTTCTTGAGAAATGCGTCTCTCGGACCACCGTTACTCTCATCATTCTCTCTTTTATAGATACACACACATACATACATACAAATTACTCGTTCGTATTTCTACAATCGATCCCCGTTTACGATGAACGAGAATTTCAGGATATGTCCACTCCCGATATGTCCGCTTAATTAATAATAAAAATCTAACACGTTCGCAGTCCATTCGTCTCGATTCTTCAGGTACCGATTGACGCGTCGTGTAAACAAAAACATCAACGACATAAAGAAAGAAATACAGAAGGAGGGAAAGATGTAAAGAAGGAAGGGAAATAAAGAAGAAAGGAAATTCTGCAAGATCGTTGCAGTCCACTGGCCGAGGAAGAGACTGCGAATATCGAGAGATAAAAATTCAACCTATTATTTTCACTCGCTCATTCGCTCATTCACTCTCTCTCTCTCTCTCTCTCTCTCTCTTTCTCTCTCTATCTTACAAACAATATCTAACAAACGCGCAGTCTTATCAGGTAAAACCCGTGAACGAACTTGAATAAGTAAAAACGTGTTTATGTTCCATGTGTAGGCGTGTTTGTTTTATCGTGTCTGTATATGCCTGTGTGTGTGTGTGTGTGTGTGTGTGTTTGTATAGCCTATCGATTCTATTTTAAAAAATTTGGTTCGACTCGTCCTATAAGAAGTAGCGCGACGAAACGATTGAACGTTTTAAGCGATTTCACAGCTGCACTATTGTAATCAACGCGGACGCTTTTCATTGGACGCAACCAAGGACCACCGCATATGACGTGCATTCTAATTCGCTCTTTCTCACACTCTCTCACTCTTTGTATTATATCGTATAAATAATCCGTATCGAAAGAGAAAAAAAGAAAAAGACAAAAAAAAAAAGAAAAGATCACACTTACATCCTATGCTCCTTATCTATCGAATTTCTAACGCTCTAAGTTTCTCTTCGATTTAACCATTACGACGTACAAAAGATAAGGCCGCCACATTTAATTACACTGACTAGATCAGTTTCATATGTTTTTTTTTCTTTCTTTCGTAAACGATTCATTCACTCACTTTCATTCATTCGTTCTCTTTTCACCTCTCAACAAAAATATTCAGGACACGGATTTTCCCGCCAACAAAATATAGTATGTGTATATATATATATATATATATATATATATATATATATATATATATATATATATATATATATATATATACACATCTTCCTTTCTCTCGTCCTGATTATACTAATCTATGAATATATCTTACTACTTTAACGATCGGGCACAAAAAGATCGACGAGTCTCGGCTATCGATTTTCGTCGGATTTTGACGAATCTTTATAACGAGACTCATTCGCGGAAGTACTTAGAAGAACTTAGGCCCAGGCAAAGTTCTTTTCGAAAATCGAAGAAACACGCGATCGTCCATCTATGCATATATGTATATATATATATATAATGTATGTACATTGTAAAATTTCTCTTCTCTTTCGTTTGTTCGAAGAATCATTCCTTCCTCTCCGAGAAGAACAACGATGAGTTAAATAACGCTCGCAGAGACTCCTAATGCGATCCTTCTTTCGATTCCTTCAATCGATCTAGGCGATTCAATGATCAATCATATACGCGATCTAGGAAGCTCAATCACCGATACGGTGTTATCGTCCCTTTTTCCTAAAGGTTCAAACTGTCTGAATCTACATACGTGTGGAAGGACGGAAATGGATATATACTAGGAACTGCGAGGCACTGCAAAAAGATAAGGGCGCGAACAGTGCTCCTCCTACCTCTCGCACTGATCTCCATTATTTCAAAAACAAAAAAAAAAAACGTTTCTATTGCTTCATCCTTTCTTTCCTTGATCGGTGCACGAATATGGATATGTATAATGCTGTACGTTTGGTAGAACATATGCAAACACGTTTTGCAAACGTAAAATTCTATTATATTCATAGTCGATCAGTGTGCGTCTAAGGTTTACTACGAATAAACGATATTAGAAAATATTACCAGAGTCGCATCAATTTTTCGAACGAACGAAATTTCGAGGAAAAAAATTAGGCCATCGTTTGTCATTTCGTTTGGACGAATGACGAGAAAGATCATCGATCGATCCTAACGGGAAACAGACATACCATGCGTATAATCGAAAGAGTTTGGAAACGAGGCTGGCGTTGCGCATAAGAGATCTCCGCCGGCGCTATCGATATTCTATTCTTCTTTGTAATGAAACTCGAGTGGTCACACGTTCGCGGTATTTTTATGTAGATTATCAAAAACATCACAGTCGGGTTCCTAGATTTACTAGCGAGACACGATACAACAGGGATGCGACGTCCCGCTAGGATATTTCTCGTTTATTTTCTTTTTTCTTTTCCTTAATCGTATTCAGCGACACCTATTATGCGCAACAGAACGTACTCGACCATTTGAAAAAGTACCTTCTCCTCCGAAACACGCGGAAGGTGGATGTATCATGGGGAGTATCTTTGAAAAATAAGAGACTCTAAGTAACGAAGGTCTCGCGTTTCAACGGATTCGATCATTTCTTATCGAAAAGAGGCAATTTGCTGCGAACAGCTCCCTCGCAGACGACTAGCCTCTGAGCTGCCGAAATACTACACAACGGAACTGGACCCTCCAAGCTTGCTCTCAACAAGCTCATCCTGCTAGGAGCTACCGAATCGTGATCGCAAAGTCTCAGACTACCTGCCGTTGCCTGTTTCCTCTCAAAATACTCGACTATCTTTGAAATCGTTTTACTGGACGATCCAATCCCGCTCAGTCTATCCTCCCAACAGGAAGAATCCCCACCACCAAGACTGGCTATGTCCTCGGAAGAATCAGTATATATCGAACTGGTCCTGTGATCGTCCAACAGGAAAAGACTGCTGGCCGCAGAGCTGCTAAGGGTCGACGTGTGTCGACGATTCGGTGGTTCGGGGCTGAGGTCTTCCCCGACGCAACTCCAGAAACCTGATTCGCAGCTACCTCGTCTTCTTGGTTCCCAGCCATCTCGGAAGAGAGGATGAGCGAAGAGACTAGCCGCGCCGACTTTCGTAGCCACCTGTAAAGCGATACTCTTGTCTAACGTAATCTAACCCAGGAAATCTCGATGATATAAGTCCTTTCCAGTAGTATTTTTCGATTATACAACCTTAGTATCCGTATATATACCACTTTGGATAGTAGATACTAATCCTTTGAAAGTGAACAAATTCCAGACTCTCGCATACCTTCCTTTCCCACTTCTTTCTCGCCGTAGGACTGCTGGGTTCCGAATTAGGCTTCTTCCTATCCAGGATTTTGGCGATACTGTCATTCTGCGCCGGTTTGAACTTGCCAACGCCGTCGGTAACGCTTGGCCTAACGTCCTCGAGCGATGGTAACTCCAAACAACTGGAAAAAAGGTCCCCAAGGATCTTCTTAACGCCGCCCAACGCGTGAAATGGATTTGCTGTCATAGGTCTATAATGTGGATCTCTTCGGCTGGCCAGCTCGGCTACTCTTCTCGAGGAATGACATCTAGCTTTGTCCGATGGCGTCGCGTTGTCGCAACCTCTGGCATCGGCGGATTGGCTCCTCAGTCGAGCCGTCCTACGTCGCATCGTACGACCTTCTCGAACGATTTCGTCCATGCTCGACATTAGAGCTGGATCGGCCGATTGCCTATTACCTATACTGTTTTTAGATTCCTCCTCGTAATTGCCGATCATGCTGTCGAGACTGGACATGATCTCTGGGAAAGTTGGCCTCGATTTAGGCTCGTACTAAAAGTAAAAAAATCACTTTGCTTATCTCCGAACTGGTAAATAAAGATTTGCGAGGAAAGAATTTGAGTAAGGCCTATACTTGTCGCGCGACGTTTTCAGCTTTCTTTTCTTTTTAATTATAACGACGATAGCAATAAGACGTACAATCTGGCGATACCAAGCGGCCAACTTAAATCAGGCTATCTTAAAATACCAGCGCATGTACTTTATTTACAAGTTATTATCTACGTGAATCTTATTAATCGTATTACGTGGAGAGGAATATATATATATATATATATATATATATATATATATATATATATATATCCAGATGCCAAGAACCGTAACAGCGGCAAACGTATACGTTACTCCGTGGCAATCTTAACTCGAGATACTCACGGTACAGCAATCGAAGGCTAGCTGCAGGAAGGCAGGTGGTGGGTCGGCGGCCGCACAGATCTCCGCCACGGCCAGATAATCGAGGCCAAAGTTATCTGAGCGTGGTAGAACGTCTGGATCAGCAGGAACGCGACCGATCAGCTCGCAAACGACGATACCAAATGAGAAAACGTCTGATCTGTGATCGTACCATTGACCCTTCAAACATTCCGGCGACATCCAATAAGGACTGCCGACTGTGCTCAGTCTATAACCCGAGCTAGGATCTGGTATCTTAGCTGCTAATCCAAAATCACCGACCACGGCAGCCATCTCCGTCGTATTCTCGTCCTTCTTAATGAGGACGTTCTTTGAAGTTAGATCGCGATGAAAGAGGCCGCGACTGTGCAAATAGGCCATTCCACGTGCGACGTCTCTTGCAAGATTCATGCGTATCAGGTGGGGCAACGGTGTATGCCGTGACATTATCAGTTGCTCCAGGCTACCACCGTTTATGTATTCCGTCAAGGCATGCAGTTGACCCTCGTGAACGCAGACTCCCATGAACCTATAAAAAGAAAAAAAAAAAAAAAGAAAAAAAAAAGAATATAGAAAGATGCAATATACAATGTGCAGCAATTGATAATATTTCTTTCTTTCTTTCTTTCTTTCGTTCCGTTTTACACGTACAGGCTATCCACTTTTTTTTTATTAGTAATCTCTTCCACGAAAGAGATAAAAAAAAAAAGATAGGAGAAACCGTTATTGATTTATCCGATAAAGGAGATAATTAGGATATAGGACCGCGACTTTATACCATCGAAGTCAGTTCCTCGAAAGAGAGTTACGTCGAGTTAATCGGATTAATTAAGTTACTTTCAACGTTTTCGAAAGATTTCTTAAGCCGATAGCAACGCACCTACGTCAGAGTCTATTACTCGTACGTGTAAATCTTGATAGCGATACGAGCTAGCTGAAACTGTTTAGTATTGAAATTTCTAATCTATTCGCATTCTAATTTCGTTGGTATCCAGAAACGGAAGGAATCTCCCGATGCATAAATATGCCGGTTATTGCGAGTGTAACGAATTAATCGCTTCCTACGTGAATCATGCAAACGTTTTATCGAGACCTCGAATATTTCGAGGTCTTCTTCCTCGCAAGATGTGATTCATATTTATTGTCTTTCTATTTACGAACCCACGGCGTATCGATTGGATAAATCGTTTGTTCTATAATCCGTATGATCGAAAGACGATTTGTGTCAACTGCAAAACGTTATTAATCATAGTATTCTACCTAAATATCATTGAATATTAATTCTATTTCTTTGACGATCAAACGCGTTTCAAAAAAAAAAAAAAAAAGAAAAAGAAAAAGAAAAAAAGCGACATTTAAGGTTTGAAAATACTCGAACGCTTTGCTCGTGTACCTTTATCCGTATCGATTAAAATGCGAACCAACGAGCGAATTCAAGGTTTTCAACGTCGAGATGAATCGTCCGTACGTGACTTTTTAAATCCACACGCATCAACGCGGAGTATATGAGTTTGTAAAAAGGTCGTTTCACGCGTTAGTCATATTTCCTTATAAAATACGTAACTTTGCTAAGTCGTTCAATGACAGTAAAGGACGATAGCCTCTCTGAGTCAATTGAATTGCTCATCGAATAGAACGAACGATCTACGATAGATAAACCAATAACGTTTTTTTAATTGGCTTCATTTCGTTTCGTTTCGTTTCTTTTCTTTCTTCTTTTTTCCCTCTCTTTTCTTTCTTTTCTTTTTTTTTTTTTTTCGTCGACGAGGTTCGGTAAAAGCGGGAAGGAGAAACTACCTTGCACGGAGGTACTAGAGCGAATTGCATTCCGCGGAAGGTAAAGGAGGATGAATATGCATTCATTATTATTCAGTCGCTTTCATTTCGCACGATTACGACTTTCAAATTTTTTTAGAGGAACGTCTTTCTCTTTTTTACGAAATACGACAAAAAAGAAAAGGAAAAAAAAAAAGATAAAGAAATGATTCCTAGATCGCCTAAGCTTTTAATAAAATTTATCATCTTGATTGAACGTTTACCATAAATGTATGTACCGATGTAATTGATGACTTTATTTCGTACCATAAAGATGAGCCAACGATCGAGATTAACACGAAACATCGATCGTAGATAAAGGACAAAGTTGAAAATTACGTTGGCAGCGTAGCAATTATTACGTATTGCCTCTCGTATACAAGAATGTCGTACGTATAATGTCAGGCCACCTTTCAAACGTCGGCCAATAAAAGTCCGACCGAATAATTTCGTGCCATGTTAAAGATTATATCGATAGATATCGAATCTCTCTGCCATTTTACACGTTTACTTTCAAAGCGCATTAACTGTATAAATCTGACGAGTTATACTGGATATACTTTGGTAGTTTCAAAATTTTAGAAAGAAAAAACAAAAAAGAAAAAAATTATTTATGGTAGAGCTCGTAAAAAATATACGAGATTATAAAAATAATTTCTAAATGTCACTTTGCAATCGGTGAACCGAGTAATATCAGATCGAAAAAAACCTTTCTCTCTTTTTTTTTTGTTTTCTAATAATAAAAAGAAAAGGTCGATGTCTTTTTTATTATACATTACAAATTCATACTCGAATACTTTTTATACGTAGATAATAAATATAATTCAGTTCTCATACGTCAATGTGCAAAAATGTTAACCGAGATTATTATTTTCCAAACGAGATAGAGCAGTTTGTAAAGAAGATAAGATAGGATCTTATCTTTCGAACGACTACGAAAGGATTCGCCGTGGACTAAATAATCTCTTCGCATTATATTTATCAAATGCACCTGCGACCTTTTTTAATAAATTTAATCCCTTTTCAACGTCCCATCGAGTAAGATGAAATCAATTCATTTTTTCTTTTCTCTCTCTTTTTCTTTTTTTCTTTCTTTCTTTTTTTTTTTTTTTTTTTTTTGAATGGCACGACGAAGGGAAAAAGTTAATCGCATTTCGTTCGGAGCCAATGAAAACGATATCTCCAAAGACTCGCACTTTTCGTAGCCTTCAAGGAGAGAAATGCCAGAAATAAGATCCGCTAGAGGCAAAGGGGAATAAACACATTCGAAAGTGGGCCAAGCCGTTTATAACGACGGAATGCGTTGTCGCCGGTGAATGCGCACGCGAGCGCACGTTTTCCTTCCCCCTTTCTACCCTTCGTCCTTCTCACCGTCATCTTTCTCCTCCTACTTCTTCTTCTTCTTCTTCTTCTTCTTCATCTAGCAACATCGCGCGGGACACCCGTTATGTCATAACTTCAACTGTGTATTACAACAGCGTAGCCGAACTCTTTTTATTCTTTTTCCTTTTCAATTTTTAGATCAGCTATAAGGTATTAATAGTTGGCTAATCTTCGTCTATTCCATTGGTAAAAGAATCTATCTAATCGTTATTAATATTACGTTTATTATCCTGGACGAAACTCGAAACGAGAAATCACGTCTTTCTCTGTATCTTTCAAAAGTGAACCGGATTTGATCGAAAAGTGATCTCACCTGAGTATGTTCGGATGGCTGAGCTTGTTCATAAGTTGAACCTCCTTCAACATGTTCGGCCTGTTCGCAGGCAGCTGGTTCATTTTTAGGACCATCACCTGACCAGTTACCTTGTGTGTAACCTGGAAAAAAAAACCACATAAAGGACGAATATCAGGAAAGGAATTGTGCAATTAACGTTCGACGGCATTCGACTCGAACAAGACGAAATCCATTTTTAATTAGTTAATTGCAGAGTTTCACCGAATGAATTCTATAGAAACGAGTATAGTTAATTTCTTTCAAAGGCAAAATCTTTGTCGTTTCTAATTTCCATAAAAGACAATCCGACCTGGTAATTTTCATAAATTGTTCCTACAAAAGAAAAGGACAATTCGCGACGGAAAACGACGCACGATTACGTGAGTTCTCGACGATGACAGCGCAAAAGAAGAGATCGTTTCCTTCTCATCATCATCGTCGTCGTCGTCGTCGTCGTCATCGTCATCATCATCATCATCATCATCATCATCGTCGTCGTCGTCGTCGTCGTGTCCTCGTCCACCTCGTATAGTCTTGATACGGATCTTGCGTCGTATTTTCACAGCTCGAGTGGAACGCAGTGAAAGAACGCCGAAGAGATTCTCACGAAAGAGAAACTTATTAATGAAACTCGACAACATCTGGCCGGCGAAGAATATACACGAAACATAAACGTCTCGCGAGAACGTATGGCGACCTCAATGAACACCAAAAATGGCTTTGAAATGAGACGAACGTATATCCTTTCTCTC
Source organism: Dolichovespula sylvestris (assembly GCA_918808275.2). Taxonomy (NCBI): domain Eukaryota; kingdom Metazoa; phylum Arthropoda; class Insecta; order Hymenoptera; family Vespidae; genus Dolichovespula; species Dolichovespula sylvestris. The sequence continues at coordinate 4,880,683 of OU964983.1, read as the reverse complement.
CCTTCAAAATCGCTGATATTTTCCTTGAGATTTAAAGATAAGACCTCGGCCTGTTAATTATCTCATTACTTGTCTTAAGATAACGATTACGTTTTACGATATATTACTTCGCTGCAAACGAAAGAATTATGACTGATATACCGAATAAATAGTAAAACGAAGGATACAGATATATAGATAGATAGATAAAGAGAGAGAGAGAGAGAGAGAGAGAGGGAGGGAGAGAACGATTTTCCTCCAGGGAGAAAATTCTCTACTTTGAAAAATTCTCGAATATCCAACATCGAAAATCTTTCGCCAGGATTCCTTGGCAGTAGCTGACTCAATTGGGCTACAGCCAAAACGATGACGAGTAAGAGCTGAGCAAGGCGAATAAACACTGCCAAAGCGAATCTTCCGTTTACTCGTTCGAAAGAAGGTAAAAAGAAAATACTAGAATAATAATAATAATAATAAAAAAATAAAATGAAATAAAATAAAATAAAATAAAATAAAATAAAATAAAATAAAATAAACATATGAAACAAAAAGAAAGTTGTTCTTGTTGGATCGTTAACAACTCGACGATTTAGAAAGATTTTGGTGAAACATCATCCGCTTTCGTTTCGTTCGAATTATATCTACGAAAACGTTTCTAGCAACAAAGGAGGAATATTTGCTTGGTTAATTGGTAAATAGTCTCGTTTAACACGGGACTCGCTATCGCTCTAATTAAATGTTAGCATTACGCTCGCGTACCTATAAACGCGCTCGTGTAAATGAATGCAAAAGACTTGGTAAGAGAAGATCGATAACTTTGATCTCGTAAATTGTGGTGAATTCTCATGGAATAAGAGAGAAATATCTGTTAGGTTCGTCCACTCGATTATAATGAATCGAGTAAGAGACGTTGTTGTTGATGGCGGTGGTGGAGTTGAAATTGGAAGTGGGGAGGATCGAAAAAGAGTGAACGACCGGGGTCCGTAAGAGGGTCTCATTAGAGAGTGTTCGTACTCCATGGCCAACGCGCCGTGACCGGCTTTCTCGTCTCTGCCTCCTCCTCCGCCAAGACACAACATTCAACAACATTCTTTTATACGCCTGCTGCTCGTTCGCCATACTCGACGAAGGAGAAGAAGAGGAAGAAGAGAAGGAAATAGCTGGTGCGCCCGAGCGAGCGCCTGCTAACTCTTGTGTCACACAAGGCAAGGTCGTCTTTTTGTCCTGACACTCTTCTTTCGATCCTATCGAAGCGCCACTTTCCCCACCTTCGCTATTTATCGATGTTGAATATCAAACGAGAGAATCGATAACAGGGTTTCCTCGTTCTTTCTTTCTTTCTTCTTTTCTTTTTTTTTTCTTTTTCTTTTTTTTTTGTTTTTACTATTAAAACTAAAGTAATGGACTAAATCGTCCATCAGGGAATATAATGATAAAACGAAATAAAGCCATTTTTTATTGGAAATTTCGATAACGATAACAGAAGGAAAAATGAAAGGAAGTCGTGAATTACTGCGATGTCAACGATTAACAAAAACAATGAGTCAACTTTTGAATTTCGTCCAAGATCGAGGAAATTTCGTAATACTCGAGACGAAAACTGAATTTCTCTCCAACGAAATTATCCGTCCCTCGATTCGATTCGAAACTATCGTACGTATCTCTCTCTCTCTCTCTCTCTCTCTCTCTCTCTCTCTCTCTCTCTCTCTCTCTCTCTCTCTCTCTCTCTCTCTCTCTCTCTCTCTCTCTCTCTCTCTCTCTCTCTCTCTTTCTCTTTCTGCTCATATCGTTTAACTCGCATGCGCATTTTACAAAGGACAAATCTAACAAGGAAAAGAATTTAATCGACGATTAATTACGCGGAGCGGAAAATGTTTGAGGACGATAATTTTATCGAAAAAAATTTGAGAAAAAAGGAACTCGATCAGCGAGAGATATCTCGATGAAGTCCTTGACCCCGATTGATTCGCTGCAGGATAATTAATCAGGCGACCTTCGTAGGGGAAGATCAAAATGATAACGCCTTTAACGAAGTTGACGATAGAGAAACTTGGATAGGGAGACGAATCATTTGTGTTGCCAACGAGAGAGTACGCTATCTCTCTTTCTCGCTCTTCTCGAGATCGTCGTCATCGTTGAATAATTCTCACTCGGGAAAACTGCTAGAGGAGCAGTTCGGCCCGAAATCTTGGCACCAAACTCGTACCATCCTCTTGCCCTGAGTGCCAAGAATGCGTGACCTCTGGCTAGCAAGTGTGACCCTACGCGTTCACGTTCTCTGTGTCTTCTCTCTCTCTCTCTCTCTTTCTATCTTTTTATTCATACATGCTTGGAATATGAATTAGCAATAAAAAGTCCAAGTTATTAAATTCTTTGTATATAAAGAGTGTCGATCATTTAGAGATAATATATCGAGAAGAAACAAATCGATCGATTATTTTCATTCTGCTTCGATTTCGCGTAGATCGTTCGCGATACACTTTCTAATTGAAAAATCGAAGAAATGAGAGAGAATCGATTTTCCTGATGGTTTTAGTCGTCGTAGCCTCCTCTCTAACGCATTTCTAACTACCGCACGTTCTCGCTGGGATGCATCTGTCGGTTAAATCGTAGGCATCCGAGCCGCTACACGTCGAATAGTAACATTCGTCACGTGTGCTAAAAGACTAATGCGCTTTCTAAAACTCATTCGTCTAACACAAGGAAGATTTTTCTAGCGATATCTAGTACAATACGAAAATGATTCGATTTTCTCGAGAATCGAACGGAAAAAGATCGGAATGAAACTACGAGTAGGAAGTTTTCGAAAAACACAACGATGTTACTCCCGATTTCCGCTTTCCTTATGCAAACGTTTTATATAACGATAACAATAATCGCTCTCCTTCCTTTTTCTTATCCAGTATATCTAATTCCGATACGTATTCCACGCTACACTGAGCATTTATTAAGTCCGAATAATAAGAATTCATCGAGCTCGTGCACGCTTCGCATTTATATCGCTTATTTCTTCGCCAGTTGAGATGTAACATTTGACGAGTGTAAACGATAGAGATCGATCGGCAGATATTGCTCCAATAATTATCATTTACAAGATTCGCGTGTATTATTTAAGGATAAGATAAGGCGTTGATATTTTTTTTTTTTTTTTTTTTTTTTTTTTTTTTTTTTTTTTTTTTTAATAAAATGAAATAGAATTTAATGTTGGAACCGAGGCAAAAAAAATTCATAAAAGACAAAAGTTTGATTCGTTGTTTTTTTTTTCCGGAAGAGAAGTTTCCAGCGAGACAGGAAAAATATTAAGATCCGATTACATCTTGAAGAAGTGTGCAAGTCAGAGCGCGATTTAAATTTTACCGAATGTAGAGAGGGAAGGGAGGGAAAGAGAGGAGTTCTAAGCTCGTCGGTCGTAGTTCTGCGTGCTCGTTTTTGACGCGCAACCATATCTTATCTAAACCGATACTAATCTGCAAAAGATAACATTCCTTTGGTGCGAAACTGTATTCGTGAGTTTCTACTGGTTTATTTGTCTCGAGGAACGATCGGTTCTATAAGAGAGAGAAAAAAAAAAATAAATGTTTTAACGGGCCTTTCTTCGATAACGAGCTCGATTATCGAAGCATTTTGTCATCGAATGGTATCTTCGGTTTTTACGAAATATGCTCTGCAATCGATGAAAGAATAAATAAAATAAAATCTAAAGTAGATTTAATGCAGTCTTGTACCTTGTAGACCTCGGAAAAGAAACCGGCGCCAATTTTCTCCATGTAAAAGTCATCGAGACGATTCAAGGAAGCAACGGCGTGCCTTAGGGCTTGACAGGATGCACCGGTTCTCCTCTTGGTGGAGGTACCATCTTGGAAGGAGTCACCGGAGCAAGAGTTCAGTCCACACAAATTTCCCTCCATTTCGGTTGGTCTCCAAGTGTCACGAGTTTTTTCACGATCCTTGTAACTCCTCGGCGAGGATTGCAATTCGGTCGGTAAATCCTGAATGACGAAGTCTATGCAATTTTGTTGCAATAGTTCGGCCGGTGTTCGGGCAAGATTGTTGCGATGATGATGATGGTGGTGGTGGTGGTGTTGATGATGATGATAATGATCCTTGGACTCGCCTCTTTCCGTCGTTCTTTCGAAGCAACAAGGATTGTCGCCCGTCGAGTTCGACCTAGACGCGGATTTTTGATTGGATCGAGCTTGATGAACGGTCGAAGCGGCGCTCGTCAGGATCGTCGACGGATCGACCAACTCCTCGACGACGCTCGTAACTTCGTCGACGCTGCTCTGAGAGGTAGCATCGTTGTTTTTCGATTGAACGAAGTCTCTGAGGTTGGACTTGGACGAAGACGACGACTCTCTGCCAGTTGCTAACTCTCGACTACCGACGGAGTGTTTTCTCGTCAGTTTCGACTCGAGATTCGAAGAGGCAGACCCGATGGTAATCCTTTGGGATCTTGGCGAGAGACAACCGACTGACGATTTCGTAGCCGCACTCGATAGACCGGGGCAATTGGGATTGGAAGAACATCTGTGGATCCTCGTAGAGTCCTTGACGGAAGAAGAGGATTTATTGCCGAGTTGAGGGTTCCTGTTTCCCGGGAACGCGCCTTGTTGCTCGTTTCTCGTGGCTCCGTTGATCTCCGTAACGGAGGACGACGTGGACAGGGGTATGGAGGAACGATCTTGCGTAGGATTACACGACGATGACTCGGATAACACCGGACACCAAGACTTTGCCTTCTCATCGGAAGTACTAGATCGAAGAACAGTCGGTGGTACTTCGTAACACGAAAGGCACGTCGTCCCAGTGCTCGGCCTCGTCCCCACGTAAGGGGGGACGACCTTGCTCGTAGGATTTTGATGGGGTGGTCCGGGGCCTGCGTTCGAATTTATACCGGATGGCACCTTCCCGAACATCCTCGCCGTTATTCCTCCAACTTTCGCTCTGCGTAGCACGAAGAATAGCTGCGCGATAAAGTTCGACGACGATGGTACCGCATTGCCATACAAACGATACTCCTCGATGTCGATGTTAATGACGAACTAGAAGAGATTAATCCTTCTTAGATTCGAATCAGCAACGACGCTTCTTCGTCGGGAAGACTTCCAAGTTATGCGAGCTCTCTAAACTAATCTAACAGCTTGGCATCTGTCTCTCTCTCTCTCTCTCTCTCTCTCTCTCTCTCTCTCTCCCCCTCTCTCCCTCTCTCTCGAAACTTCGAAAGTCTCCTCTTTTGGCAGTGGAATCACGATTTTAAATCACAATCGATCGTTCAAGAACGATCGTTCGAAACGATCGGAAAGGAAGACTCTGTTGTCTCGTCGATTGGCACACGTTCTCTTCTCTTGAATGAACCTTCAAAATTTTCTCGTTCCTTTTCGTTACCTACGACATGAACGTCTATGAGTTAAATAACATCCGGAATACGACTGAACGACTACTGTAAAATTAATTAAAATTTATATTCGAAAAAGAAAAAAAGAAAAAGAGATGACTCGACCGGCACAATTATTTCATTGAAATACGTTTCTACGGTGCATTTGTATCGCGTAAAAAGCATCGAATTGATCGACGCGCGAATGGCTACGATCGTTACCGGTAAACCGATTATCTGGTTAGTTACGTAAACGAGCTCGCTTGGACGCATTCTAATCTTAATTGAATACGGTAAGGAGCCGTATCTATTTCTTACTCGGCTATATTCGTATAGAAGCGCAGGATATTTCGTAAATAATTTATCGTCATTATTGAATGTTTTAAAAAGGATAAATACATGGGAATCTTATTGCGTTCGAACGTTGAATAATTAAGTGTATTAATTTATTCGTTATAAGGATCGACTTATCGAGACGTGCGTCGGTGTTCCTTTTTATTATTATTTTCTTTTTTTTTTTTTTTTTTTATTGGCCGGCTAAACACACGTGGTTACGAATATAAGCCGGCAAAAATGTTAACGTGTCGCGATTCTTATCGAAACCAAGTACGCAAAATTCGTTCCACGTGCTGGTAATTACGAAGGCGGGCTGCTCCGGTCGAGTATTCCTTTTTTGTTTCTTTCTGTATTTTTAACTTAACATCGGGGACTGTCAGGATTTGTAATTTGCCCGTATATAATTACTCCGAGCTGTGTTTATCTCGAGCGAATACTTTACGACGAGCTATTCGTTCCGTGTTATTTAAACAATTTCTTGTTATTCGATAACATTTGGGAATATCACTTGAAACGGTCCAATCGGTGTTCGACGATCGACGTTGCACACAATCATTCGGGAAAAATAAAATGCACGATGATGCTTTTTTTCTGACGAGCCAAACATCATTCGTTCGTCTTTTATATAAGCATCGTTAATAAGCGGAATACTAAGAAATATCGAAAATAAAAACTTGGGCAATGTCTACACACCTGTTCCTGTTATTTCTTCTCTTCACGTTCCAAGGCACGCTCGTTCGACGATTCTTTTCTTGATGTCGTCACCGTCGTCGTCGTCGTCTTCGTCTTCGTCTTCGTCTTCGTCTTCTTCGTCGTCGTCGTCGTCGTCGTCGCAGTCGTCGCAGTCGTCGTGCACCAGATCGCAGCGGAATTAAGGAAAAAAGCGAATCGTTTTTCTTGCAAAGAGAAATCTTCGTCGTCTTCTCGAGGAGCCTTGGCAGGCAGACGACTGCACGTACTTGGATGATTTTAGAAGACCTTGAACCACGGTGGAGAATTCGTAGCGGGGCGGCGTGAGCGTCGAACGTCGTCGACGGGTTTCCTTCGTCTCGACGATGTCCACCAACAACGCGTCGTCTTTCTTACTATCCTTTTCTCTCTTTTTCCTCGTCCAAGCTGGGCTGTCACTTTTCTGTTTACGATGCTAGTTAACTCGAGACGACACACCGCGATTCCCTTCTTCTGTCTATTTTATTTCTCTGTCTAGTCTCTACCCTCTGTCTCTCTCTCTCTCTCTCTCTCTTTCTTTCTCTTTTCTTCGTCTCGAGGAGATAACTCAGGATTAAGACGACGAACAAGCGGCGTCTCAATCTCACCTATCCGCTATCTTCTTCCTTCTTCTGAATAAAATCACGAAGGACGCTCGTCCACGCGATAGGTGTCGACGCGTCCTCTTCGTCGACGTCTTCGTCGTCGTTGTCGTTGTCGTCGTCGTCGTCGTCGTCGTTTTCGTCTTCGTCTTCGTCTTCGTTTTCGTTGTCGTCTTCGTCGTCGTCGTCTTCGTCGTCGTCTTCGTCGTCGTCGTCGTCGTCTTCCTCGTCGTCGTCTTCCTCTTCCTCGTGTAATCGTACAAACGAGAAAAACACACTCACTACCACCAGTAGTGGCAAACGCATAGGCACATTCGCGCTCGCGCGCACGAACTCACTCTCTTACACATCCAAACATACAGATTCAAAGCACTAGGTCCATCACGGAAAAGAAAGAGAATCTCGGCGCGTGCTTCGCATGTACTAACTGGTAACACTACTGCAACGGTGGTAGAGTATCCAGGCAGCGGTGCGTTCTTCTTTCGCGAATCCCTCGTTGGACGGGAGAATAACGAACGTTTTTAAAGACGACCAAACACTTTCACACCGCGCGACGTTGATCGGCGCGCACTGAATTTTCACAACGGCACGTCCGGAGTTTCTTTTCACGCTCTCCCTCTCTCTCTCTCTCTCTCTCTCTCTCTCTCTCTCTCTCTATTTTTCTCCCTCTCCTACCCGTTTTCTCGCGCTCTCTCCGTCGCGCGCGCGAAGAGAACGCACTCAGCGACAACAACGCTAGACAGCGGCCATTACGAATATGAATGAGGATGCTGGATTGGGCGCCTCCTTCTGGTCATACCAGAACTTACTCCGAAGTTCTCTCCCTCCCGCCAATGGCGCTTCGCAACGACGTTGATAGAACGAACATTGCCGCTGCGTTTCTCCCTATTTGTCCAAGGGATTTTTTTCTTTCGATGCCAGGAATTAAAACAAGGGAAAAAAAGGTTCAAAATGCTCTGCGACATCGAATATTTTTATATACTATATTGGGCGTCATCAATGATTCTTTCAAGTATGTCCGATATTCTTAAATAAATTGATTCCATGATTTCCCTATGATCATTCTTTTGTAAAAGATTAAACAAAAGATTCGGATTATCGGTATTATGGAGAAATTTGATCGCAAAAACGAAAGTACGGTTGATTCGCACGGGAAAACAATTTGTGAGAATTTTCTGTTCGCTTCTCTCCCAACATCGTTTCCTTATATGTGTGTTTGTATGCATACATATGCGTCTACGTGCGTTTAGCGGGGAATTTTTTAACGCTTTTTATACATTCCAATGAAAGTGTGAGAATTCTCATATGGGTATAACAATGCCTTTCACCGTTTCAATTGTTCATTCTGCTCTAGGACAAATCAAGACGATGAAAGTATATAGTTAATGAATTTTTCATGTAATACGAAACTAGAGCGATTAGCAGAAAAAATGCATAACTAAAAATAAAAGATGTTTTTAAGCGCATCTTCTTCTTCTTCTTCCTCTTCTTCTTCATTCAAGTGCAATAGTTCACGATGATTATTTCTATTAATTATTTGCTTAAAAAGTTTAATCGATAAACGTTACAGGGAAATTTTACGTTCGATTATCGATTTATATAATTTCTTTTTTTTTTATATTTTATGAAAAGAGAGAACCAAATAATAGATAAGACAAAATTAATGTTTTCAATGATTAAAAATAACATATCACCACGCGAAAAGTGTTAGCGCCAAGGAACTTTTGGCGTGGCTATGTTGCTCAATACGTTGATTCCTAACCTAATTTGTTTCGACGTTGACGCTCGCACGTGATTATTTTTTATAGCGATCTGCGTGTTAACAAACAAGGGAATAATTGGAAATAATATAAACATTATATTATAGAAACGTTTTTAAACAAATAAAAGAAAAAGATGGCAAAGTTTTGTTTGAGTAAGTTCTGCAATTATTGCAATTGTAAAGAAATCAGTAAATAAACCATAGGTTAAGTTTTTCCTATTTCAACTACTGACAAGATTTACAAAGTTATCCTGTTTCCATTTCGTACATCGTATTATCTTATTTAACATAACTTTTTTTTATATAGAGAAACCAAGCAAACGTATACCGGCAAGAAAGAGATATAAAATAGAAAAGAAAGTCAGAGAACATAATCGAAAGATGAGGAAAGAGGCTAAAAAAAAATCGAAAGGTATTTTTCAAACTTGGCTTTATGAAATTAAATTATAAATCATGAAATTCTATAATTATAAATATTCATAAAATACTTCTCTTTAAAATAGGAAAACGTAAGGTAATTGAAGTTCCTAATCAGTGTCCATTTAAAGAAGATATACTCAAAGAAGTAGAAGCGATGAAAAAGCAAAATGAGGAAGAGAAAAAAAAGCAGCGCGAAGCTGCGAGACAAAAGAAACGTGAAGAACTTGCGAGAAATGGCTTACAAGGATTGGTACAAGAGGCGCAAAAGAAAGACAATGAACATGAAGCTATGGATACGAATGACAAGAGTCAAGAAATTAAGAACGCTGTTGTCAGAGAAGAAAATTCATTGAAGGCATATTACAAAGAATTTAAGAAAGTTTTAGATGCTGCTGACGTTATTTTAGAAGTTGTCGATGCACGAGATCCGTTAGGTACTAGATGCAAGCAGGTAAGTAAGGAAATATTCCGATCCGTACGGTCATTATTAAACAACAACAACTACCCAAATTAATTATCTTAACTTAGGTAGAAGAAGCGGTACAATCGGCACAGGGTAACAAGAGATTAGTTATAGTGTTGAATAAGGCAGATCTTATACCACGAGAAAATTTAGATCAATGGCTGAGGTATTTACGTGGGAGTTTACCAGCGGTTGCATTTAAAGCTTCTACTCAAGATCAAGCAAAAAGATTGGGCAGAAGAAAATTGGGAAAGAAAACAGAGCACATGATTCAAGGTGGAACATGTTTCGGCGCTGAATTATTATTATCCTTACTAGCAAATTATTGTAGAAATAGCGGTAATGTTAAGACAAGTATTCGAGTAGGAGTCGTTGGGCTACCGAATGTAGGAAAATCGAGTGTTATTAATTCTCTAAAACGAAGTAGAGCATGTAACGTTGGAAGTACACCAGGTATGTTCGCTAGAATATGCAATCTACCAATTCTTTTTATCCTTGTAATGATTACAATTTTTGTTCGCTCGTAGGAGTCACTAAAGCGATGCAAGCGGTACAGTTGGACTCGAAAATAAAATTATTAGATTCTCCTGGTATAGTTTTTGCTGGGCGTCACTCATCGAACGAAGATGAATCGTCCATAGCTCTTAAAAATGCAGTGAAAGTTCAAGCTCTTAAGGATCCCTATACACCAGCTACTGCAATTTTGCGAAGAATTTCTAAACAGCAAATTATGGAATTATACGATATCCCTGAATTTTCTACACCCGAGGAATTCTTTGCTTTGAAAGCAAAAAGAATGGGAAAATTTAAGAAAGGCGGCGTTCCGAATCAATTAGCCGCTGCACGTTGTGTTTTAGAAGATTGGAATTCAGGAAAAATTAGGTATGTCCTATACACCTACGTATCTCTTAAATTTTCTATTGTATTCTCGAAATTGTATTTTTAGGTATTATACAGTGCCACCTGAACAGCCAATATGTCACTTATCAGCAGAGATTGTCTCTCAAATGGCTAAAGAATTTGATATTGAAAGTTTTGCTGCTGAAGAAAGAATGATGTTAGATAATGTGGAAGCAGCAAATGAAGAGAGTGTGAAGGAACCTGTACTATTTGACAGTACAGGACCTGTTACGTCGATTATGGAAGTAGAAATTCAGAAAGATGCAGTAAGTAGACGTTTCTTTCATCCAATGTTCTAATATATAAAAGTATATTCAATTTATCATCTAGGACTTCAAGTTACAAAAAAGAATAAAGAAAAAGCTTGAAACTAAACCTAAAGTAACTACTACCGAGCAAAAGAAGAAAACGGATCCACTATTTGAATTGGAGGGTAATCAAAAATTAAATAAACTACATAAGCTTCAGTATAAAAAAGATAAAAAAGATAAAGCTCGAAGAGGTACAGACATTTATCTCTATATATATATAAAAAAAAAAAAAAAAAAAAAAAATAAGAAACAATATACTTGTAAAATCTTGTTGAATTTATTTGATAAATATCAATTATAAAATTTTAGAGAAAGCAGCTGCAACACTAGCGGACAAATTGGAAGGATTTAATCTGACGACATCCGATAATTATGATTTCGATACTGACTTTACAGCAACCTAAAATAACGCCTGTTTAATTTAAATACTGTGAAATTCAAAGCCTTTGATGTATTGTATATCTTGTATAAAAAAAGTTAGTTTAAGATAACGAAGGAAAAATAAAAATAATTGTTCTTTTTTGCAACAACGTGAGAAATATTAATAAAACTTGTTAATTGGCTATCTTTCAATATGTAGCCTGTGTGTTGTACCTAAGATGTGTACCTTGCAGTAGTATTTTAGTGTCATTAGCGTAGTAGCGATATGATGTTGATTCGACTATTTTAAAAATCGCAAGTAAACTTGGAGAATTGAATGGCAACATCATTACGTAAGATTTATTTTAACGATGTTTAATTATCATCACCAAACAGTATTTTTAGATAAATAAGTTCAACAAAGTCGATAAAAATGTATACTCATGCCCTCAACGAAAATCGAATAGACATATATTTATTTGAGAAATAATAGACAATTAGCCACTTTGAAAAGGTGCCAATAATTTGGAATAGACAAACCTCTCATTATCGTTCGTTCTTATCACTTACGTAATCTATATATTATTATTATTTGTAAACTATTAATTTTCCTTTCAAAAACTGAAAAATAATCGTAACGATAAGTCAATAGTTTATCGAATGCATCTACGATTCTGACGTAAAAGAAAAGTGCTAATCATTTGCTAGTAGAGAAGAGATAAAACATGTGTAGATAATATTCTTCAATTTATCACTTGAAAGAGGGACTTTCTTTTATAAAAACGGTTGTCCATTAACCGGGTAGAGCATATTTGCTATCATTCACGTGATTGTGATACATTAACTCGAATATCTTCTTCTTACGCATAATTTTGTGAAGAAACGGAAGGATGAGTCGTGTTGCAAATAAGAGTGAGAAAAAGATCACGAACGAGGAGATAGAATTGCCTTCGGTACGACCACCTGGTCCGATTAAAATCTGGAAGACGATTGATGGATTTAAAACTATTGATGGGGAATCGAAACCCGTAAAAATAGTTTTACAGGAAATACCAGAGGATAGATATGAGGATATTATTGATCATATGGTAACGTATTTCGCCGTAGACGAACCTTGCTGTGACAGTCTCAGTGAGTAGTGCAATTATTCGTAAAATTTATTTATTTATCGATAGGCTTGCATTGCATATTATACTATCCTCTTTATAAAAAAAAGTCACTTTTTCCAATCGTCATTATTATCACCTTTCTATCATCGTGAAATTTATCGTAAATTTGTTATTGACTTATACGATTATTCTGGAAAAGTATCTTTATATGATATCTGAACGAGATAATGATTTTAAAAAAAATTTTTATCACGATATCTGTACGAGATAATAATTTGTAAAAATATCTAGATATGAAAGCAGTCTTTCTATTGTAATTTACGTACAACCGAATGATCGTTTATAGATTTAAAGGACGACCCAGTGGCTATACAAGAATTACGAAATATATGGAAAATTATTTTAAAGCAAGGCTTGTCAATCGGGGCTTTCCTCAATGACCCAAAAGGAGGTAAACCCGAAATAGTGGGAGCAAATATAATAGGCTATGAAATTAAAGACGACGATAGAAAACTGGATGATTACAAGGTACCTGAATGACACATTTTATTTTGACGTGTACCTTCTAATTATACATTGTACTTGTGACAAAAAGCAAGCAAAAATTTCATGCACGATCACTTAATTTTTTTCCTAGATGCAAGAATCATTAGCTAAGACATTAATAGAATCTATAATGAAATTGTCCAAAGAAGCAAAAATTTACGAGCATTATAACACGGACAGATATATGTTTGCTTTTGGCCTGAGCATTGATCCTTCATATCGTGGCTTTAAACTTGGTGCACACATTTTAAACGTTAGGTGAGGAAATATCTATATTTTCTTATATCGGAGATTTTGTCCTGAGAATCCAAAGATAATAATTTTTCTAACACTTAGGGAACAAATTGGGCGAGAGTACAAGATTAACGTGACGGCGACAGTATTTACTTCCGCGATATCGCAAAAATTAGCTGCTCGTTGCGGATTCGAAGATCTTTTCGTTAAAGATTACGATCAGATATTAGACGAGGAAGGAAAAGAAATCTTTCCTGGTATTAAATTTAAGACATTGAAAGTGATGGGAAGAAGATTGTATTGAAATATCGTCGCTATTTTCTTTAAGAGAAATCAAATCGCCAAGAGAAATAAAAATATCTGCTTACCCCAATATCATTACGTAAAATTCATTCTAACTATGTTTAGATATAATCACCAACTCATACCCTCAACGAGACCTGAATACAACAAATATTTATTTGAAAAATAATAGACAATTAGGAACTTCGAAATGTGGTAATAATTTGGAATAGATGAACCTCATATTATCGTTCGTTCTTATTACTTACGTAATCTGTAAACGAGTTTAAAATGCTAGATTTTTTCGCGAATGTTCTTACTAGAACCGTATACGTAACGACTCCCGAACTAACGAACGAAGAAAAATTCTTCGAGTAAAATCTTTTAGGACGAATTTTCTAACGAAATCTTGAGCGACTCAATATATATTTAATTTATCTTTTTACGAGTAAGTATTATTAAGTGATTTTGAAATAAAATTTGATTTTAAAAATAAATATTTCATGATTTTTATTAACAAAACGTAAAAATAATCGTAACGATATATCATCAGTTTATCGAATGAATCTAAGATATTAACAATTAAAAAAACTAATGCGTACTCATTTGTAAGTCTGAAGAGAAAAGGCACATTCAGTATACAAGTCTCTTTAATGATTGATCGCACGAATGTCCGTCCATTATAAATACACTTGTGTAATCGAGTAGAGCATGTCGTCGATCACGCGATCACGACAGAATAACACGAACTTCTTCTCTTTACGCATAATTTTGTAAAGGAACGGAAGGATAACTAGCGTTGCCAATAAGAGTGTGAAAATGTTTACGAAGGAGGAAATAAAATTGCCTTCGATAAGACCACCTGGACCGATTAAAATCTGGAAGACGGTTGATGGATTTAAAACTATTGGTGGCGAATCGAAACTCGTGAAAATAGTTTTACAAGAAATACCAGAGGACAGATACGAGGATATTGTTGAGCATCTAACCACGTATTTCATCCCAGACGAGCCTTGCTGTATCTGTCACAGTGAGTAGTGCAATTATTCGTAGAATTTATTTATCAAATAATCAATTATTTATAACAGCCCTTCTGCCAGACCGTTATTTATTGCCTCGCAGATCCCGAAATACGGGTGAACGTGTTTCCGTCCGAACGATCAGCTTTTGCATCCGAATGCACTTCGGTAAATTATTGCACGTTCGAATGTTAACGAAAAAACATGGGAGATTTGTCGAGTAATCCGATAAACTGTAGTATTTAGTAGCCTTTTCGGCACTCGATTTCCATTTGAAAGTAAAACTTTTTCAATAAGTACAACACGTTTACGATATATATGATAGAGTGCAGTCGAACGATAAGACATGGATATAAATTGTTAGGTATTTCGTACGAAATGTCAATCAAATTTTATATATCCCACGTGAAAACTTGTTTAAGAATAATGTTTCTTGTATGATGGCATTGTGAATAAAAACTTGTTGCAACGAGTCCAGGATGCACTTTGATAGTTGCTAGGAGGATCACTAGGATTCGGTCGTTCATTCTCCCTCTCCTTTTCGTTTTTCTTACTTTCCCTCTATCTGCGTGCTCGTTCACCGCTCTTCCTTCAGTCGCGTTTCGTACGAGTTAGTGTATTTTTCGTCGTTCTCTTATTCGTTATCTCTATTTATCTATTTATCTCTATTTAGAAAGAGAGAGAGGGACAATTTTCCAAAGTAAAAGAGATGTTATTAACGCGTCGTCGATGATTTATTAGATAGAACCAGATCGTTTATTAGATAAAAACTTTTGATAGGAAGACGAAGAAAGCGACACTTTGAACATCGTTTTGCTCTCTAAACGAGAAAACTCCCTCTGCTCGCCTTTTAGCGTCTCATGTGGAGGCTATATTCCGTTTTAATTCGATTTTCGTTCCTAAGTTACGTTTGAAGTGGTTAAAAATTGTCTGGGACAGATTAAAGATAACACGTCGATACGTATCTTCACGCTCAACACGTTCATTCATAACCTGCCCTAACCTAATTTGTTTCGACGTTAACGCACGCATATGATTATTTTTATACAGATCTGAGCGTTAGCAAACAATGGAAAAATTGGAAATAATATAAACATTATATTATAGAAACGTTTCTAAATAAGTAAAAGAAAAAGATGGCAAAATTTTTTCTGAGTAAGTTCTGCAATTATTGCAATTGTAAGGAAATCATTAAATAAACCGTAGGTTAAGTTTTTCCTATTTCAACTACTGACAAAATTTACGAAGTTCTCCTGTTTCCATTTCGTACATTGTATTATCTTATTTAACATAACTTTTTTTTTATATAGAGAAACCAAGCAAACGTATACCGGCAAGAAAGAGATATAAAATAGAAAAGAAAGTCAGAGAACATAATCGAAAGATGAGGAAAGAAGCTAAAAAAAAATTGAAAGGTATTTTTCAAACTTGGCTTTATGAAATTAAATTATAAATCATGAAATCTATTCATAAAATGCTTCTCTTTAAAATAGGAAAACCTAAGGTAATTGAAGTTCCTAATCATTGTTTATTTAAAGAAGATAGATTCAAAGAAGTAGAAGCAATGAAAATGCAAAATGAAAAAGAGAAAAAAAAACAGTGCTAAGCTGCGAGACAAAAGCAACCTGATGAACTTGCAAGGAATGGCCTACAAGGATTAGTACAAGAGGCATAAAAGATAGAAGATGAACAAGAAGCCATCGGTATGGATAATAATTTCTTGTGAATTATTATCCTTAATAGCAAATTATTGTAGAAATAGCAATAATGTTAAGACAGGTACTCGAGTAGGAGTCGTTGGGCTACCGAATGTAGGAAAATCGAGTGTTATTAATTCTCTAAAACGAAGTAGAGCATGTAACGTTGGAAGTACACCAGGTATGTTCGCTAGAATATGCAATCTACCAATTCTTTTTATCCTTGTAATGATTACAATTTTTGTTCGCTCGTAGGAGTCACTAAAGCGATGCAAGCGGTACAGATGGACTCGAAAATAAAATTATTAGATTCTCCTGGTATAGTTTTTGCTGGGCGTCACTCATCGAACGAACATGAATCGTCCATAGCTCTTAAAAATGCAGTGAAAGTTCAAGCTCTTAAGGATCCCTATACACCAGCTACTGTAATTTTGCGAAGAATTTCTAAACAGCAAATTATGGAATTATACGATATCCCTGAATTTTCTACACCCGAGGAATTCTTTGCTTTGAAAGCAAAAAGAATGGGAAAATTTAAGAAAGGCGGCGTTCCGAATCAATTAGCCGCTGCACGTTGTGTTTTAGAAGATTGGAATTCAGGAAAAATTAGGTATGTCCTATACACCTACGTATCTCTTAAATTTTCTATTGTATTCTCTAAATTGTACTTTTAGGTATTATACAGTGCCACCTGAACAGCCAATATATCACTTATCAGCAGAGATTGTCGGTGAAATGGCTGAAGAATTTGATATTGAATGTTTTTCTGCAAAATAAAGAATGATTTTAGACAAAAGAAGAAAATGGACCCACAATTGAATTGGAGGGTAATCAAGAATTAAATAAACGACAGAAACTTCAGTATACAAAAGATAAAAAAGATAAAGCTCGAAAAGGTACAAACATTTATCTCTCTAAACAAAAAAAAACAATGTACTTAGAAATTTCTCTGTGAATTTATTTGATAAATATCAATTAATTTTTTAGAGGAAGCAGCTACAACACTAGCGGACGAATTGGAAGGATTTAATCTGACGACATCCAATAATTATGATTTCGATACTGACTTTACAGCAACCTAAAATAACGCCTGTTTAATTTAAATACTGTGAAATTCAAATCCTTTGATGTATTGTACATATTTTGTAAAAACGTTAGTCTAAGATAACGAAGAGAAAATAAAAATAATTATTCTTTTTTGCAACAACATGAAATATATAAATGAGACTTGTTAATTGTCTAACCTTTCAATATCCGTCAGCTACGGGTACGCGTCATTTATAAATATTTATAGTCACTAGAGTAAGAGCGACATGACGTTGAATCGACCATTTTAAAAATCGCAAGTAAACTCGGAGTAGATAGATGGATTACTTTAACCGTGCAAAATATCTGTTTATCGCAATATCATTACGTAAAATTCATTCTAACGATATTTAGGTATCATCACCAAACAGTCTTTTAGATACGTAAGTTCAAAGTTGATGAAATCGTACTCTCATGCTCTCAACGAGACTCGAATACAACATATATTTATGTGAAAAATAATAGACAATTAGCCAATTAGAAAAAGTGCATGTAATTTGGACTAGACGAACCTTTTATTATTGCTCGTTCTTATGACTTACGTAAACTATAAACGAGTTTAAAATGCTCGGCTCACTCGCGAATGTTCTTACTAGCATCGTATTCGTGCGACGAAGCGCGAACTGACGAACGAAGGAAAACTCTCCGAGTAAAATCTGTTAGGACGAATTTTCTAACGAAATCTAAAGCGATTCAATATATATTCAATTTTTCTTTCTACAAGTAAGTATTATTAAGTGAATTACAAATAAAAATTGTTTTTAAAAATAAATACTTTAGAGCGGAAAATTGTAGATAAATTTTTATGATTGTATTATTCGTAAATTTATAATTTTCCTTCCTTCATAAGTTTCATTAATAAAACGAAAAAATAATTGTAACGCTATATCAATAGCTTATCGAATGAATCTAAGATACTAACAATTAAAAAAAACTAATGCGTACTCATTTGTAAGTCTGAAGAGAAAAGACACATTCAGTATACAAGTCTCTTTAATGATTGATCGCACGAATGTCCGCCCATTATAAAGACACTTGCGTAATAGAGAAGTGCATATCGTCGGTCACGCGAACACGTCAGAATAACTCGAACTTCTTCACTTTACGCATGATTTTATAAAGGAACGGAAGGATGACTAGTGTTGCCAATAAGAGTGTGAAAATGTTTACGAAGGAGGAAATAAAATTGCCTTCGATAAGACCACCTGGACCGATTAAAATCTGGAAGACGGTTGATGGATTTAAAACTATTGGTGGCGAATCGAAACCCGTGAAAATAGTTTTACAAGAAATACCAGAGGACAGATATGAGGATATTGTTGAGCATCTAACCACGTATTTCATCCCAGACGAGCCTTGCTGTATCTGTCACAGTGAGTAGTGCAATTATTCGTAGAATTTATTTATTTATCGATAGGCGTGCATCAGATATTATTCTATACTCTTTATAAAAAAAAGTCACCTTCTCCAATCGTCATTTTTCACATCTTTCTATTATTGTGAAATCTATCGTGAATTTGTTATCGTCTTATACGATTATTTAGGAAAAGTATCTTTATATGATATCTGAATGAGATAACAATTGGTAAAAAACTAGATATGATATCAGTCTTTCTATTCTAATATACGCACAACCAAACGATCGTTTATAGATGTAAAGGAAGATCCACTGGGTATACAAGAATTTCAAAATGTATGGAGAATGCTTTTGAAGCAAGGCTTGTCAGTCGGAGCTTTCGTCGAGGATCCAAAAGGAGGTAAATCAGAAATAGCGGGAACAAATATAATCGGCTATGAAATTAAAGACGACGATGGAAAACTCGATAATTATAAGGTACTTAAATAACACATTGTACTACGACAAGTACCTAGTAATTATACATTGTACTTGTGACAAAAGAGCAGCAAACATTTGAAAAACGATCACTTAATTTTTTCCTAGATGCAAGAATGTTCAGCTAAAAGATTAATTGATCCTCTAATGAAATTGTGGAAAGATGCAAAAGTTTACGAGCATTATAACACGGACAGATACATGTTTGCTTTTGGCCTGAGCGTTGCCCCTTCATATCGTGGCCATAAACTTGGAGCACACATTTTAAGCGTTAGGTGAGGAAATATCTATATTGTCTTATATCGGAGATTTTGTCCTGAGAAACCAAAGATAATAACTTTTCTACCACTTAGGGAACAAATTGGGCGAGAGTACAAGATTGACGTGACGGCGACAATATTTAGCGGACCGCTTTCTCAAAAATCAGCTGCTCGTTGCGGATTCGAAGATCTTTTGGCTGTAGATTACGATCAGATATTAGACGAGGAAGGAAAGGAAATCTTTCCTGGTATTAAATTTAAGACATTCAAAGTGATGGGAAGAAGATTGTATTGATATATCGTCGCTTTTTTCTTTAACTTCTTTGACAGTCGCATATATATTAAACTATTAAAAACGTAAACATCTAGATGTAAAGAGAAATCGTTAGCAATTCGACCACTAAAAGCGCATGAAATGAAATCGAGGAGAAGAACAAAAAAGAAAGCAAGAAAAATAGAAGTAATTAAAATTGATTAGCGTAATGCTGCACGACGTGTTGCGAAATCAAATACCTATCTTCGTGTTTTGCATCTGAAATTTTAATTATTTATAACAGCCCTTCTGCCAGACCGTTATTTATTGCCTCGCAGATCCCGAAATACGGGTGAACGTGTTTCCGTCCGAACGATCAGCTTTTGCATCCGAATGCACTTCGGTAAATTATTGCACGTTCGAATGTTAACGAAAAAACATGGGAGATTTGTCGAGTAATCCGATAAACTGTAGTATTTAGTAGCCTTTTCGGCACTCGATTTCCATTTGAAAGTAAAACTTTTTCAATAATTACAACACGTTTACGATATATATGATAGAGTGCAGTCGAACGATAAGATATGGATATAAATTGTTAGGTATTTCGTACGAAATGTCAATCAAATTTTATATATCCCACGTGAAAACTTGTTTAAGAATAATGTTTCTTGTACGATGGCATTGTGAATAAAAACTTGTTGCAACGAGTCCAGGATGCACTTTGATAGTTGCTAGGAGGATCACTAGGATTCGGTCGTTCATTCTCCCTCTCCTTTTCGTTCCCTTGCTTTCCCTCCATCTGCGTGTTCGTTCACTAGCGTGCGCGCGAATTCAGTCATCGTCGGCGATCTTTTCAAGCTACTACTCTCTCCGCTCTTCCTTCAGTCGCGTTTCGTGCTTCGTACGAGTTAGTGTATTTTTCGTCGTTCTCTTATTCGTTCTTTCTCTCTCTCTCTCTCTCTCTCTCTCTCTCTCTCTCTTTCTTTTTATAATATCAAACTATTTATATTTTTTGAATTTATAGATCGGACTTATTCTCTCGTCGTTTCAACGATCAGTTTCGTTTCTTCGTCTGTTTATTATTAAACGTTTTTTTTTGCAAACACGCGAAAATGGAATTTGGTGATTGATCTTTTTGGTTTCTTCGTTTAAAACAGCCTTTTATAGATACAAGGATATTTGAAAATAAATGACTGAGAGGGATGAAACTATTTAGAGAGAGAGAGAGAGAGAGAGAGAGAGAGAGAGAGAGAGAGAGAGAGAGAGAGAGAGAGAGAGAGAGAGAGATAGAGAGAGAGAGAGCCAATTTTCTAAAGTAAAAGAGATGTTATTAACGCGTCGTCGATGATATATTAGATAGAACCAGATCGTTTATTAGATAAAAACTTTTGATAGGAGGACGGAGAAGGAGACACTTTGAACGTCGTTTTGCTTTCTAAACGAGAAAACTCCCTCTGCTTGCCTTTCAGCATCTCACGTTGAGGCTAGATTTCCGTTTTAATTTGATTTTCGTTCTTAAGTTACGTTTAAAGTGGTTAGAAATTGTCTGGGAAAGATTAAAGATAACATGTCGATATGTATCTTCCCATCGATCTGTTTCCTCATAATTCCAGGTTTAAATTAAAATCTTGATTTGATACCGAACTAGAGTATTTCAAAGAGGATTATGTAAATGATCGTGATAAAAACTTTTACATGATTTCGTGCCAGAACGACTCGTCTTTGTTGTCCTCTACTCCATCATTATCTTTACTTCTTTTTCTATCGTCAAAAAAAAAGGTCGAAGTTCAGAGATTAGATGCCAATCATTTCAGAGATTCAATCGGTAATTATCTACTTTTGCAGGATTCATTTAATATTTTCCAAAATATGATTAGACGTAGAAGCGAGTTCTATCGATTTAGTTTTAAATTCACATTATACGATTTTGCTTGAAATTACCCTGTTAATAATTATTATACATAATATTATAATACTACAGGATTCCAACGATGAAGAGAAGAAAAGATTAAGATCAGCGCAAAAGGAAAAAGCGTGGGTTTAGTTGAATTGAACATCAATAAAGTCGAAACGTATTAGATTAACGTTGGAAATGCTTGCTAATCGAATCGAAACCGTATCGTAGACATGCCGATCGATCCCTTTAAAGTGCTATAACTCGATGCGAAAATCTCTATTTTTACAATCGATTTCTCCTTCCCTCGTTTTCGTCTTCTTTTTCACGTAGACAAAGAGATAATTTTTTCTATTTCTTCGTATAATACTAATCGCGAGGGGAAAAAATATACAAGCAAACGAACGTGTCTAAACAATTTTTATCAACGAGTGAGATACTCCGAAGCAAAAATAGGAAAGACAAAAAAAACGAAGAAAAAATAAAAAGCTGATCGTTGTACTCGAATATTCATCTGAAAAGAGGTTCGTGAAGGAATCGAACGATTCACATGGGTGAAATCACATCCGGCATCCCGTCGATTCGTTTTTCTCTAGGGCGACTATAGATTTATCCCTCCTTTTTTCACATCTCTCCTTCTTCCTCGTCCTTCCCTTTTTGCCTTCGTGGCGCGGTACAATCGATTCTCGAAAAAGTTTGAGAAAAACAGGTGCCGAGGATATTATCCGATAGATGAGCTAAGGGACTTGTGGTTTGAGAGCCGAAGATTAACGAGAGAAAATCGAGCTACCCTTCTCGAATATCTTCACCCTCAATTTTCTGTTTTTTTTTTTTTTTTTAATATTGTTTCTTTGTTGAAATTATTTGAGAAAACTACAACGCGTTTCTCTCTTCTTTTTACGGCATGATCAATTGCTATCGCGACAAAGAAAATGCATCCTTTGGGTCTCTCCTTTCGCATTAAATTCGAAACGTTGCTCGACGGACGCTACTAGTTTAATTAATCCTCCTTTCATATCGCAACCTGTTGATCTCTTTTTATATATATATATATATATATATATATATATATATATATATTCTTTTTTCTCTCTCTTATTTTTCTACCCTGGACGTACTACCTGGGAAACTTCTTTTACATTGCTACGAGTGACGTCGATCTCTTTTCTTGGTATGTCACTTGAGACGCGTTTGTATTTAAAGTTATAGCATTTCTACCTTCGAGAAAAAACTGAAAGGATAGAGAAGAATCCGTGTTTCATATCTATTCGATTTTTCTCGTTTCGAACTCGGAACGTTACGAAGGGAAATATCGAAAGAGAGAAAGAGAGATAGGGAAAGGAATATCGCAAATAAATGGTTCGTGCAATCTCGTATGTATGTGTATGATGTAGATTTCCGGTCCAACAAACAATGTAGAAAATATATTTGAAAAGAGGTGTTTAAACGCATGTGTGTGTGCGTGTGTGTGTGTGTGTGTGTATGCGCGCGTGCAAGTGTGTCCGCGTATGTGTATATATAGTTTGTTCATCTCGTTTAAAAGATGCTTCACAAGAGAAGGATTTGTTGGAAAAAAGAGGAAAACAAGGTGCCACGAACTTTAGTATTTAAATATCATGAAAATGAAGAGAAAAGAAGAGTGATCGAAAAATGTTTCTCGTGAAAATGTTACTATCTCATGATCTTTGTCCGATGATAAATCTGAAGGAACGAGATCGTTGAAGGTTCGTCATCGTGAAAGGGATAGAAATAAAGGAGGAGTAGAAGATCTCACAAAATGTCGTCCGTCGTCAGTCAGACCAGGGAGCAAAGAAGTAATCGGAATCAAAGCTACGACATTGATGTAACTGTCGAGAAAAACGCAACCGATGGCATATTTCTAATAACGGAGTACTTAAACGTCACTTCATCGGACATTAACGCGACCGAGGAAATCGACTCTTTCTATTTCTATGAGGTAAATCGCTAACTTTATTGTTTATTTTATATAACTAGTTTTGAGAAAGTTCTTTGCTAAATCTAATATGCATGAGAAAATCGTTTTGCGTGCAACTACATCGTCAAAGGTTTACGGTAAAGTAAGGTTTGCCAGAATTAATCGAATTCTATTAAACCAATTCTATTGGTCAGCAAGTAGAATTATCCTTTGACATTCGAATACAGCGGCTCCCGAACGATATCTTTGTAAGAAAATCGATTGTTACGATACTCGAGACTTCCACAAAGATGACACGATCCTTAACGAATTAACTTGTGTAAAAAACCTGCATGGTCTTTGTTTTATCATGATTTTTGATTATTCCGATTACATCATAATTGAAGAAATGAAAAAAAAAAAAATGTTAACTCGAAATTCGAAACTTTGTCCGGAAAAGATTTGGAAAATCTAAAGAAAATAATTCGTTTTATTGCGAGTTCGTGATCGCGAATATCTCCGACGTCGTATGGAATCTTAAGAGTATCCGTAGACCGGTCCGTTGTTGAAAAAAAGCGTTAGAAATCGCTAGTTCTGAGATTCCTTCGAGAGCGATAAATCTCGAATGAATTTCCAGGTGCTTTGATCGGCCTCTTTGCAGTAATAATCGTTTGCGGTTGCTCGAGAAAAATCTCTTGGAATTTATTATGAAAGACTCGTTCGTTAGCATCTGCTTGCAAAATCTTGTAACTTTTTATTAGTTCGAGACTGATAATATTTTTATTTATTTAATTATTTCAGTCGAGTTAAAATGCGGCCGATTAGTATCAACAATAGTTTTCTCAGGGAATTACCAAATAAAATGTGAAAAAATGGACAAACGTTCTCTTTAGCTTTGTAAGACGAGTCTCAAAGGAGTCTTAACGTACATCTGCTTACACTGTTACAAGCTGTGTTAAATCGATATCTCTTGTTGCATTCTACCGATCTTAAAGGTGTTCTCTCTCGGAAATCAAAATTCGTATTATCGTGAAAAATCTACTAAAGGTCTCTCCTAATACCCTACGGAAAGGATTCGTTCGTTAAGGAATATTAGATCCCTTCTACCCATCTATAGAATCTATTTTTTTTTCACTACACGAATATCTATCCATGCATCTATCTATCTATTTCTCCTAGTGTTTTTATAATTACTTTAGAGTTTATAAAAATCCGTTCTTATTATAAAGTGCACGATTGACGCGATAACACGTGAATGAGAATGAAATATTAATTTGTCAAGTTCCACGATCCTTCAAAGTTTAAATTAAATTATTATCGACCTATATGGTCGTTATCGAAGTTACAGCGACGAGGGATGCATAGCGTTGTTGATGAACTTTCGAACGTTGAAAAAGTAATATAAGTTTTGCAACATTGGGAAATAACATATTTTTGTTTTTTTCATCAAATTAAAGTTGTCTGTATTCGACGTGTTCAATGCGTTTCTCTCAGAAAATTATTATACAATGTTAATCTGATTTACTTATCTATTCAAATACGATTGGAAATGCATAACGCGTAAGTATTTTAATGTTTAGTTACAATCGGAAAGAAAACGTTTTCGAAACGCATTGAATTATGCAGCCATCAGCCCGGTAGTACTTGCGTCACATAATTTACAATTAGATTTAGATAGATCGCAAGTAATACCGACCCAGATCTCACCACGTGGAGGTTACCGCATCTGGAGATCCACGGGCTAAGTTAACATACTTAATTAGTCGCGTTTAATGAACCTTCATTCAACCCGGTCGAAGCTGATTGAAGGCGCACGAACCGCGACTTTGCCCTAACCTACCCGCGAGAAAAAGCATGGATTCATTATTAATATATTGTTTATATATCTGTTAAAAGGTGCACAAACGCTGCCTCTATAAAATTAATTAATAGAATTTTTTCATATAATTTGCACATCCCGGGAATGTCCAAAGTATATGAATTTTCTAATCGTCGCTATGTCATAGATAAATGCAACTTTAATAACGGCACTTGTCTATGAATCGATCACATATCCATGCTTTTTAAACTATCTTAATATCTAAACAGCAGATAATCGACCGATCTGCTCTTTTCGCCTTAAATTAACCATAAATATATCTTCACCTTAGAACTACAACTCTTAATAGTACTATTAAGATAAACGTGTTAAAGCTTAAGCAGATAAAGCTTAAAAATCCCAGCGCGCAACATACATCATGCCTTATAATTATATTCTTACGAATTAACAAACGATAGAAATAAAAAACGTTGAAGAAATAAAAACTTACTAATATACTTTATGCAAGATAATGCATTAAAATAATGTAATATAATAGGAAAATTGTTTTGAGTTAATTATTTTATATTAATTTTTTTTCAATCTACGTCATACCTGAAACATAAAAAATATTGAGTATATACAACAAATCATAAAAACATACGAAACAAGAATGTATCGATTATTTCAATTTTAATTATGTGCCTGCATATATTATTGATATACAAATCGAACAACACGGCTATAACAACGATAAAGGTAGCGCATCTGAAACAAATATTTCCAATAATTAAACGTTTCATTAATAAACATTCCTGTAGCGATAAATATTATTACGATGATAAGTATTAATGAATATAGAATTTAATTAACTATAAATTAATTTCAAAGCAACAAATGTCAAAACTCTTTTGGTACATCTCGAAAATATATCAAATTATATTCGTTCTAAAAAGCGATTCTTTAAATAATTACATTTTATATATTTAATATTTATTTTGTTTGCCTTCAGAAATGCATGTATAGACATGTGATATTTTAAACAGCAGCCATTTTAGGCGCTTTGATAGGAAAAAAAAAAACCGATGAGAAATGATATTAATGAATTCAACGATGGTTACCTGAAACAAAAAGATATACGTTAGTCATATAATATTATAATAACAATTACTCCAGTTATGGCAATGACTACTGACGAGCATAATGATATCATGCAAAAAATATAATGACAAGACTATGCGTCACTTTCGAAGGACGAGCCTTCGAAAAAATGATTCATAGTTTATAGTTGCCCTCTTGAGCCACAGTTTGTGGGGGCCTCTTCGGCATATAGCCTCTTCTTTGCTTCGTGCCCTAACCACTACTGTAGGACATTCCGTAAGTGCAGAGTTATTAATAAAACAAACAAAAAAATTAAAAATAAAAGAACACATTTACAGGAATGTCCCAGCAGATATTCGATCTAATCGATGAACCTATTACTAACACTTTGCATTTGGAGCATAGGAAAATAATATCGAACAAAAAGAGAAAATTTATCGTACACGATCTTAATCTTTGAACATTTAGTTCATTTTCCATTTATTATAGATATATAACAAATTAAATATTCTCGAAAAATCACTAAAGTGCAAAGTGTTAATATATACTTAATACTAAGTATCTAACATGTTCAGAAATCTTTGCTAATTCGAAATAAATGCATTCGTAAACAAATGCAAAGACTCGTAAACTGTTCGATACTGATATATCTCGCGATACAGAGCATCAGCAAAATATGAAGAGAGAAAGAGAGAGAGAGAGAAACTGACATGCTGAAATATTCTAAAATTTGCTGATACTTTGCAAATATCCGGAGACGTTACTTTCCACTCCCGAATGGAAATTAAACCTTGAGTCATCCGGCCCTACCTACTTAAAAATTAAACACATTCATACCTAAGTATGCTACCTGCCTACCTATCCCTATATTTAAAAAAATGGCAAAACATTCATTCCAACACACCCACTCCACGATTCTCTCACATACCGCCAGGGTGCAAAGGCCTACACTAGAGAGTATGCCCCGGGGCACCTCCGACACCCTAGCTCAACCGCGTATTTTCTAGTTTATTTACTTAGGTGGTTACGTACCAATTGCTGTAATCGACTGTCAAGGCTAGTGATTATTGCGTAAATGACTACAAAAAAAAATACTAGTACATACTAGTATATATACGTACTAGTAATATACGAGTATTTCAAAGTTTTCACAAAATGTGTCAACTCTACTATGCAAAACGATGTCGATATCGATATATTAGGTATATAGAATTTGAATTCGTTTAAAAGTTTACCGCGGAACGATGCACAATCCACCACCTAACACGCGCACACAGGTGCAAGGTACATCGTGCACAATCACTAACGCAATGACAGCCGCCATATGGGGAGTACTTAAAACTAAACCTATACTAACTGTTTCTCACCCATACGAGTAACACCTGGGTACGCGCATAGATGAGAACGCAGAAGGCATAGGGGGGAGAAACGGGAATTAGTATATTAATTGCTGAAAATCCTATGCTAAAAATGATTAACTTATCAACTAGGCCTACGGGCTAATGACTCTACAAGTCTCTTTGTTTTTTGTTTTTTACCAATGACTCTACTCGACTTTTTTCTTTTAAAAGCAATGACTCTATTGAGACTTTTTATTTATCAACAAAATTGATTGAATATTTAATTAATTTTTCATGCATCAATGATCAAAAAACCTCGGACGATCCTTTTCTACAAGCGACCATTCTAATTAATTAATAATATCATATTTTGTCACTCATAGTCAAGGACCTATCCGTCGCGAATGTCTTCTTGTCTATTTTCTATGTATCATATACCAACGCACTAAAATAGATCGCGTTTATACGTATATGTAAAACTACAATGCAAAGTATGTTAAACTTAGCATGCAAAAAGAAAAAATCGAACGAACACAATATGCACGTATTTTCTTGCTATTAATTATTTAATATTACTAAGTTAGAACAAGAAGACCCTATCCTGAGCTAATATAAATAAGCATGCACAAGAAAAATACACACAATTAAAAATATATCATCGTGAGTAAATCCAAATGAGGAGTTATTCACGCGCTCGTCATAATTTATATAAAAAATTACAACCGGTAACTCGTGCCGATTCGGACCTTTCGTCCTCGGCATGATTGAGCACCGGAGGAACTTGAATTTATTCACTCACTACTTAAGAAGTTCTGCGATGGCTCCAAAACACTCGTCCGCGTTGTAGATCAAAATTGAGGGAGGCTGATCCATAGTAGGTTGAAAATGAGATGGGTCGACGTAGAGGTAGATAAGAAATGAGCAAACTCAACATCCTTATAGACTGATAAGAGCAGGATTTCAACGACGATCTGAGAAAAAGTTTGTAAAGAAAAATGTTTATTAAAATTTATTATAATCAAAAATATTGTAAAAATAAGTGGCTATGAAATTTAGAAAATTTACTTACCAATGTTTTTCTATGGAAGAAGTATACTAATTTCTCTACCATCTTCAATGATGCACTGACTCTAATACGCGAACAGTCTGTGCGACCGTTTACAAAGAAAAATAATACTTTATGCGAAAAAAGAAAACTAAGTCTACAAGCGACTGCTTTGCTCGCAGTCGATTTAAATAGATGTTTCTAAAATTTTGGCCGCGAAACACGGACGAATTGCATATAACGAACGAACGGTGCTTCTACTTCGCGATTTTTATTTTATTTATTTAAACGATACAATACTCTATCCATTGCCTACCGCGCGATCGCAATGATGATCTGAAAGAAAAAGGAAAAACAAAGTTGTATGTATTATTATCGTAAAAAAGAAAGTATTAAGAATTATTAAGTATGTTTTTCAAGAAAGATTTACTTACTAGAGTCTTCGTTGATCCTTGCACGATGAGCATCCTGCCCCAGCATGATGAATACGTACTGACACTGACTCTACTTCGCGAATTTATATTGACTCGAATATTATTTAATCAACTTATTAATTGAAGCAAGCAAACATAAATATTTACGAGCAAACACTGCTTCTACGTCACGAGCTTTTTTATTTATTTAAGCGATACAACATTCTATTTATTTATTGCTTCTTGCACGACCGTAATGATGATGATCTGAAACAGAAAAAAAGAACACACAAGAAAATTATTAGTATCGTTGTAGTAATAAAAAATTGTTTAACAAGTTAAAGGAGAATTGTTTTACTTACCGAAGCCCTTGGTTGATTCTTGCACGATGAGTATCCTACTCCACGATGACGGATATGTACTAACACTGACTCTACATTACGAATTTCTAGTGACTCTAATTTGATTTACAAAATAAATAAAATATTACGAGCAAACACTGATTCTAAGATCGTCTTGATAAACGATCACAAATAATTTGTAAAAACTGGACAAACTGAAACAAACGACCAATTATAAAACAAACAAAAATATAATATAAAAAATATTTCCTGTAAATCATTTCTGAAGGCAACGCATTAAAAAATATATTATTCAAAAGTATCAATAATAATGAAAATATATTTTACATTTAATCGAATAAAATTATTAAAAATTAAATAATTAAAAATTATATTTGGAGACGTATAAAACTATGCAGCTATAGGCACGATAGTGTTTGCTTTGTATTCTCAAATACAATATCAAACAATATCGTTCCAGTTCTCACCATTTGGTGATTGCTGCGTATGGAGACTCGAAGTATTAGAAATTCTTTAAATAATACAACAATCGCACTAGACTACCAAGAATTATTTAAAAATTTTCTATATTTTTCTATCTAATAATAATATTACTTTAATATTAATTAAATGACGCGATAAAGTTAAATATATTAAAATAAAAATTTGCGATATTAAAGCAATTGGATTAAAGGAGATCAATCGATGTTCTCTTAGGCGTTTACACGGCAACGTACTCTGTATAAATGAAAACCTTTAAAGCTCGCTTGCTTTGTCCCGATTTTGTTTGAAGAAATTCTTGGAAGTCCTCGGCCGAGAAAATTCATGGAAATTCACGGTCTTATGATTACATATATATATATATATATATATATATATATATATATATATATGCTGAATATTATCCATCTCTTTCTATTACGCCTCACTTTATGTACTTAAAAAAAGATAGACTTACCATTTGCTGGAGAATTTCTACGCATGTGTGTGCTGTATGTGCGCGTGTGTGTGTGTGTACATATACATATACATACATATAATTGTTTCCTTCGTATGTCCTTCGCTGTCCTTCTCCAGATCGTACAATTTTTGGAAGCCTGAAAAATATAAGAATGTATTAATAGAATTATAAAATTAATTGTGCGTAGAAGATAGCCATATGCATGTGTGTGTGTGTGTGAGAGAGAGAGAGAGAGAGAGAGAGAGAGAGAGAGAGTACGAAAATCTAATATAATACGAAATACGATATATGGAGGCTAATTAATGAACAATTATCAATTAAAATATCATAAAAGAGCTAAATAAATATCGATATCGCGAAAATAATATTAGAAAATTGGAAATAAAGAGTGCCACTCGGGGACGCCGAGAAGCTGATTTTATTTTCGCGAATATCTTTTGAACGCGATGATGTTCCGATTTGCGCACGCGGCCTTATAAAGATCTTGTCTTTATCTATCGATTGATATATAAGAAGAGGGTGTACGTTAGAAAAAAATTCACAAATTACCTGAAATTAATGAGAGCGATACGGAGCCGTGTTGAACTAGTATTTGACGAACAAATATGGCGCCGGATCCAGAGCAAAACCGTTAAACAATCCGC
Organism: Dolichovespula sylvestris; assembly: GCA_918808275.2. Lineage (NCBI taxonomy): Eukaryota > Metazoa > Arthropoda > Insecta > Hymenoptera > Vespidae > Dolichovespula > Dolichovespula sylvestris. Next base: position 4,849,696 of record OU964983.1, on the reverse strand, counting down.
GCCGCGCATGCGCATAACCAACTGCGCATGCGTATTGCGCCGATCTGGGCACACTACGCGCCAAGAAAGTAGTTCGTTTTTTCAAACTATTATTAAAAAAATGGACGAACGATATAAAATATTAAAGGAAAAAATCAAGAAAAGTTTTATAAACAATGTCATTGAAACAGATCATTGTTTTCTAACCAATTAGCTAAAATATCTTTCTTTTCACACACACGCACACATGAACATGCTACTTTGTCGTTACACGTACGTAGGTTCTCTTTCCCCTCTACAACATTAATCAAAATACGAACAATTAATAATTCGAAAATAAAATAATCTATCTCTATTGATCATATATCTTCCCTGAAAATATTTTGAAATAATAATAATTATTATTTAATAATGTATAATTAATAAATTAATTACAAAAAAAAATAAAAATAGCTTGAAACAAAATAAGAAAAAAGAAAGCTTTGATCAACGTATTCGAACATTACTGACGTAACTGACCTAAATAAATTGGTCCACTGCCCTATTTAATTCTTTTTCTTTTTTCCTTTTTTAATATACTTTTAATGACTAGATAGACGACAAAAAACATCTCTCGTTCACTTCCACGCAGATGATCCACATATGCATACGAATCCAGACGACTTTGACGACTGAAAACGTTCATCGTACGATCTTTATATTTATCTGTCTTTTACGAAATTTGCATAATTTTCTTATAAGTATACATTTGCATATACATATTTAAATTCTTAAAAGAATCTATGTTTCTTATCCTTTCTATATAGATTCGTAGAGAATACATTTTCTTCTTTCCAAAAAGAAATAAAAGAAATTAAAGTGCACGAAATATAGAATTATTAATAACCTTTCTAATGTTAAACATTTAATATTAACATGTAATATTAATAGTAATAGTATTGATGCGAGAGCCGCCTAACTTTCTCAACTGTAGCATTAATAATTAATAAAATCATTAAGTTGAAAGCGTAAGTAGAAAGCTCGAAAGAGAATCCAATGAAATAGAAACAAGCACACAATGTTCAAGAAAAGATCTTGAAATTATTCAATACTCTATTTCTAAAGTTTTCCAAATAAAAGAGAAAAATATAATTTTCCACAGAGAGAGTGAGAGAGAGAGAGAGAGAGAGAGAGAGAGAGAGGGAGAGAAAGAGATACAAATATGAGAAGCTAGCATGATTTACATAACTGGATTGCTAGTAGATACACAATATTTTATTCTACCTCATTTAACATTCTAAACACACAACAAATACTAATTTGCTATTCATTATTTCTGTACGTCTATTATATCAGCCCTGGGGTAAAATTCTAACCATTCAATGCTCCTATTGTTAGTTCAAATATTGGCAGTTTCATCATAGCTAAGAGAAATTTCCTTTCAAGTTAAGCAAAGATCGATGCCAAACGTCTTCTAGTTAAACATGCGGTAGAAAAGAAAATATATTTATCTTGCCAAACTAGTCAAGAACTTTGCAAGATAGTACTTGCTTATGTTCTATCTAATAAATTAATTTATACGATCGATAACTATTACAACCCAAACTCGTCTTATACTTTCTTATTTTCAAGATATATACACACACACACACACACACACACACACACACACACACACACATATATATATATATGTATATATATATATATTATAAAGTTTAAATCGTAACTACTAGATAATATAAAAAAAGATTATTATCCAAAAGCTGTTCTCTACTGTTTTATAAAAAAGAGCAAGTGAGAAATTAAACGTAGACTTCGCACTTTTGTTACCTCTAAGTAATTAACGCCAGGAGAAGTTAATTACACTTTCGTAACGAGGTGAAAAAAGTATTGAAGAGAGTCGTTTACTTGTTAAATCGAGAATGTAGTAATTGGTGTAGCTAAGAAACATATTTCGAAACAGAGAAAACGCAGAAAAAATCATCAAGTTCGATTAGCACAATACTTTCCATACGATTAACGAAGCGTCATTACAAAGCTAATTCGCTTGAGAACTCGTGAATAATTTTCTAGTTTAAGGATGCGTTAATTACTTAAACGTTAAACGAATTCTTTGCAAAATAATTCTAAAATGTATTACAGTCCACTCCTAACGAGATGGACGCGTTGACGTATAAATTATTGAACTTTTAGCAATTTAACAAACAAAAGTTAGTTCGAGTTCTTTGGAACGAGCCTAACAATTTACATAAATGAATCTAAAAATCTATTCTTCTTTCTCGAAAACGCAGGGTGTCATATGCATACTCGTACGAATCTCCGTACACGTACGTTCATTACAATTTTTAATTAAAACTACCGTCTCTCTTTCTCTCTCTTAATAGAAAAATCGAGAGGTAAAAATGCAGGAACATGTTCTCGAACATTATTTTCTAAAGTATGAGATTAAATTCATCGTTTTCTGTATCGAAAGAAAAAAAAGAAAAGAAGGAAGACATTTCAAATAAGATTCTTGTCAGTTAAAATCAGTGACATGTGACACGATAATTATGAGACGTTAATCATCCTATAAAGTTGATAATTAAACGAGAATTAACTTTCGATCTCTTAAGTCGTCGAGTTTCAAGGTTATACTTGGAAATAAAAATTCTCGATCGTGCTTTCTATTTCTTATTTTTTTGTCTACCCAAAAGAAAAAACGTAATTGCGTTCAAGAAAGAATGAAATGGACATTTAATTCGCAATTAAACACACAACAGATCCTTGTAAACGCAAAATGTTCTCTTACGGCGAATTGAACGAACTTAGAAATACATTCTTGCGAAAAAGCACGTTCCCAGAGATTGCAAATGATAAATCATGTCCTATTTGGCAAAAAAGAAAAGAAAAGAAATAAAAAAAAAAAAAAACGCACGGAGGCCTGACGTTTTACGAGGCGAAAAGATTATCGATAATGCGATTTTATTCGTCCAAAGACATTTTCCCTGCTTTCTTTCTTTTCTTTTTTTTTTTTTTTTTCTTTTATATTCTACGTTCCAGGAGGAACGAGGTGAAAAGTAATTACAGAAAAGTATTAATCCGGGTGTCGCGCGCGCACACACCTTTCAGAGTATTTTTCAACAATAATAATGCCTTCCAATGCGTTGCACGTGAACGTCGAGAGTCTGGTTCGCCGAAATAATATCAGAATTTAAATTTAATTTTCATCGAAACCTTTACCTATCGCTTATTAACTTCACGATCCCATTTGCCCCTCATCGTAGACTTCCTATCTTTAGTTTCTATGCTCGCTCTAGCAAGAATCCTGTCGCGTTAAAATCGAGTTTCTAGTTGCTTGAAATTTCAACGAGTTCCTGAACGTGGCTAATAGGAGGACTTACACCTTTGCTCGTTTCCAACGTTTCCTCCTTTGGAATCGGTTGACGAGCATAAATAATCGATGCACTTCGCCTCGCTACTTTGTCACGTTCTCTCCGATATTATCCTTCTAATCTTCCTTCGCTACCGTCAATCCCATTATTTCCTCCTTCGAATATTCTCTTTAAAGATTTTATCATTCCGAGACTTGTTCGCTTAATATCATTCAGCAACGACAATCGATTATACACGATATCGTATAACTCTATAAAAGCATAGAAAAAGATCAGTTCTATTCCTATGGTTTCACGAGAAAATAGGCCGGTCTATGTGTAAAGAAGGAGAAGAAGAAAAAAAAAAGATTAAAAGAGGGAGGAAGAAGTAGAAGAAGAGGAAGAAGAAGAAGTAGAAGAAGATTAATGTTAGCCAGGAGAGTATTACGTTCGGGCGGAGATTCGACGATTCGACGATATTTTGTCGTACGATAGCTAGATAAATTCAACGTTTGGAAGAAAATACTGTTGCTACGGGCTAGTCCTATACTCCCGTGGGGTGTAATCTGCGTTCGAGGACGTAAATAGGATGTTTTACGATCCCTTTCGATCCCCTTCTTCACCTCCGCCCTTTCGCACGATGCCTTCGTCAATGACGTAAACCGGAGAAGATCGCTAGATTACCCTCGCCGCCACCACCACCACCACCACCACCATCGTCATCATCATCATCATCATCATCATCATCATCATCAATCCTCGTATACGTTTCATTTTAAATGTTCCTTCCACGAAATGTGATTCACGTGTACTCGTAGGCTCGTTATCAAACGTTTAATATATTCCTCGTACGTCTTAGAACTTTGACGAAAACCATCTGCAACAAATAAGAAAACGATAAGCCGACCAGGATTCTTCGTGCATCAGAAAACTTTGCATGCATTTCAGAGATTAGATCGTAGCTTGTTTTTAAAAATACTATCGGCGTTAATCGAGTATACGGCATTAAGCTATTAGTACTCTAATTCGAGCGCTTATATATTGATACGCGTTCGTTTGCATATATATATACGCGCGCGCGCGCGCGCGCGTGTGTGTGTGTGTGTGTGTGCATAGGTAGATACGTAGATATATGAAACGTTGCAATTTCGTAACTGCCATCGACGATACGTGCACGATCATGCGTTGTAGGTTGTTACACGTTGAATGAGTAATGGACGAACTGATTTCTAGTACTCGCTAACGTCGCTTACAGCTATCGCTCCATGAGAATAGCACTATCGTACGGGTTTCCATTCGAGGAGACAGACCCCGATCTTGTCATAATCGATTTCGATATTACGACTAAGCAACGAGAGATTTCTAATTTTTATACAAATAACGTACAATAATTCCCGTCGCTATACGTTGGCTCTGTGAGTCGAAGAAGAACTTTGATTCAATTTTTAATTGTCGAAAATTAAGAGAGAGAGAGAGAGAGAGAGAGAGAGAGAGAGAGAGAGAAAGGAAATGTGGAAAACGCAACAGACGAACCATACGAAGGGAGTATAAAAAGAATTAACGAAAACGATTAATGGATTGGGGTAATTTGCCAAAGAGCATCGTGAAAGCAGAAAAAGGATGGATGTGATTTACCTCGGCTGTGTACATACACATACTACTCTCGCCAGGAACTCGCACGAAATGATTTAAAAACTGACTGCAGTTCCTACGAGAGATTATTTTTAAAAAACACAAATGCTTTTCATACCGGTATCCGAAGATGCGTTCTATTTTCACGATGATTAAGTAAATAAACCGAGGAACACAATTTTTACAACCTTTCGAAGAACGTAAACACTCGGTCGTTCGATATATATATATATATATATATATATATATACACACACACATGTGCCTCATACATATAAGTTTTGTAATATCGAATCGTAAATTAAATCGAATTTATTCCCTACTATATTGCATTTGGTTGATTAATATTAAAGAGAATAGTGACGATCCACTCGTTGGATTATCGAGTTGGCTTATTGAAAATGTTATATGGATAAAAACGTCTCGTCTATTTATACATTCTATAACGTTAAATAACGTAAACGACGAGTCTTAATTTTATTGATAACGCCAATAAATTGTAAAGAATATAATATACCGTTTTTTTCACACGTCCGACATTCTTTTGCAATAACGTTAGAGATATTGGCGACGAGAGAAAGAAATAAAGAATGAAGGAAATAAATTTTTCAAAGAAAAAGAAAGAAATAAATAAATAAAGGGAGAAAATAATTTTCTTGCGAGAAACGAAAAAAAAAATCAAGACACTCTAGAGCTCTCTTTTCGTCGCAATTTCGGGAAGTAGTCGAGCGCGTAATTATCCTACTGATAAATATACAGGTAAGGTGGTAGTCGTAGCACACAGCGCATGTGATTTACGAGAATGGCATAGCAATTAAGAGAGGGGGCGATATCTTAATTCGAATCAAGTCAAGCATGAGAAGAGAAGGAAGGAGTCGGTTAATAGTACCTTCGTCGTTGGTCACCTACGCAAACAAATCAATTATGCTGAAACGACGATCATCTCTCTCTTATATTTTTCTCTTTTTTTTTTTTCTATTTTCTCGGAGAGCCTTAAAGAAAAGGCGAAAAAAAAAAAAAGAAAAATTGGGAATACGATGACGGGGAGGAAGACGACGAAATAGCGTACGTCTCGCTTTACGACGGAGAAAATAGATGAGATTCTCGAGGAGGGACGATTGTAATAATTCTCGGTCGTCTCCCAAGTACAACAACACTGGATTTGCCACGAACATTATGTCGCCTATTAATTCTCAACGGCGTACTTTTCGCTTCGTTATTCGAGGTTCTTTTTCTAAAGAAAGACGGAGAGAAAAAGAGAAAAATCTTTTCCGCGTCCGAGATTACACGACCGATTAAAATATCATCATGTGGAACACCGTGCCAACTTGTTTTCTTTCTTTTTTAATTACGCTAAAATAATTCAATTAATAATATGTATATGCATAAAGTTTTCATATATCTACACTTACGTTTCTACGTAATGATTTTTCTTTTCTTTTTTTCCAGACCGAACAATTCACAGTTTTGTGGTTACTGTTCGTCGTGATCGTTGCTGGTAACACTGCAGTTCTCGCTGGTCTCTTGCTGGGCAAACGTCGAAAATCTAGGATGGACTTCTTCATCAAGCAACTGGCATTCGCAGGTTACCTAAATCGATTAATTTAAGTTTATTTCATTTCATTGTAATTTCGTTTTATCATATCGTATTTCACAAGGTAGAATTTCGCGAAAAATCTTTTATACCTGAAAAGAAGACCTGGAAGAAAAAAAAACCCGTCGATTTCAATGGAAACTATTAAACGGAAATTCATTTTACGCTCGAAAGATTTCATTTCTTTTATTTAATTTTTTTTTCTTTTTTTACTAATCCCTGGGCTGATCTATTTTCAATAATATTTTAAATGGGCGTTTCCCCGATAAATTAATCTCACGTTTGCATTCGGCGTGAAACGAAATCGTTTCGCTTTTAGTTAAAGCGTTACTCTTTTCTATGGCGAAACTGCGATAAAAAAAAAATTTCTTCTTACATCACTCGCCACTTGTGTCGGTCATAATTTTTACGTTCACATTAATTTTGCGATCATTCCTGTCGAGATACGCGAATCCCAATCATATTTTTATTTGGAAGACAAAATATGAGGAAATCATGAGGGTAAAGTTGGCTTTCTTATAAGAAATTATGATGGGAGGGTAGGATAACGCATGAAAAGATCTTTATGGACGTGGAATCTTACTTTGAAAGTCGTACTGCTCGACGATATTCTCGAAATCGTTTCCTCATAGTGAACCACGAAATATCATAATGCCGCGTAGAAAATAAATATTTCTGACAAGAAAAAATCACGAGAGAGGAATTCGGCTGGGAATATTTTGACGAACGTGACCTGCAAACACACAGAAAACGAGAGACATATATAGAAATCATATTGGATTAATTTTCATTTTATATTTAATCGTACAGAAAGCGAATCATACGAAAATCATAGATTCATTCTGTCAATAACTTTGTGCGATTCAATTTCTACAGATATTTAAAAATTTTATTTATGCATACGTTACATGCGTCCGTATTAATTTAAAAATTCTCGTTTAATATTTCTGCTTTAGCGAGGAAATATTCCTTTTAATTCTTTATATATTTCATGCAGCACACTGACTTTTCCACAGTTGTTAAAAGTTTTCAAACGTGCCAGAATATTTCTATGATGGTGTGCGATGTGTGTATGTATATATATATATATATATATATATATATATATATATATATATATATATGCCTGAAAATAGATAATAAAGAAAAGTTTATCACGAAAGATCGAAAAGCACGGTTAAAACATTTTCTCGATAAATAGGAGAGAAAGAGAGAGTATAAAGAGGATCGTTTCCCTGCCTCTAATTTCCTCGTCGCTTACTATCGTCGTTTATTTCAAGAATTCGCGTAATGACGTCACCTACATCGGTCTGTATATTTATTCGTTCGGAAATGAAGTGGACGAAACTCGGATAGCAGTTAATAATAACGCACTACGATGAATCATTCCACTTCGCTATCCATCCTTGTTCGCAGATCTTTTGGTCGGTTTGATATCAGTTCTGACGGATATAATTTGGAGGACTACGGTGACCTGGCATGCCGGTAACATCGCCTGCAAATTCATCAGGTTTATGCAAGCCGTCGTCACCTATAGTTCTACGTACGTATTGGTTGCACTATCGATCGACAGATACGACGCCATTACTCGACCGATGAACTTTTCAGGAAGTTGTAAGTATATATTTTTTTCTTCCTATAAAATAATTAACATATAAAATAAATAACGGTTCGGTTTATAGTCAAATTTTCATTCATCGATTTATACTTAACTTTGTCGCGTTTCCAAAATCTCTTTTAACATTCGTAAATGGAGAGCGAAGCGATCTTTTCAAATTTGCTGCAAGTACTTGGAAAGAAATATATAAATATGTTTTCACACGTGCGCACATACACACACACATATATATATAAAACATAGAAATATATGATAACATGAAAAAAGTGTCGAGAAGATCCTTTTGTATCTGCAATATATAAAAATAATCGTGAGTTGCGATGTCGACCATTGTAGACAGAGAAAGAGAACGATAAAGCTCGAGAAGAGAAGTAAATTGTTGGATTGGTAACACCTTGCAGTCTCTCTCTCTCTCTCTCTCTCTCTCTCTCTCTCTCTCTGCCTTTCTCTTTCTCTATCTTCTCCTCCAAGTAAGATTTTTATGACTTATAAAATACAGAGTTACTTCGAATAAGTAGAAGAAGCTCAAAGATACCTCTTGTTTCCTCTCTCTCTCTCTCTCTCCCTCTTTCTCTCTTTCAAGTACATTTTCAAGTTGTATTCGAAAAAGCCGAGATAGCAAACGCGTACACACATTTCACGTTATTCTCGAGAGAAAAGTCTCACCAAAGAGTGGTGAGCTGGATGAAGAGGGAGACACAGAGGAAGAAGAAAAAGAAAAAGCTGTAATTTAAAGGTCGCCAGTCAGTCGCAAGCTTTCCTCTTTTCAGACTTTATATTTACTGTCGACCGAGAAACCGTTTCCAACCACGAAGCCGATTTTCAAAGATATGTGTGTATGCGCGGGTATGATATAAAGGATGTTTTACCTTTCAAACTTAATCGTTTTTCTCAAACGTAACTCTTTCCGGTTCGTCCGAAAATCAACTAATTAATATCGTTTAATTCGTCCGTTAATACGACGATAAAAATATTCTGTTAATCGGAATAAGTTCGAGCTAAATAATTTTTTGCCAAAGCACCCTTATACATTTTATTCCTTCCCTTATTTTATTTTCGCCCCATTTCACCCTGATATTATATCTCGCGTAAGTAAATCCACGAGGGGAGAAAAAAAAAGAAATAATAAAAAGTAGAATAACGAGAGAGAGAGAGAGATAAACTTTTCATCGTGCAAAAAGAAGCCATTTTCTCGAGTACGACAACGATGCAATGTTAAATGCATTAAATGGAGGTTCTACACAAACTTACCAACGCATGTCTAATGAACGAGAAAGGTTTTCATCGCTTTTGATCGTTTTTTCCCTCAATAACCTTCTCGCTTAATTAACTTTGTGCAATAATAACGTAGAGATAACGCGATGATTCTTGCAAAATAATTGTAGGTTTAACTCATCGTTATCGGAGTTAATTAGAATCATTTCTATGGTAACAAAGTTAACGTCCATGCGATTTCCCAGAAATGGAATAGTTTTCAAACTCTGCCAGGGTTGATCCATTTTCTGTTCTTGCTTCTTCTTTTCTTTTCTTTTCTTTTTGTAAAACAATTAAACCGAAACAGTTTGCTCGTTTGCTACCTCCGATTCGATAAAGTTCTTCTTTTTCCATAAACTTCTTCGATCTTCAATACGACAGTAATGGCCCTTAACAAAAATTAAATATTATTCATATGAAAGAATTGAAACGATCATCCAATGTCCACGATTGAATGACGATACCTTCTAGACTCCTAAGACGTCGAAATATTATCCTGGTATTCTTCGCAATAAAAATATTATCGGTGATAATGCAAGTCGGTAAACACTTGTAAGGTGAAGTATTTTATGCAGGGTGGAGAGCTCGAGTATTGGTGGTGGTCGCTTGGAGTCTCTCGGCACTTTTCAGCATTCCCATCATCTTTCTCTACGAGGAGAAACGTATACAAGTATGAGAAAAGAAAATACATATACATATTTTTGTCCCCTTATTAGAAATAATAATAAAAAGCATCGTCCTTGTTTATTCCGTTTTCTTTTTTTCTTTTTCTCCTTTTTTTTTTCTTTTTTTCTTCTTCTTTTTTTTTTAGGGAACGAAGCAATGCTGGATAGACTTAGGATCTTCGATTCAATGGAGGATTTACATGAGTTTGGTGAGCTTTACCCTGTTCATAGCTCCCACCCTTATAATAGGGGGCTGTTATATGGTCATCGTAGCAACGATATGGTCGCAAGGAAGCGCATTACGCCAGGGTCCTACCAGGGATACTAGAAGGGCATCGTCCAGGGGTCTTATACCAAGAGCCAAGATCAAAACCGTTAAGATGACCTTCGTCATAGTGTTCGGTGAGTCGTTTCAACTTTTCCCCACTTCCTCCACTTCGAATAAACGACTGGACTTTTTATTACTATTATCGTTGAGAAAAACTTTAGCTTTAGCATAGAAGATCGAGGATTAAATGGAATAAATTAAAAGAAGTAATCTTGATCGGGCTGCTGCATTCGTTGAAATCATTTCATGTCCTCTCTTATGATGAAACTCATTGAAAAATCTAACACGTAACGTACGAACGATCGATAAAGACAGCTTTGACAAGAAATATATCCTCGGTTAACGATCGAAATAAAAAGCTTTTTCTCGAAATAGAATTTGTGAACGATTAGGGGCTCCTACGTAATTTGAAGGAAAAGTGACTCGACGGATTCGACAGTAAAAAGCGATAACCCTCTCTCCGATGCGACACAGTTCCCTATAGGTGGATATATATCCTGCTACCGGGAATATCGTCGAACCGTTTTATTTGCACGACGTAAAAGACGTGGCCACAAGAAGATAAGCGAGTGTTTTCTCTCTCTCTCTCTCTCTCTCTTCCTCTTCTCAGCATCCATATACGGCCTTCGAAGAAGAGAGCAAAAGACGCGTGGAACTTCAATATACAGTGTGTCCGTTGAATATACAATCGTCTCGAGTTACATCGAAGAGAACATCGAAGAGACAGATGTCAAGGAATATAAATGTTTCTCGCACAAACTATGAATTTAAAATACACGAACGTTCTTCGAGTAACAAAGATCTACAATAACGAATAATCGACGATCGATGGTTCGATGAATTTAAAAACAAATCAACGAGAGGAAATAAAAGCGTAAGCGCGTTAGTGGCTAGTATTTGGATTATTCTTTTAAGAGGAAAGATAAAGAAAAGAATTTATCGAGCGTTACACAAATCGATCGACTCGTATCCCAAGACACCCTGTATATACCGATTTCTAAGCCTCGCGTACATCGTTCAACCCCCGCCCCCCTCATCCCCTAGTTATCTAGCCAGGGACAATTTTACGCGTACGAGAAATCGCTCGAGCTAATCAGATTCGCTTCTTGCGATTGGCTTATTCGGAGGTCTTTTCTTTTCTAGCTGACGACGATACTTTCGCGAAAGTAGGAGCTCGAGGTTGAGAGGGGACCTATCGATACTACACCCTTGATATTCCCCGAAAGTGAGAAATTCTTTGAGAACGATGATGCGGCGCGTTGATAACGAAGGCCAAAGGATAGCGACCGAGAGCTCCCTGCTGTTTTCTTCGATAGAAAAAAAAAAAAAATATATATATATATATATATATATATATATATATATAATAATAATAATAAAAGAATACGCATCAGAAAAAAGAAAGAAGAAAGAGAAAAAGATCGATCACCTAGGCAGATTTCAAACGTACTTGCGAACACTCGAAGCAACAGTAACTACGTTCAGTAATCGGATCAAAAGGGAACAAATACAATCTGCTCGTTCATCGGGAACATTCTTAAAGTGTTTATACAATCGGAATGGCTATTAGAACTCTGAATCACGATCCAAACACGTGGCCATTACAAAAGCTTCGTTTGCATTTCCATCGATGATTTACCGGATCGATCGTATGAAAGAAAAAGAAAGAAAAAATTATATTTGTATTATTAACGTTAAAACGTCGATAGAATTGATTTTCTAATAATTTTTTGAATATCTTACGATTATTGCAGTATTCATCCTTTGTTGGAGTCCGTACATTATCTTCGATCTCCTTCAAGTTTACGGACACGTGCCGAAAACGCAGACGAACATCGCAGTAGCGACTTTTATACAAAGTTTAACGCCATTGAATTCTGCCGCCAATCCAATAATTTATTGCCTTTTCAGCACGCCATTCTGCAAGAACGTACGGTGAGTCGTCGAAATTGCAAATTAATACGATTTGTCCTAGGAAATTGTCCAAAGTAAAAAGAAAAGAAAAAAAGATTACCAAACTCGTAGAGAATTAATGAAAACGATAAGACACTTTATGGAGCAACTGTTGCACGGTAGGAACATGCAGGCGATTTCCTGGGTTTCGGGATGGTGCACTGCAAATCCACATCACTGCTTTGGCACCGGTGGTGCTAAAACCGCAAGTACAAGGACGACAGTGACGACGTCCCTGACGGCACATTCATCTCGTAAAAGTGGACCAGGGATGTTGCACTCGGCGACTTCGAGAAAGCACGTGATGGTGTCGTTGGTTTAAATTGTTTAAAAGACCACCGAGAAAAGAGGAGCAAATATCTTAAGCTTTTACATTTACTTGTATTTCTTTCTCTAAACTCCCGAAGATACCCGAAAAGAAATGGCCGAGCGGCCTGCGTGCGAGCCACCAATCAACGAATTCTTTCTTTAGTTTACCAGAGCAAGCTCGGCTTTACTTAAACAACAAATCACCTTAGGGCGTTCTTTGATCCTAAGTAAAGTCTCTCTGCACAATATTTTATTCTTTCTTTTTTTTTTTTCTTTTTTCTTTTCTTACTCTTTTTTTACAAAATTCTACGACGTCTCGAAATTAAACTACGGTTATAAATTATAAATCGTTGAAATGATAAAACTGTTCGCGAAAGTATTATAAATATTATAATTAGAACATTTCCTCGAACTGGATTTCAGTCTTTCTGCCGCAATATCTCTTTCACAATTACTTTTAATTTTCTGTCTTTCGGTATCTCATCGAGATGTCTCAAAGAAAGATATTTTTCTCTCGTATAGCCATTTAAATTGTGTCTTTTAACGAGCACAGACTTTAACCTACATTTATGAACGCTTTAAAGTTTAAATCCTTGGAGAAAGGAAGCTAATGAAGAGGAAAAAAAATAGAAAGGGGAATCATTAAAAACGTTATTGTAATCGTTACGCGATTTCTCTTAAAAATTAACAACTTTAATGAGCGCGATACGAATAATTACCAATAATAAAATTATTACCCTTTACTGTCTCCATTTTTATCTTACAATTATGATAATTTTTGTTTACCCTTCAAAAATCGTTAAAAGATGAAATAATAAAAGAGGATGTAAATAGATTTTACGTAAGAAGAACGAGACCTCATTAAAAGAATAGTGTACTTTTACGTGAACGAAACGTAAAATGTCTTGAAAAAGAATACGAAGAAAGGGAATATTTCATTATTATATGATATCCATTACAAATAAATAGATACATATACACACGCATATATAGAGAAAGAGATCGAACAAAATCGATTTGGTATTTCAAAGCGAGCTCGTGGAAATATGAAATCGACATTTTCTTCCCATTTTACATGCATCGGTGAAACTCGGTGGAAAATAAAATGCCCGAAGGTATATACCAACGTGTACAAACATCTATATACGTATAAACGTAATAATAATAATATTATATATATATATATATATATATATATATGTGTGTGTGTGTGTGTGTGTGTGTGTGTGTGTGTGTGTGTGTGTGTGTAAAATCTCTTGGCTTCACGTCTCTCGATGTATGGAGAAAATACATACAAACATATTTATTCATAAACTGCATCGCAAGATATAATAATAATAATAATAATAATAATAATAATAATAATAATAATAATAATAATAATTTATTATTATCAGTGTAATTGAATCTCCATTGACAATATAAAGGTCCTTGTAAATATAACCGAGAATAAAACTGACGAACGAATAGAAAATCTTTTTCTCCGAATGAGAATGTCTCGATGTAACGATTGACTTAAAAAAGAAAAAAAAAAGAAAAAAAAAAACTATGGAATATTTTATGTGAAAAATAAAATCAAGTATCGAAAACTACGTCTCCTCTATTTTATCTCCCTGAGACGAATACTTTGTTTTGAACATTTTCGAGTATGTAAAAAATTGACGAGAGGTAAAGTTGAATCGCGTGTACGCCGTCGTCGACGAAATAAAATTCCTCCGTGTTCTTCCATTCCCTTTTATGGCTTAGCTCACTCGACGAGCGTGTAAAATCCAATGGCTGCCATCGGTGTCGAGTCAAATAGAAACGGAATCATTACTTTACGCTTCTCATTTTACTTGTTATTTTCTTTTTGACGTCCGATCGAAATTACGTGACGACTTTTGTCGGGCAAACAGAATTACGAAAGAAAAAGCAAACGAAATATTCGTTACGCCAATCGTATAAAACGTTTCCGATTAAATCCAACGGCCAAATGAAGATCAACCATAGAGTTCGATTTGAAATTAGTACGAACAAAAGAAAATTATTATTATAAAATGATAGAAATTTCAGAGTGTAAAAGGATGTTAGTGCCCATTGAAGAAAAGTAATAATATTTTCCTTCGTCGTCGTTGATATCGCGTCAACGATCGCTAATATGTGAAGATTTCGGAAAGAAAGGAAAAAAAAAGGGAAAAACACAAAACTTTCTCTTTCCCGATTCTAAGGAACTTGTAAATGTTGGTCGCAAAGCCATAAAAAGAAAAAAAAAAGAAAAAAGTATCAAACTAGTAGGAGAAAATATAGTCCGAAGATTTCGATAAAACAGTGTCCAGGATGTCCTGCTTGAATTGTCGATCGATCGATCATAGAATGGATCGGATATATCATGTGGATACTCCGCGTTCTTACGATCACCGCAACTCGATACATTCGTCGAACGTTCGTAGCCCTTGTAACGAAATGTACACCGGTAAGCGAAGAATACGTTCGTCGAATGCATGTTCTTTTCTTTTCTTTTTTTTTTTTTTTTTTCTTACTAATTTACCTATTAATCATCATGCCGAACGGAGATTTTTAGCTTCCACGGACTCTTAGGTAGAAGATAATGATAAGATTATAATCATTTTGATCCATCTATGGAAAATAGGAAGTCTCACCGAAAGAGAAGTTAGTTTTCAAACAGAAAACGAACAAATTTATCATCCTTTCAGGAAGTTACACAACGGCTGGATGGATCACTCCAATGTCCGCGGATTATAGTAGAAGCACGACCGGGACAGACACATCCGTAGAGAGCCGATTTAACTGCAATATGATAAATTGTAATTATCTCAGATTCAAAGAACTTAGGAACGAGATAATTGATTATTTAATTTGTCGCGATGATACATCGAAACGATAACGATAGAAATTACTCACTTTTTTTCGTAGGCTTTCATCGTTTTTTTTTGCAAATTTGCATATCCGATCGTTCAATTTTCTAATTAATTTCCTTTCCACCGTTATCAAGGATCTACCTAAAGAAAGTCTAATTAATTTCGAGTTAAAAAAAAAAAAAAAAAAAAAAACGGAAAGAGAAATAAAATATTGAATAGAAGGTTAACGATAGTGAAATTTTGAAAGAAAATTTCGTAGGTAGAGGCGACCATCTTGCATTCCCAGAGAATAGGATGGAAATGAGGAAAATAGCGAGCGAATCGGCTCGAGATCGACGAATTTCAATCGCTAATGCAAGGTCCGTAGAAAGTATTAAAGCTAGATTGAAATTGCTCGAGGAGAAGAACGCTACGATGCGTGAAAAGTGTCGCGAGATCTTTGGAGAAAAAGAAAATTTGAAAAGTCGGTGAGGAATCCTCGATTAAAATCGATTGTCTTCGATGGTAATTTTTCTTCCTTCTTCCTCGCAGTCTTGACGGGGAGAAAAGTAGAAACAAGGAGTTGGAGGATAGAATAACTTCGTTGCAAGTAGAACTGATGGAGACGAAAAAAGAAATTAGTGAAAAATCAAATAAACGAGTGGTAAGTTTAGTTTATCGAATGAACGAACGAGTAAGTATAATAAATAAACGAATACTAACGGAGAAACGGACGAACGATAAATGCATCCTGATATTGCGCCCGCTTTGAAATTACTTTAACGGAATTAATATCTTAAATGTATATCATCGCGTAAAACTTCTTTAGGAAGATGAAAATCTAAATAAAATGGAAAATAGCAGCTCGACAACCGATATAGTTGCGACCGTAGAACGGGCCGTACAGAATTGGTCTCTTTGTCAGGGATGTCAGAACAAATTGGAGAATTTTACGAACGGTCTACCTACGGTCACAATTACGAGGTAATCATAATAGAATCATTTAATAAACTTTATTAATTATCTCGATTGGATAAACGAGCTCGTATTTTAAATCGTTAATAAAACGCGAATAGATTTAAATGTTCATTCTGTATAATGGCTCAAATCGATTTTCGATTTTCGATTTACTTTGACATTTTTATTTTATGTTTTTTTTTTTCCTATAGCTGTTACATCCCTTTCCGCATTTCATGAAAATCCTTAAAGTATTATGAAAGAACGTGCACATACTCTTTCTTTCTCTTTCTCTTTCCCTTTCTCTCTGTGATTTATCCGTTCACGAGTAGAATTTTTAAGAGGACACGTCCCTTTCGTTCCGCTAACGTTAACCTCCTAGATCGGAGCTGGATATCCTGGAAAAGGACATGCAAGTCCTTAGAGACGCGGTGATCGCGAGAGAGGAAGCTTGGGACAAGGCAATGGAACGGGAACAAACGTATCGTCAGCAAATACTTAGGCTAACGTGCGAGACGATCACTATGCGTCACATTCAGGAATCTCGCGAGGAAGAATTAAGAGTTATCGGGGACGTTCTGAAAGTAAATGTTACGGAAGAATAAAATAAAATGAAATAAAAACTATTGCGATGAGACGTCGATAAAAATGAAATAACGCTTTGTTCGCAGGAGAGAGAAGGCGATCTGAAGAGTCTGCAGAAAAGAGAGAGCAGTCTGAGGAAGATCGTAACGAAACTTAACAAGCATCAAAGGTGAGTGAAATATTCGGGACAATAATTCGCAACTCGAGGTAAGTAGCTCGAGATTAACTGAAGGCGTGCTCGAGCGTAAAGTCGAGCGAAATTAGATCGCAAAGGACTTCCCGTCGTTTCTATTACTATTATTTCTATTTCTATTTCTGCTTCTACTTCTACTTTTATTTCTGTCAGCAAAACTTTTAATGGAAGGTAGTCAAAACGCATTTTACGTTAGGACGATCATTATTATTGTCATCATCGTCATCAACATCCACTCGTTATTATCGCGATGATAACAATCGCGAATGGCTTTTCATTTCCTTCGCGAATATTAAAAATGACAAAGCGGATAAGAAAATTCCTTTTTTCTTTCATCAAAAAGATTTATAGCACACTGTCGTCTCATCGTTCGGTTCGCCGTTCTTTTAGTAATTCGCTTTTTATTCTCTTCTTTCTTCTTTTCTTTTTTTTTTTTTTTTTTTGAGAAGTTTAGAAAAGTAATGAAAGTAACGCGGAGTGGCGAACGTTGAAGTCAAAGAGTAATTTCATCTTCTTTCGTTTAGTTTTCTCTATTTTTTTCAATTTCCTATCGCTTCAACCGAGAGAGAGCTAAAAGTAATGCATACGGCACTGGCCCACATTTTAGTAGTCTCATTTGCAAGTTCTCCGTAATGGACCGTGTTTAATATTCCCCTTAATTTTTTTCTAACGATCCATTTCTTTTACAACGACGGTAATAACGTTTCCTTCCCCTGTCTAATAATCAAATGAATTAACAAACAATTGTAATTGTCCATTAGTATCTTACGATTAAAATTCAAAAGGACGAATACGACGCATCCTATATTTCATTATAAGCTATGGTTTATTTTACATAAACATGGTAATAAAAATATAAGCAAATTTCTGACTACGTCCTTCGAAATGTACTCGCGCGTTTTCACAGAGATCCAGAAGCGATTCTTGGAAATTTTCCGACGTTAGAACTGACTGAGAAAGAGCAGAGAATTATCGAAGAGTGCTCGAGACAAGTATTATCCAGCATGAAGGGAAAACAGAGAACAAAATCGAAAGGAAACGCAGTGAGCGAATCACAACGTACGAGTCCTCGAAATAGAAATAATAATAATAATAATAATAAAAATAATAATAATAATAATAATAATAATAATAATAATAACAACAGTAATAATAATAATAATATTAATAATAATAACAGTAATAACAATAATAACAACAATAAAAATATGATTCAGAGTAAGGACTAACAAACAGGTTCCTTAGAAAATATCTAACTTTAAATCGAGTGTGAATTATACGTCCAATGCACGTTGTTATAACGTATCGATGAAAGAAATAAAAGGAAAGAAATGGTTGAGTAATTTCACGGAGAAAGAAAGAGAAACAAATCTAGAAAGTGTAGAAATATAACGCTGATATTGTTAGTACATTTAACGCAACATTTTTTTTTATCTATAAATGTTTAAACTGTTTGAATAAATAATTTTGATGAAACAACTTGTTTCTCATTTCTTTCCTTTTTCTTCTTTTTCTTCTTCTTCTTTAATAACAGAAGGAATGACCAAAAAAGAAAGAGAGCAAGCTAAATATGAGAAAATAAGTTATACGTGCGTATTAGTTCTTCCTTTGACGTCCATGCCTGGTTTCGCGTGAGTAAACAGAGCAATGTGCATATCTAACAAGGAAATAACGTATATGAGAAAAATAGTTTCGGTCCCTTTCCTAGAAATTGAATAATATGAATCTATGAGAAGCTCGACAAGAATGCCAAAGACGTATAAAATATTATTATCCCTTGTGTGTGTCCAACTTAGAAAGAGAAGGGCTGAGAGAGAGAGAGAGAGATTATTATCGTTACTTCGTTTGTTACATTATCCTCTCAAATAATAAATGGAATTTTTTCATTATTTATTCATTTATTTTTCAGATATTTTTTATTTTTAAAAATGTTTATTGTATTTTCCTGGTCTCTCTCTCTCTCTCTCTATTGCTCGATTTTATATACCTCGTATCGCATGTACGCGCGAAATAAAAGGGAAACGC
The DNA here is from genome assembly GCA_918808275.2 of Dolichovespula sylvestris. Classification (NCBI taxonomy): domain Eukaryota; kingdom Metazoa; phylum Arthropoda; class Insecta; order Hymenoptera; family Vespidae; genus Dolichovespula; species Dolichovespula sylvestris. The sequence continues at coordinate 4,830,435 of OU964983.1, read as the reverse complement.
AAAGGCACCGAATCTCGAGACACTACTGCCTTCCGCTTTGTTGCTGTGTCAGCTTCTAAATTCTAAGCATTTTCGTCTCTTTCTGTACCATTCGCCGAGCTCCGTGAAATAGGGAAGAGAGCGTGTTACTACGTGTCGTCCATCTATGAAAAATATGTACATATTGTACTTGTACGTCAAGTATATTCAAATAGTCTACACAATGCAATATTATAATTTTTACAAGCTGTCGAGCACAATTTGTTGAACGAAATTACTTCGGTGATACTTGCTTTATCGTTTATAATGACGTTTACTTACTATGATGTTTTCATCGCAAACAATATCGATTATGCCCCTGTAACATTCTTCCCGTGTAACGTATCGAAAGAAAGGGTTCTCCTTTCGATCGACGAAACGTTCGCTGTTAAAACCCTCTTGTTTTTCGACTCGTCTTCGATATCGATTTACAGATAAAATTAATATAAATACCAACGACTACCATCAATTTAATAAATAAAGGATCAACCCTTGATCTTTTACGCCGATAAAGAAGATCCTCCGATCTCGATCCATCGCTTACCTAAAAAAAATAAATGCATTAATTATGGTACTAATTAAATGCATATATCGTTAGTCGAATTGTAAAATAATTGACATCGTCGGAGGTTCTAAGATAAAGCTGGTCGAACGTTTCCGAGGTTGAAACGATAACAACGTAATAAGCATAATTATCGTTAACAAGAGTAATTGCTATGCGATCATTTTTTTTTTTTTAATTACATTACCGACTCGCTCTGCCATCTATCGGAGAAAACATGTCAACGCGAACGTGAAATGCTCGACGGATAAGTTTACTTTCTTTTTTATCGACAGTGGTCACATGATAAAACAGTTTAAAAGAGACCTACACGATCGATAAGTTAAAATATGGTAAATCGTAGAATTATTAACCGATAATTTTTTTTTTTCTTTTTCATTGAAATGGCACGTCCTTTCGTCGCGTCGTTCCGTGCTCTAGTTGAAGACGGTTGGATTGAAATGTCAAAGGGTAGTTAGCAATTAATGACACGAAAGAAAGGAGGATGACGCGCGAAAAAAAGGAATTGCGTAATTCCTTTTACAGGATAAAGGGCACGACGTACGAACGTTTCGCGTCGGGTTACGTTCGTAATTGGTCCGAAAAAAAATTGTCCGTTCTTCTCATCGATCCACGTGATCTATGAGAATTATGTATATCGTTCGAGAATTCTCATTCGCGAAAGAAAAACGCGTAACACGTAACTTCGATTACAAGAAATCCTTTTTACGAACTACCCGATGCGAGTCCCCAACTATAATATTCTATAAAAATCTATAAGAGGATTTTTTCCGGTTTCAAAGTATAAATTAGAAATCGATCGACGGATCGGCTATTCGAATTATATAGAGATTTGAGGTTACGTGATTAATTTCGACAAAGATTGACGTAACCTACTTGTTTTTTGTTGCATTATCTTTCTCTCTCTCTCTCTCTCTCTCTCTCTCTCTCTCTCTCTCTCTCTCTCTCTCTCTCTGGAAGGTCAATAAATTATCTCATTAACGAGCAATGAACGTAGAATAAATATTAATGGAGAATCGTTCATTCGTCATTTTTCGAATTAACGATAACGACGAGAAATTCTCAAGTAATTCTCCTGGGCACCTTCCTATCCTTTTTTCATTTTTTCACATTTCATATCAATGCATACGAAAGTACTGAAACAATAGAATATTACCTTTGATTGGTCCTCTAATTTCCTATCCCTACGAACTCTCTCGATCGGTCGATCTCGAACTTTCAGGAAATGATAAAGAAACGATTCGTTCGTCGGCCTTCGTCGGTTGAAAAAAAATAAAACGATCGATCTATTTAAAAGTTGGATCATAAATCACAGCACATTTATAAGCGTCGTGATATAACTCGAGGGGGAAAAAGAGAAAAGAAAAAACCGGTTAAACTTTGACCTCTCGTAAAGGATCGCAACGTTACACTCGAAGAAAGGTGACCCCTGCTAGGCTCCTCAGATAATACGAATATTTTTAAGGATATCAAGAACGTCTATCAGAATTGCCATTCCCATCTCCTTGTATTTCTCTCTCTCTCTCTTTCTCTCGAATCTTTACTAATAAATGTCGAATTGAAAATTTCCACCCTCGAGTACTCCGAGATTAATGCTTTAACCGTTACTTTTTAAGCGATGACTGCCAAAGTCAATGCAACGACTTTTAATACACAGGGTGAACAATAAAAAGCGATCGATTAAAAAACTTAATTCGATCGACAACTTTCGTCGTTCACGGAATCGTTAAATCTTTTTTATTTATATTCTTAATAATCAATAGGAATGACGAATCAATCGTAGAACGTTTATTTATAGGTTCCTCCTTGCAATTCGAATCGGTCGAGTTTTTATTCGATCGATGTTCGCGACGAGATTACTTCGACCAATCACGGACTCCCGAGAGATCGTTAATAAATATTATAACATTAAAGTAACGAAGTATCGTAATTGTTGGTTTTCAAACGACGACTGCCAAAGTCAATTAGTGTCCTCTCGGATATACTGGGTGGGACCAAAAAAAAAATATGTGATCGATCGAAACCTAGTCAATCGACGGATTATATCGCGAACATATAACGACGAATCGCGAGATCCTGTTCGTTCCTTTCTTACGTATAATAAAATAGACGGGTAATATAATCGTCGGGAGTGGATAGAAGAGAAGGTGAGAGAAACTGCGCGCTACTTCGTCATGTCGTAGTAAAACTCTTGACGTGTACTTGACCCTGAAGTTTTTACCTTCCGGTAAGGTACTTACTCTCGAAACGTCTCTCACTCGGCGTATATTCTTTTCCTTTTGTTTCCCCCGTATCTTCCCGTTTCTCAACGTTTTATTGCCACTTGCATCGTCCACGGTATAATACTTACGAATAGCAAAAGAACTTGTTTGACGAGGATACAAAAAAAGGGTACTTGCAACGTCTCGAAAAAAAAAGTGTTCATAAATTTTTTGTAGATCGATCGAGTGATTTCTATTCGAACGAACGAACGAAGGTGCATTCGATTTGTAACGATTATTTCGGGGGAACCTTTCAAAATGAACTTTGACGCGTGGAAAAAATAAATATACAAAAAAGTTTAATCGCCATTGAAGTGAAACATACATCCGGTAGATTTTGTTAAACCTACGAGAAGATGAAAAAAAAAAAAAGGAAAGAAAAGAAGTAAATCACTTTCGCGCTCGCTCAGAGATAATGCGTTATCGAATGCACCAGGAGTTATCCGCGAGCTAGTTAACGCGGGCATCCGAAGCTTCGTTGCTGGGATTCTGTTTGTATGTAATCTATCGCAAACGCGATTGCCGTGAGTGTATCCTTAACCTCCCCTCTTAATTCTTTATTTCTCCACTCGTTTTATTTATTTATAGATACACCCAGCAATTGCAATATACCTATCGTTTACGTGGACGCTTGGAATTCGTCGGGAGAAGAGAAAAAGAAATTAAAAAAAAAAAGGAACGTATCGTTTTAAAGACGGCCAGTAGAGACGATCAACGCCGCAGTCGATCGGCGCAGTGCATTCGAATTTGCCGCGCGACTTGCGCGCCTCTAAAAAATCAATGAGCCCACCACCCGGCGACGAGTGTGCCAGCGGAACCCCGTCGAGTCGGATCGGAGACGTGCTCGGCGTTTCCCTTGGAAAATTCTCGCTTTTCTCCACCAAATTTCTCTATTATCTCGACAAGAAAGATGTAACATCGCCGCATTACGAAATGCCGAGTCAGGAAGACATGGACCTTTGCACCGACAAGGTCCTTTCCAAGAGTAGAATTCTTCAAGAATTGACGAAAGCCGTCAAATTGGTGAGTGCGTGTGCACCGTCCCTCTCTCTCTCTCTCTCTTTTTCTCTCTTTGTGTGTGTACGTGTATGTGTGTGTGTGTGTGTGTGTGTGTGTGTGTGTGTGTGTGTGTGTGTGTGGAGGGGTGTGTGCGCGCATTACGTTGTAGGTCTTTTTTACAACTAAACCCTCTTTCCCTTCTCTTTTTACGCGGAGAGACGTGTCGTATCAATATCCAAGGCCAATTATATATGTGTGTGTGTGTGTGTGTGTGTGTGTGTGTGTGTGTGTGTGTGTGTGTGTGTGTGTGTGTGTGTGTGTGTGTGTACATATGTATATAATATATAGGTATACACGTACACACGCGCAAACGTACGTATGTCGTACGTACAAAGAGAAAATTGTACGTTCGACTCGAGATGCAAGGAGGAAAACGTAAACGAAAAGGGAAAGAGAACGAGAACGAGAATGAGAGTCGAAAAGAACAAAAAAATCTCCGTACAGGTCTACGCTCTCTCCTCCTCCTTCTCCTCCTCCTCCTCCTCGTCCTTCCCTCTCCGATCGACAGGATTTAACGTCGTGGCTTAACGCCGTTTCGCGTTACGATCGGCGGGCCGACTTTCACGCGCACAGTCACACAGGAAATGCAGTTTATGGATCACCGCCGCGCAAAAGTCTGATAAGGAAAATTGTGAGGATGACGTCAGAGGAGAGTCGAAATTGATTCCTCGTCGTGTTCGATTCGTTGACGTCGGGGATAACATAACTTTTCTTTCTCGCCTTCCTCCTCGTCGTTCGATCTTTCACGTTTGAGATATCGTTCGTAGGTTGAAAAGTCGCGAGAAACGTCAAGGATGACGGTAGTGCCGCTGGTGACATCGCGAACGTGCACGCGGCCGTCAGTTAACACGAGCCGCTGTCGCACGAGTTGCGTATCGTTGAATATTCCTCATTCGTATTCTTCCAATCGCATTCGAGACCGCGTTGTTAATCTTTTCGTTATCTTTACTCTTAAATCGATCGAAGATCGCGTTCGAACGTTATCGAATATTTCGAGATATAATTTAATCGAGTTGACGTCTCCTCTTTGTTCCGTTTAATCGTCATCACAAAGCCGAAATGATTCCCGCGAAAAGGTTTTTATAATTTTTTCCCCTTTCTTTCTTTCTTTCTTTCTATTTTCTTCTTCTTTCTAATCGTTCGCTCGATGGAAACAAGAGGCGAGAAGATCGATCGAAATTCAGCAACGTATGTGTCACGAGTAAATTAAGAAAGACACGTCGTGTATCAGTTATTTTTATATATTTTACACGTTGCAAAACACGTACTATTCTTGTACACGGCCATTGAATCGATCCGAAATGATTTTTATATTTCATACCGTCGTTAACCTCCGGTTTATCCTAATCCAGGTATACGCTCAGAGTCTCTATGGTACCGTGGTCTTGGACGGAGATTCCTGGCTCGTTTATTGGCTAGATCGAGCGTTGCGGCATGGCCTGCGCGTAGAAAGACACGGATATTGGGGTACGGCCAGAGAACTAAGTCATCAGGATACCGTCGTAGTCATTCACGCGCTCCAAAGCGTACGAACTTCCATAGGGAAAGGTGAGTCTTTGCTTGACGCAAAGATACTTTATATCGCTTTAAATTTATCCTACGTACTTTTCTTTGGAAACAATTATTGCAAAGTATCGTAATATTTGAAATTTGGAATATTCCAAAGAAAGTTGTATATATTTTTTAGGTAGAGCATGGTTATATCATACCCTCAGCGAAGGCAGCTTCGAAAGTTATTTAGCCTGTTTGCTGCGGGATACAAAAACTTTAAAGAAACAGTACTTTCAGCACGCTCTCGTCCGCGATGCCGATAAGACGAACCAACTTGTAAATCTTCTCGCTGGTCTAGAAAATGTGTCCTTCACTTTACAATTGGTACGTATATTAAAATACAATTTAAATGAAAAAAAAAAATTCAATATTTTCGAGACAACTCTATCGGGTGTTTTAGCGTCGCGATTATTTTCTTATGCCGTATCGTTGTTTGCAACTCGGGTAATCTTCTTTCTTTCATTTTCTAAGATAGCGATATGTTGACTCAAATTGGATAATGTTTCCCTTTAACCTGTTATGTAGTTTTTATTAGACTTCCCCCATGCAGATATCAATATCACCCCCTAGTTACAATTATCTCGGTAATAAATAATATCTGTCTTCTCGTAAGAGACGTACGTGTGGATATATCTGTTTTTATAAATTCAAGGGTCAATATGTTATCGCCTTATATAGTATATTTTTATGGATAGAATACGATACGCATATGGTTTGTTATTGGAAAAGTTTTGGTAAATAAAAAGAAAAAAAAAAGAACAAGAGAAGGATTTATATATCGAGAATAGTTTTGCAAAATAAAATGATGATTTTAAATATAGGATGTGACATACTTGGACATCTGCAATTATATGCCGCAAAGGCCTATGAGCATAAACTCTTCTGGAACCGTACTATCTTTACATCTGAGATCTTCTAGCGTATGTTCGAGCTTAGCTTCTCCCGGCGATAGCGGTGTCGCGTTTGACAGTGACATGGACCTAGCGAATGAAACCGACGCTAGCAGTTACAAAGAAGTAAGTTCTCTACGTTTTAAATTCGAGCTTGCGCTTACATTGACGACGACGCGTATTTCAGGAAGACTCTTCGATGGATGATATTCCAGATTATCGAAATAATAGATACAAAGTTATCAACAATTGCATACAAGAGAATAAAAATTTTAGCTCGAGCGATTCCAGCGAGGATGGGAAAACGCCGATGCAGTCTCCCGCTGTGACGAAATTTCAAAATGTGATTATGACGAAGAGTGACATCGCGAATCAAAATTTAACCAGAAAGCTCGAAGATAATGAACTCAATTGTTCGAGTTTGGACACTTTAAAAGGTTATGATTTTTACGGCAGAAGCCTCGATACCGTTCGCTTGGACGCGGTGAACAATAAATGCGACAATGGAATAAAAGAGATAAATAAAAGGAGCAGCTATTACGGGGATGGGAGTTATAGTTTCAAAAAGAACATAGATCCTCGTAATTCCTACGTGATCAATAACGATACGAATCTCTTGGAATTGAGTATGACCATTTCCGATTGCGACAATATAGAGCCACCGTATGGTATTCTGAACACGCTTAATATGACAGATGCGAGCATTTTGTCAACGTCCAGCTCCGAAGCAATAGTACAACGTAGGCAACGTAAGAAGAAGCGTGAAAGCAAAAAACGCGTTAGTTTTCACGAAGATATATTGAAGACTATGAAATTGGACGACGACGAGAGCTACGCGGATTTTTCTATGAGCTTTCTAACACCGAACTCGATTCAAAAGAAGGACGCTCAGAAGGGACGTTACAGTTGGTGCGGACACGGAGATTCTCCTTACGTTCAAAAGAGTACGAACAATACGAGAAACGCGCATTCCGATTATTATTCCTTCTCCTCGTCGTCGAGCGTATTCGACAGCGACGTAGAAAAGAGAGGAATGCAAAAGTTATGTAACCAGGCGCTGTGTCAGAAGAATTGTAAATGTTCTTGCGATCTATCTCTGCCGGAACGTGGTTCGCCCGAGGGACAAGAAGATCCAGGTAAAAGTTTAAGACCAAAGATGGAGATAGAATTGGAAGAGAACGAGGCACAGGAGGCGTACGTAGTCGAAAAGCAATACGGGAATATCGTCGAGGATCCACCGGTGAAGGTAGAAATGCCGAGACCGCAGAATTCTAAGAAATATGCCAGTTCTAGCGATTGGTCCGACGTAGAGAGCGTCGCGACATCCGATTTGGAAGAACGCAAGATCAACAGGCATTTGGCTTCCCCGTCTAAAAAGCGTAACATGACCTCGATATTGACGGGTGAAAGCAGTAGCAAATTATTGGCACCTCCTTTACGACAAGCGCCATCGAAAACGTCACTGTTGAGTAGATTTTTGAGATCCATTACGGAGAGGAAATTTGAAAGTAAAAAAACGAAGAAACCGCAAAGGTCTAATCCGTTGTACATCAGAGGAGTCAAAGCGAATTACGATTCGTTTAAGGATTTCAATGACAATCTTGATAGAGAGATACAAGAAAATGTTGCCGCGGAAAAGCAAGAGTTTAGCGGAGAGAAAATAAGCCTAAAATTACGAGAGACCTTTAAAAAACACATTTACAGGGACAAAACGGAAGAATTGTATAAAGTTTATAAGGTTAGAAGTTCGTACATGACGAACGGAGAGAGCAAGCCGATGATAGCTTTATTAACGGACAAAACGTTATACTTGACCGGCTCGAAGTTGGATCATTCTTACAGTAACCAATTCGTAATACCTTACAACGAGCTAGACGTTATAATGGTAAGACTATTATTTCGTGTATATAACGGCAGAATCCGAAAGGTTTAACCGTCGAATTTCTTTCAGATTGGACCAAATGCACAAACGATCCTTATCTCTAACGCCGATTATGAGATGCAGTATCTATTTTCTACTGGGAGTTCGCACACCACCTCTGAATTAATAACACACTTGGAAATAGCCATGAGAAGATCACCGTCGAAACCCCGATTGCCGGCCGTTAAAGAATTGAGTTACGAGGACATGCATATCTTGAAGCAATCGATATTGTCCGATACTGCTGTACACCCAGTAACTATTACATCATATTATCGGCCAAGCGATCTCTATCGTTTTTCCTCTTACTTATATAGATTTTTAATTTTTAGGATGAAAAGATAGAACATTACAGCCTTATTTACATGGAGGATGAACACATGTCTCCTCCAAGTACGCCGTGTGGCCCGACCAAGGAAGGCGATCTTATGTTTAGACCGCACACCTATCAGCAGATACATCCTAATGCACCGATAAATCCTTGGGAGGCTGGATATTTTGTTCTTAAAGGCGGTGTAGTTTACATGTTTACAGATTCGAATCAACGACTTCCGAAACGTGCCATTCCCCTGAAGGGTGGTCTTTGTCAAGGTTGCAGAAGAATTCCCAATTCGCATCGACCGCATACGTTCGAAATACTTTTGAAGCCAAATAAAGCGTTTCAATTTGCTGCCCCGGACGAATATGTTGCCTCCGAATGGTTGCAAAGTTTCGTCCAAAGTGCGTCTGGTTTGTTCGATTGTTCCGACAAGAGAGAGCCTATGCCCTGTAGTCTCGTCACGACTACAAGACATCTAGTTGCTATGAAAGAAGTATATCCAGGTACTCAACGCAATCAAACGTTATCGTGTGCTTCTGTGGAAGACTTAACGGCTTTCAGAGTACCCTTACCCGAACAGTCTTGGTGTATATTGGTAATTATATAATCGAATTACAATTTTTATTTTACATTCTTCTCCTTCTTCTTCTTCATCATCATCCTCATCTTCTTAATAATCACCAGAGTACTCACGATATTTCAAACGTTTAGGAATTCGCATGTCGGGAGGTTCACGAGAGTAGCGGCGATTGGGTGATATACTTTACTAATTATACCGAGCTCTGTACCTTCAGAGAGATCTTACAAACGTTATGGGCAGATGCGGATTTGGTATGATCGTCAGGCCTCTAATATATAATATTACGTCGTTCGATTAACGATTATTTAATACTTCGTTATCTAATTTTAGGGAGAATTTCCTATGGTTACGCTTCCTCCAGAAGATAAACTTCATCGACGCTGTTCGGACGCTAGTAAAGATTTAGAATATGCTTGGCAATATTTATTACCGTCAACGGTCGAATAAACACTAAGACGTATGGATACACCTTACACGCAAATACACACGATAGAAACCCTTAAGAGAAATATTTTATTTTATCTCGCGATTGAAAGGAAAGATCGAAAAATTGCATATTGATAACCTACAAGGTAATGTTGAAGAAACGTAAAATATAACGAATTTTACGTTCGATGATATAGTAGACTATACGTTTAAAATGCTATGTAATTCTATTCCTGTGAAGTAGCATGCAACAACTAAATTTCAATGTACGTGTTATACTTTAGTTATATTAATTAAGCAAAAAGTTTGCGCAATTAATTGAATTGTTAGGTTGCCTGATTTGAATAGATTAGTAATTCCAAATGATATTAATCGTGCTATGCGCAAAATGGTGCAATATATCGTTAACTAGATAAAGTCTTGTGATTGTTTGCTAGTAATTTATATCGATAAATGAATTGTAATATAATGGCAATTGTGATGGGTTGCGTTGCATCGCATTGTATGAATGTCTATGTACTCACATTTATCCAAAAAGATAGGATAATATGCATTAACTACAATTATCTTTGAGACAAGGTTCGTTAAAAGAAAATCATAAGCTTAGATTAACTTTGCAAAATAATCTATAAATAGTACTCTGTATACTGCTTATAAGACGAGTATACAATTAACATTCCTAGTACAGGTACAGGTAAACAGAGCTTTCTAATTTTATTCTTGCAGCCGTACCTTCTGATTTACATACGCTATTGTATAATATCTTAACTTTTCATTAGATTATGATTTTTCACCAAGATTCGCTTGAAACATTGAAAATGTAAAGTTACACTTATTATGATCTCAAACATATTATGTTTACGCTGTCGGATTAGATGGCTTAAGAGACTTCACGAGTCATTATGCAATTTTTAATGCTAAAATCTTGTGAAGTACCGTGGCAAGACAAATAATAAAACGGTTGTATATTATTAAAATTACATACATACAATTTCTGTTCGATCTAACGAAATAATAATTATATTCTAGAGTACATCTATATTACGATTACCAACACGCTAAAAAGCACATGTACCTTCGTCGAATTCTAAAAAGTAAGTTGCGTAGGCAGCTATTATTTGTGATTTAAAATAACTAATACCCCATTCTATAATTTCACAATTTTGTAAGTTTATCCGTTGAATTTATTATTGATGCATTATAATTATAATTCTTACTTCATCATTTTCTACATCGTCAATGTAGATTTAATAATATAATTTGATTTATATAATATATAAATCATAGTAGTATTAATTTATACATTGTATTCCATTTCTTCTTGTACACCATTTTCATCATTTATGTGGAAAGCATATAGCGATAGATTTTTTACATATTGCAGTTAGCATATAATATAATTATCAAATCTGTATACTTTCCACATAAATTTTTATTCGACAGAAATACTATAACGGTTAAAAATTAATAAAACTATTCCAAACTAGTCAAATAAACAAGCTTGTTACATTCTATAATCATTGGTAAGAATAATTTTTCATCTGACGTTGAAATTTCGTTCGGAGCGTATGTGACATCAGCGACAAACGTGGTTAAAACATGAACTAAGAGCGCGCGATAGGAGAACGGTGCTCACAATGCACCATTATGCATCTATTGCATTGATCTATAATCACGTATAAGTTAAACCCTTCTTAACGCGTAACCGAACAGTTAGTTAATCGGTGAGCAGAGTTAGCGTGTGACAGAAATTTTTGTATGTAATAAAAATATTAGTATATTAAGAAAAGTAAAAATAACATATGGGCAGATTATAATTCTCTAAAGATGGTTTACTAAAATGATCTTTGTTAAATGAACAAACTTTATATTTTTTATTTATAGTTGAAATTGCACATATAGCTAGAGTTTATTTATGCAGCCATTCGCCCGGTAGAACTTGCGTTATATGATCTAGATATAGATTTCGATATATCACAAGTACTATCGACCCAGGTCTCACCACGTGGAGGTTGCTGCATCTGGAGACCCATGGGCTAACGGTGATTACTCCACTCTAAAATACGCGTTCCGTTCGTGCTTTCCGAATTTAGAACAATAAAAAACACAGTCCTCGGTAGGACTTTAAAACGCGACCGAGACACACGCGTGTGTCACATTATATATGTTGAAATAATTATAAAATTATCGAAGTCAACGACTCGGAGTTCAATATTTAATCGTATTGAAATGTTGAAGAAAAAAGTAAAAAGAGTTTATTAAATACCTAAATCAACAGTAGAGTAATTGATGTAACAGATGATAATTACTTTTATTAATATACAGTACAGTTATTTTTATTTACAATTACTTAAGTTATTATAGGTTACATTTTCATGAAACAATGATTATTGCATTATGACACAAAATGTCCTTGCGCTTTTTTATAGCGTTTTACTTTTTCTATATCTACAGATGGATATTTCTCTTTCAATGCATTAATATCCATATTTGGGAATCTTCTGAGCAAGATTAAAGCTTGCTGTAAATCTCGGCTAAATAAAGGAAAAAAAAAAAACAATTATTAAGGTGCATATTAGATCATATGGTAAGAAATATAATAGACGTACTTTCTGGCTCTGCGTTTCATATTCCATAATTTTTCTCTATACAATCGCAGAAATTTGCGTACCGCATAACCATGATATCCAAAGAAGTGTGTTTTATACCATTTGCTGTTCATAAATTGCGGTATAGGGTATTCACGCATACGATAATAAAATCTATAACCTGAAATAAAGAAAACATTGGAAAATTACTTTCAATCGGACGTATTACATATAAATGAATAAATAATAAGAAATAACATACTATAATACGAAATAACATACCAAGAGCATTGTGTACAAATTTCCCTGGACGTTCTCCAGTTTCTCCAGTTTCAAGTAAATGATAAGCTTTATTTCTTTCACGAACTACAGATTCTAAATTTGACATACTCGTTTCAACTTTATCTATCCGTTCAGGATTTGGAAAAATCTTATATTTTCTTTTGCACGCTTCTTCCATCGTTAAGAGCATATTACGCTCCTTTAATAACACAAACCTGTAATTTCTTGAATTACATTTGGTACTTATTTATCTAAGCTTGACAGTCGAAAGAATAAATTTACCATAACTTGTGCAGATCTTCGTTACTTTTTAATCTCAATTCATCCATCTTCCATGAACGTCCAACTTTTACTTCATCTTTGCCCCAATTAACTGTATCATCGAAGAACTCCATTAAATCATATTTTGTTGATGAAACATGCAAAAGTGCACATGGTTGTATAGGTAATCTATGCAATTAGAAAATATAACGATCAGAACAGTTTATTGTGGACGTTATAATGGGAATTATGATTAAACGAATGAAGCACTATCGATTTTATATGAACCTTCGAAGAAACCTAGTATTAGAAACTAAATTAGTATTGCCGGTTAATGACAAGTTTGTAATAAGTTTCGTCACATTGTTCACCGATCTTGAAATTTGTACGGCTTTCGTTAAAGATGCCATTTCTCATTAAAATTCTAAACTAATCGTTCATCGGGGAAGACATTAGTCCGTATTGATTTAGTAAACTATTGCAACAGCTGATGGCGCCACTGTAGGACGGTACGAACCAATCACAAATCGTTTCCGATGTACCGTTGTCCAGCCAATCACGACGTCACTCACTTGTTTTTCAAGTTAAACGTCGTAACAGTTACAAGTGAGTAATTTATTATTAATTATATATTTATTATATTTCTATTTTTTTACTTTCATATATTGAACATTTAACGAATAACGTTATTAATTTATATGAAATAATTTGCGCCCGTTGAATAATCGTACATGAACGTTTAAACGATCGTTCGTACGTACAACGTTTTAACCCCCCCACACGTTTATCCGAATTTTCGATTCTACGAATAATTTTATGGGGAAAAGGTAGTAGAATATCTGATAAAATTAAATATCATAATAATTATAATATTTATTATCACAAACTATTAGTTAAATCGTACAATAATGTAAGAAAACTAATAAGGATTCTTTTATAAATTGCTTTTTTCTTCGTGCGCGATTGATTAAAACATCCAAGGCGTTAGTTCGTAATGCGATTCAGAGATACAACTTTTGTTTTATTTTCTAATAAAATATCGGCCCATTTAAAAGATCTCTAATCTGTTATATTCGCATAAAGATATCGTGTTTAGTCACGAACAAAACGAATACCCATATTCATAATCAAATTGATCATTGGGTATTCCTTTCTACAATTATAAACATTCATATATTTAAAATACGTAATGCGTTCTTGCGTTCAAATATACTTAAGAAAATATCATAGAGATTATTATCCTCGTCGATAAATTGGTCAGAAAAATCGATAAAAGGCACCTTTTGACAGTGAATTCGCTTAAAATTAGATAAAAATTATATATTGCTTTAAGAAACTATTATATATATATACAAACGTGACCTAATAATATTATCGGATATAGATATAAATTTTTCCTTTTTTTGCATTTTTTATTATCATCTTTTTCTTTTTTTTCTTTTTCTTTCTTTTTTTTTTTTGTTATTTTCCCATTTTCATGATCATTTAGAAGTGAAGGTGCTCTCGTTTATATAAAACTTCTTCGAAAATATACTCTTATCTATACATACGCATATACTATGTGCGTATATCGAGTATGTATATTCCTAGAGAAACGAAGAAACTACAATCAAAGAATAAGCTGTTGCATCTTGTCTTTATCGTATTCTTCAAAGATTTTGGAATGTACCTAGGCAGAAAATACGGATTAGAAAGTAAACGATTGGATGTATTTACTTCTTTGCATTGTCTCTCAATCAATAAGACTGTAGTTTCGACATTACTACATGAAAAACTGATCGTTTGAGAGTGATCGTCTTCGATTTGACTTTTCTTCGACTAAGAAAATCACATACTTAAAAACAATATTATTGTAATTGATCTAACGATTAAAAAAAAAAAAAAACGAATTCTTAAACAATAACAAGATATACCACATGCTGCTAAAATCACATAAACGCTGGACAACACTCGGGCCGAGTTGCCCTTACTTCTCTTCGTCCTCTCCGATTCTTACATTTGACCGTAACGGTTAACAAATATATATATATATATATATATATATATATATATATATATATATATATATATATATATATATATCAAACGCTTTAGTCAATGGTCTTCTTACGCGATAATAAAAAAACGCCATCGGTTTAATGATGTACGCGACGATGTAATTCGCAAGACGTTTGACCTTTATATAATATATATTAAGCTTACGTCGTAGTTCATTCGATCGTAGAGAAGATATCTCGAAAGGCATTATTGTTTACAACTTGCCAATGTAACAAACGAAATGCATATCGTCCTCCGGATCATCGTTCGTTAGTCCAACAAATACGTGCGTCTCGCTCGACGACCTTCGTTAATTCATTGATCCTCGGTTTGTTTATAAGTAATTCATATGCTTTCATTCATTGATGTCGTCTCTTGCAGGAACGATAAGACCTTCGGTGTTGTTGTTCTTCCTCTCGAGACTACATCGCGTTTTGTTTACGAGTGCGATACGATAAAACCAGTTTGAATGTACTAGTAGCCGATCGATGAGACGTATTTTTTAACTTCGTGTTATTGAAAAATTTTGAAAAAAAAAAAAAAAGGGACACCTTCGTCATCGTCCGAGCGAACGTCTATGCTAGTCGCGTAAACGTTTAGCTTGCGTATGGACCTTCGTCGCCGTGGCTCGTGTTAACGGTATACATGTAGTAGGAAGTTTCCGACAGTTCCGTATTCCTCGATTCTTTGTTGTTGACTTTGTTCTCATATCTCGCCCAAGTGCGATCACATGTGGATCGTTGCCGCGGTGTAACGTGCCTCGCCTCTTCGCCAGCTCCACTGACTCGGACGATACTGAAAGATAAAAAGGTACGTGTGGTTCGAGTTCGATCGTAAATCTTTGTCCGCGTTTGCCGGATGCGTCGCGATTAAAAAATAAAAATAAACAAACAAGAAACAAAAACGATGCGATAACCATTGTCCCATTCTTTGAAATTGTAAAGGAGACAATCGATCGTCGAGTACGTACCCTGATTAACATCTGTCCAGATGCACTGTGAGGATTACGATATGCGTACGCGACCCATCCTCCTAGACCGGCGATTAAAGTGACGACAAGGAGGATCCCGATTATACCCGACACGCTCATATTCATATTGTCGCGAGCTGCAAAAGATATTATATCTTTAATACGGTCTACTCAATTCGACGATTAGGAAGATCATTTATTACTTGGATTAAAGAACAATTACGACTAATTTCTATTCGAAATTAATACGATCTAATAATTGTAATTTAAACTCACGATGTTCCAGAGGACTGCTTCCAGGACTTTTCTTCTTCACTACGGATGTACTCACGAGTGCGTCTTCCTCCGTATGAACGTGTCGATCGTGATCGTGTCCCTCATCCTGTTCCTTGTAAATCGTCGTAGACGGCGGACATTTGTCCACTTCCTTAATATGTCTGATGTCGCAACCTTTCAACAGCCAATCCTGCCGTGATCTAAACGTACCGGTACTACACTGATTCAATTCGGAACACCATTTGCAGTCGAACTCTGTTAACTTTGTCAAGCAATCCGTGCAATTATCCATTTCCAAGCAAGTAGGTAACGCGCGCAAATAAATGACAGTCCAATTTTTGATGTCTTGTCTGTTGAAATTGACTCGATGATACTCGTAGATAGTTTTCCGACGAACAACTGCGAAAAGGAACGACGATTAATAAGTTATATTTCAGATTCGGTTTACGATCATTGGTTTTCAACAACAAATTTTCTATTTGCTTCGTAAAGTTTCCGAACGTAGAAAATAAGGAGGAAAAATAGAATGAACGAGAGAGGAGGACGGCGTCGCGGACCATGTTCCAATAATCTCATAGGACGTTTTTAGAACTGGCGAGCGGCCAGTCTTTATGCGTTAGGTTAAAATTAAACGACACCAGGTGTAGATTGAGACCATGTGCTCGAGTTAGTCTGCGACATGTCTAGAGCGGCCGACGAAAGAACGACGAAAGCTTTTGTTTGCGAGAATGGAAAAGAAAAAATAAGACTTACAGAAGACCGTCCTGTCCATGATATAGGCATCACTGAGCCCAACTTTGACGGGATGCGTAGTGTCTTCTATTTGTTCTACTATGAAAGGAATAACGGAATACACGAAGACGATGTCACCGTTCTGATGCAGAGTTACCTGGAAAGTGAATGAACCATCGGCGTGCTTCTCCTGTAGATGAACCTTTTCCCATTCGACCGTAAATGACGTACCTAGAAATATGAAAAATGTTCGAGAAATAATATCAAAAATGATAGGGAAGATCGGTATAAGAACGTGAACGTATTTTATTATTATTGACGATCGAATTTTGCTCACCATTATCGGCGTACTTAACGAAACTCTCGTTGGAAAGTCTCGTGTCGAAATTGGCCATAAGTGGTGCAATGTATTGAGTGGCGGCTAGCCAACTATGTACGTACTCTCCCGTATATAAAAACCCACCAGTTGCGATGGTGATGTTACGGACCTTGTGACCGTAAAATGGAAAGTCGAATTTCAATTTGACGGTCTAGACAAAAATGATATGAATAACGATTATTATTTGTTAACATCAATTGTTAATTTCCAGAAATAGGAATGATAGTTGTCTTACTGCCGCACGTCGGTGACTTTTGCTAAGCAAATGATTAACGCGAAGATCAGGATGATTGTCCATGTCAACCCAATAACCCTTGGCAACTGACTCATTGACGATGAACGTGCTGTTATAATACTGATGCGCGTCCATCTCGGTCTTCGTGATGTTGTTCTGCGCGAGCGATTTATTGAACGCATTCATGTCGGAGAACTTGGTGATGGATATCCCGCCTATGTCGGTATCAGATTGTTCCTTCTCATTGCCATTGTCCTTCCCAGTTGTAGCCTCTGAAACCTCGCTCTTTTTACTTTGATTGTTGACGGCTTCGGTAACGTAACCTCCGGAAGCACTTTCATTTAATTCCTGTTCCTCGGCAGTTTCACCTGACATTGTTGGTTGCTGCGAAACACTTCCAGTTACCTACAAAGGCGATTTTTTAACGAACTTTTAAAGGTTGGCAACTGATACTAGTAAAACAAATGTAACATTTCGTGTAACACGAAACTACGAATATTATTTTCTTTGTAGGAAAAAGTAACTTGGAAGATTCCGAGATGCATACGTACCGGATTCATCGGCTGAGATACAAGGACAGAGTTTCTCTTCGACGTTACTTCAGACTTTTGAGTAGAAACCTCTACGCTTGGTGTAGTGCTAGAAGCTGCGTCGTGTTTTTCCGATGCTCCACTAATCGTCGAATAAGAAACATCATCTGATTGTGAGTTGGATGTAGCATTTACAGGCTTTTGTTGTTGTTGCTGCTGCTGCTGCTGCTGCTGTTGTTCCTGTTGTTGTTTTAGGTTTTGCTGAAGCGTCGATGATGGTTGAATTATCTGATGATTTATAGAAGTTTGCTCCGACCCTTGCTGTTGTTGCTGCTGCTCCTGTTGTTGTGGGGGTATTTGTTGTTGTTGTTGTTGTTGTTGCTGCTGCTGCTGCTGCTGTTGTTGTTGCTTCTTGTCTTCAGCCTGTTCAACCTGAGGCTCCCTATCAGAATTTATCGTTTCTTTAGCTTTAGTCATTCGGCGTTCTCTGACGAGCAGCTCTTCTTCTTTAGGAACGAAGGATAAATATGGTAAACCGTAGTCGACCGATGATCTCGCGTTTGACACGATTCCACAATAGCTATAGTATTCGTGATCTGTAAAAGATTAAAAACAATCGAATGAATTATAGATATACAAATGTTAACGATTGTATGACGCGTACAAAGAAAATCAATCGATCATCGAAGTAAAGACGATAAAAGCGTAGAAAATATATAGTTGGAATCAGGTCGAAGAGATCTAATTGATGGATTAGACAGGGCTAACATTCAATTCGTATTGCGTTCGCGTGCCTATATCAGGCACGACCAATTCGGTGTTATTAATTCGTATGCTGAGGACGAGTTAACGGGTAAGGGCAATTTATTCTTCGTCGATGAATCACGTCGAATGGTCGCATACGTGCTTGTTTATGTCGGACTAGTATCGTCGTACCTTTGGCACGTCATCGAATTCGATTGATTTTCAATATGAAATCAAGCTCGCTTAATTTATTATTTAGTATTTCGTAATATTTTATTATGTTACAGGTTATTAATTTTTGTTTTTGAAGTAACACGATGTATAATATATCGGCATGCAACGGACTGGTAAGCAGGGCAAACGATCGACCGGATAAGGCAATGATTGGCGTTGCAACGAATCACCATGATGGTGGTTGGTAGCTGACGTCGAGAATAAAATATACGAAGCCAATGTCTTTTCTTATCATTACGTATATCTTACAACCGTCAACAACATCTTATTTCGAGATAAAAATGCGAGAAACGTTGGATCAAGCGAGAAGGAAAAATTCTTTTCCGGATTTTTTGTTTGTTTGTTTGTTTTTTTTTTTTTTTTTTTTTTTTTATTTCTACATGGAAGATAAGAAAAGAGAATTCGTTAGCGAGCCCAACGAGGTATGTGCACGACGTAGGAGTGAAAACCCATGACGTGCCCGCGCGCTTCTATCGGTAATTATAATAATTTTCTCAACGTGATTCACGATTAAAAACTTGTTGACCGTTAATAGTCGAAGGAAGTAATATAGAATCGTTTTGAATATGATGACGTTAACGCGTCAATGTTTTATGTGCAACATATTATTAAATATTACATACAGTGTGATAATCCGATAATTATTAACGCTAGAGACAAATTTGTTGAATAATATGGAAGAAGTTATTTTTACGTAGTTTCAGAGATCTTTTCTTTTTTTAATAGACAAATTGTCATGTTTTCTATTCTCTTTAGACTCCAACAGGAAGATAGAATATGAATGAGAAGGAATTTTGACACGTATACACAGCCTTGAGCTATCGAGAGAGAGAGAGAGAGAGAGAAAGAGAAGATGTCTGCAACGTCTTTGTCTCGGTGCTGATGGAAATTACATGCCGCAACGATATTTCCCTTGCAAATACGAAGATTAGTCGATACTTGTCAAGGACGAATACTGGAAACCATTCTCGCGATTATGAACATTCCATTTGGTAAATTATTCCAAATCATTCGGACAACGACACGATCTTTATTGTTACATATACGATGATTTAATGCGATCGCGTTATTAACCGTTTTGTTCTAGAATCGGATAATAATGAATCGATAACGAATAACGATAGCCTATTGGCGAGGAAATGAACGATTTAAAATAGCCCGCGCCTTATTTTACCTTGGAACAACTCGAACGATAAAGTAGGTTCCTTTTTGCATCGTGTCATTAATTATAAGATATAATTATATAAAAACAAGCTATATGCAGATTAAGTGACAGAACTAAAACGAATCGTATCCCGTTCTTTTTTTCTTTTTTTATTATCTTCTGGAGAAAAATAAAAGAAAAAAATTAAACAGATAATGAACGACGTCCTCGGGGAATAACTTCTTTTCACATATTCGGTATCCGCAACGACCTCGTTCTATATACTTTTAAGGAAGTTCCATTGGCGAGACTGTCCTTTGGATTAATTTATGCACGAATTTAATCGTACATTAGCGAATACAGTTCTTCAATAATAATTTTGAAGAGAGAGATAGAGTATTTTATATTGTAACGTCAAGAGTTTATCGGTAAAAAGCGCAATTAAAGTATAATATATAACGATTAATTACGAACATTGTAAATAATCGCAATTTATTACGTAACAATTAGATAATAAATAATTATTCATTATCACTCGTCGATATAGAAAGTGGTTTTTGTTTTAGGTATAAAATATGTATTACTGAATCCTCATGAAAGCTTTTTAATGTTGAGGATACACCTACGCATCTTCTTTCTCTCTCTCTCTCTCTCTCTCTCTCTCTTTTCTATTCCTCATTGAACGCCATCTGACAGGAAATGGTGTGGCAATGTCAATGTTACTCGCATAATTATTATTAGAATAGGCTCGTGTAGGCACGAACTATATCAATCTTTTTATATTTGAACCTTTACGATAAATCGCGTAAAAGTGATCTTAATGATACATATATGATTAGAAAAACTTAACGAAAGTATATAGTCGAATTGTGGTCGTTAGTTTTTCTAGTAATAAAAGACGCATTAAACGTGACTTTAATCGTTAATCGATCGGTGGATAGATTAGAAACTAACGTGGATCATTAGAAAACGGATAATTAGAAGGAAATTACTAAGGAAGATATTTTCTGTCGATGGTCGAACGAATCGAGTTTAGGAATCCGTTGTAATGCAATCGTTGATGGTATATTATTCGTCGTTGAGTATTACGCAAAAATACGAAATCGTGAATTTTCGATTAGTTTTTGAAAATCGATTTGATGGTATCGTTCGTTGATCGATCCTTTTCGAAGAAAAATTGAATGACGCTTATTGTCGCTCAAAACTTGTGATATCCATTCCCGTCATAAACTCTCAATCCCTCGGCGTTACCACCGAGCAACTCTCTCAACGTTCGTATTTTTCAACTACCTCGCGTTATCTTTGATCGCGTGGCAAAGCAAATCATAATTAGCACTCATACGAGAGATCTCATACGCGTTATCTCTTTCTACCTAAGACCACGTATCACGCCATTTGCATTTTTCTCCGATGCGCAAAATTCAACAAGATCCCATTTGCGTTATAAGTTGTATAATACATTTTGTTTTTTAATTGATTAAGATCTTGTTTGATCTTTCTTTTTTTTCTCAGATTCGCGAAGAAATACATAACAACGGCGATAAAAATAAAATGACACCGAGCATCTTCGTACCTTCTTAATCATTGAAAAATATCTAGAGAATCATGTTCTTCCAAGAGAGAGAATAAAAAAATAGAAGGAAAGACGGAGTTCGTGATTCGCACGAAAGATTCTTTCCCCGTGTCTGGGAGAGGAACGTCGACGGCATAAAGAATCGATTCTTCGGAGTCCAGCGACCCTTTTACTTCGTCTGCGAATTGAAAACGTCGTTGACCATTGAATGCGTCTGAGATGCATTGTATCTCCGTGTATATCGATGAAATGTACAGGGTGTCCAATTTAACGTCCCAAAAAAGTATTACGATATTCTAACTTTCTTTTATTTTAATTTACAGATAGCGTTCTATAATATTTGAGTAATGCATTTCGTTACCAATGATCGTAAAGAAAAGAAAGAGAGTGAGTGAGTGAATTAATGAAATGAAGAGAAGATAAGATAAGAAGAAGAAGAAGTTAATATCGTATGGAATTTACAAGTCGCGTCCACTTCAAGGTTTCTCGAGATCCTGAACGAAGTCGAGATGAGCGTAGGTCGTCGCCGAAGAAACGAAATAAAAATTCCATAAGTGTATAGAGAAGAAGGTGATGAGGGGGAAGTAAAGTAGGAGGAGTAGGCGCCGCTGGGTAATCGACCGATCGAGTTTGACCAGAGTTGATCGTTGAACGACCTTGGAAAGTATCGTCTCTCTTCTCCCAGGTAACTTCATCAAGAAGACTCTCCTTGCATCTTCTCTTTTGTTGGATCCTTCGCACATGAATATATACATTCGGAAAAATATAACTATACTATACTACTTTCGTTTTATTTTTAAAATTGAAATGAAAAAGTTATGAGAGAAAAAAAGATTTAAAAAAAAAAAAAAAAAAGAAAAATAAAGAAAAGACACTACAGTCTCAATTTTGATCCAATTAGGATATAAAGTTCTTCTCGATATATATTAGGTAAAGGGATCGTGATCGATTTTTCTCTTATTTTCTAATCAGAAGGCAATAAGAGATATAAGGGAGGACGCGCATAAATCGCATGGGTCGGGTGTCTCCTCCTCGCAGGTATAAGAATGCGGGTAACTGCATACGAAGCACGGAACCAGTTTTTAAAACGTGACTCACGATTGTCCCGTATCATACGCGACACCCCGTAAAAATAGCATCGGGGAGAACCCGTTCTTAGGGCTTGTCACACAGTTCAACTTGGTTCGACTTTCCTTCGGCGCTTTCTATAAACAAAAATCTTTCACCGTGGTGATTCTAATAAAAAGAAGGAAACGAGGAAGCACGTTTCATTTTTTTCTTTTTATCCAAATTGTTAACCGTTTCTTCTTTATTCTACCAACGATAACAAATCGATGTAAAATAATTTTTTGCTCGATAAACGATACACGTAGATTCCTCTTTACAGATTCGTGTTAGAAAGGCGTGGAAAAATCTCGTTAGTTCCGATAATCGATTTGACTCGATCAAGTTGGAAAGTCTCTCGAGAGAATCAAGCGGAAAAGGAAAGGAAAGCTTATTTTGCCTCGGTTAACGTGGTAACATTATTAAAGTCATTATGGCATACTGTGTCGTTGGTTGAACGAGTAAGATACCAGGAGGACGTAGATATTGCATAAACTTCTCTATCGCATCCGGAAGCACGAGCTGAGACGCATCCTGTATGTTCGTTCGTCCGCATTCATTCAAGAATTTGTACGTCTTCGTCGTCCGAATCCAAGAAGTAGAAAGGTATGAGTACATATGGATGGGTGCGTCCGTGTGTGTATAGGAAAGTTTATTTTTTCTATGATAAAAATATTAACGAGAACAAAGCTCTATTGCACATTCAACGTCGTCGAATCTTTCTTTCAAATTTCTACGCAAAAATTCAAATAACTTTGTAAAATGCCAGGCAAGCCGATCGTCGCTTTTGTAAATCGATTCTTCTTCTTCATCTTCTTCTTCTCTATTTACAAAACGATTAACGATACGGATAGATGATGGTTTGAAAAAAAAAGAAAAAAAAAAAACATAAAAAAGAAAGAAAAGAAATCGTACGTGTTGGTGCAACAGCTTCGCATAATTATTGCGAGAATAATTAAGTCCCTGCGCCGGAAAGTAACGTCGCACATACATTCTGACCCGATTCTCTTACATTCTCCGAGGTACCATTACACAATTAGAGATAACAACGGATCGTGGGACCGACCGAAGTCGAAACGATGCAGCCAGTTCCGATCGTAAACGTCACTCCGATATTTCATGAACTCTCTCTCTCTCTCTCTCTCTCACTCTTCTTATTGTTACCTTTGTTCTTCATTCTCTACGTATCGCGACGTTTATCTACCATCGATCTAGAACCAGGATACTGTTAGTACTTTTTAATGACGGGGGGAAAAAGTTCAAAATTTATAGAAATCAATGTACCGTTTTCTTTTCTTTTCTTTTCTTTTTTTTTTTTTTTCTATAATAATATTCGACAAAAACATATGCGTCATCGTAACTACGTATCTTTGACCGAAGTTTTATAAATCCGAAGATATTTTCGAATTATTATACATCAGGTATGCACATACACATATGTGTAAATGCATTGGTCGCGTCGGTCGGTGATTAGTTCTTTTTTTTTTTTCTAACATATTCTTTCTAGCATAAGATTAAATGTCCTTAGCAAGTGACACGTCACGAGCTCGCTCGACCCGTTTCGTGGAATTTCGTTTATATTGCCAGATGTCGCGGAGAGATGTAATTCACGACTTAAAATGACAGATAATTGTTATGTATATATATATATATATATCTCTCTCTCTTTCAACGCAGTAAGAAACAAATCTAAGAAGAGAAGTTTCCTCGAAAATATGTCCTTTCGAGATTCGTAATTTTAATATTTATTTTATATCGCAAGGGTGATTATTACGTTGAAACGAAAAAAAGAAAACAAAATTTTGATTGGTCGGTACAAATGATGATTCTTATTGATCGATGAACTTTCGTAACACGGTTGTTTGTTTTGTTTTCTAAATGGTATTTCTAATTATTCCATCGCTATGTATTTCAAAACATTGAAACGTAAATAGAAGGAGAGATAGATAGATACAGAGAGAGAGAGAGAGAGACAGACAGAAAGAGACGACCAAAGGTTACGTACATAGCTCGAGGGCTCAGTCCTGTAGCGTTCGTCACACGAGCCACTCAAGAATCTTACGTCTGGCGCCAAGCCTGATCATGGAAAATGGTTGGAGAGAAGATGGAGAAAGAAGAAAAAAACGAGAAAGGAGAAATAAACGACGTCAAAAAAAAGATATGTAATCTCTCTCTCTCTCTCTCTCTCTCTCTCTCTCTCTCTCTCTCTCTCTCTCTCTCTCTCTCTCTCTCTGTGTTCTACGTGTTCGGTTCTCGCATAATCCTCTGACCAAGTAAAAGAAACGAAACGAAGGATTGCGTATAACCAGTATATACGTTTATATATATATAGAGAGAGAGATATATATATAAAATCCGTACACCGTTTTATTTTTTTTCTATTTAAGAGATGCCGTTTAAAAAGTCTCACAAGTTCGAGGAATCTGTTGGAAAAGACGATAAATAAATAATAAATAATCGAGATAGATGGATGGAACGCGAAACATAGTTTTTTTACTTTATTTTATTTTTATTTTATTTTATTTTTTTTTTTTTTTTTTTGAGACAAAACTCGTGTAAATCCTTGTCCTATCCCTTTGTCTCTTACATACGCATATGTATATGTACGTAGGCTATTATTAGAACGAAACGCACGTGTCTCACGTTCATTTTGTTATAAAAGGCACGACGAACGCGTTGCAATACGTTGACGTTTACGAACACGATCGCTCCTGTGCATACGAAGAGCCATTTAAACGACAATGCGACGATGAAGTACAATTGCGTTCTCGTTCAGGGGGTGGAGGAGGGGGAGGACGGAGGACCGACAAGTATACCCTTCATAATAATCATTTTCGCTCTTTAAACTAAGCTCAATGATCTTTCGTGCTTACTCGACAGGATACTTTAATAAAATCGCACTGAAATCTTTCTTTTCTTTTCATCGTCGAACGTCGTTTTTTTTTTTTTTTTTTTATTTAAACAAAAAGCGTAATATCAATATCCTAACTTCAATGATATATAATATTGTAAGAATCACATATTTAGATTTTGCGATGAAAATCTTGAACGTGTGTATTATTATACACTGTCGAAATACTAACGGCAAAGGGAAGTAACGTTATGTCCGCTTTCCCTTCCGCGATACCGCTTTGGTATGACCCCTGGAGAAATCGCTCCGATTTACAGTACTAAGGACGATTGTTCGCTCAAGTATAAGAAGAAGAAGAAGAAGAAGAAACTTATTATTTTCTTTATTTCATTTCTTTTTCCATTCGATTTCTACGTAACCAACGATGACATGCATTATCAATTCGTGTTCCAATATTAGATTTCGTTAATCTTTCAGATAGAAAAAGAAATGAAATTTCGTTTGGTCGATGAAGAAAGAACGGATTTATAGAAACGATATTTAAATATTATAACGTTTTCATCGAGGTAATTCTCAAATGACCATGAAACTCTCTGGTGTGTATATATATATATATATATATCAAGCGCATATGTGTGTGTGTACGTGTAACAAGGTGTAACAATACTCGACCGAATTACCAAATTAGAATTTTTGTCGTGGCTTTGAAAGTAACGCGAAAGTAGCGAGATAATTAATTAGTTTAAACGCGTGAACGATATACAAAACGTAGGTCGAACCGCCAGAAGGATGAGGAGGAGGAGGGAGGGTTCGGTTAGTCTCTCTCGAAAGTATTCTTCAAAAGGCACGATCGGTGACGGTGTCCTGAGCTCGTCGATACGCCACAAGGATTTTCAGGCCAGTGAACAGTATAATGACGCGAGCACGAAACCGTGTAGGTACGAAAAAACAAAACAAAAAGAAAGAGGGAAGAGAGAGAGAGCCCGAGTAATTTTTCATAAAGGATTAAATCAGGGAGAAGCGATTATTAACTTATTAATTTATGAAGCAGGTCCAATAATGTGATATTTTTCGAGAATTGAAACAAAAGAAAAAAATTCTGGCAAGCGTAATAAACAGTTATAGGGAATGTTTAACTGATATGACGTCACGTTTTACTGTCTTTTCTCGATTAGAGCTTTTCAGGAAAAACGTTGGATTTAAAGAAATCTGTGTACACCTCTAACGCCGTAATCTTATCACTTTCGGTAAAACTTCCTTGAATGGGTATTAAATTTTATTATAGCATAGGAATAAAATTCCACGATTAATTTAGAGGTCGTGTTAAATAGAATTTTGCTTACGAATGAAAATTGTTTAACTATGTCGTTGCTTCGTTAAAAAAAAAAAAAAAGAAAAAAGTAATATACATAATTATATAATATAGATCAGTCAGTCTTTTTTTTGTGTGTATTCAATTGTGTTAATATTTAATAATTCGGACTTCGAAATGAATTTTTTCATCGTTAAACATACCAACTGTTTTTGTCTTCGTAAACATTCGAGATAAATGAAACAGAAGGCAAATTTGTTTTACGACATAAAGTCGCTTTTGTTGCTTCAAGTGAGCATGACTTACTAAGCAATTATGTCCTTTGCGTAATGTGTACGATTGTCGAGGATACTTACGCAAATGCAAGGACGTATATATATCACACACCTATTTTATACGAACGAATGTTTTTCTTTTTTAAAAAGTTTGTTACACGTCTTGTAAACGTTTATTTTTGTTTTTTTGTTTTGTTTTTGTATAGTCATTCATTTAATCTCACGAATATTTGTCGATCATTATGAATACATTTTTGTTCAATTTACGCACGATTCGAAAGCGAAAACAATCTTCAATGTATGTACGATGTAAGCAATATTTAATAGCATCGTATGCGAGTAAAATATACATACATACACACACACACATATATATATATATATATATATATATATATATCCTGTCTAATATTGAAATATAAAAACAAAGTGTCAGTTTCATGAAAAAAGCCACGGCTATCTTCTTGAACAAATTTCACTATCGGAGAAAGCGATAACTACAACGACGACAACCAAGTATTTTCTTTTTTCCTTTCTAACAAAACGATTACAAACATCATTGGTCGCGAAACTTGATCGATCATTCGTCATAGTGACATTGCGTCGTTTTAACCACGATATTGACCTACTCGTGAAAGAAGAGATAATTTCCATTTGTTATTCTCTCTCTCTCTCTTTTTCCAGATACCGTACCAAGAACTATTTAAGAATGCCTTTCACTAAAACAGACGTCTTAACAGAACTTGATAATTACCATAAACAAACGAGCTTTCTCATTGCTCGGACTAATCATCACGTCATCATTGTAATAAGATATTTGAATCATCCAAATGAGATTATTCGAGGAATATTGTAATCTGCCACGATGTATCTGACATCGGTATAATTATGAAGAGATCATCATCGACAGTTTAAAAAGAAGAAGATAAAATAAAAAAAAGAAAAAAGACGAAAAAGAAACTTGCAGCTAATCGTAAAAAAATAGAAACGGAAGGGCTTGTATTATTGGTCGACGAGCTTCCGGTGTGAAACCCTCTCTCTACACGCAGAGACTATTCTAAGCATTTGCCTGGCCTCCTCCGTTACACCTACGCACGTGTGAGTACATTTTAAACATGCATATGTACATATACATATATATGTATATAAATACATGTGTTCTACGTGTATATATATATATATATATATATATATATATATATATATATTATATTTTATATATATATATATATACACACATAGATAAGTCCGACGTATATTTTTACAACGCTTTACATGAGTGCTTACGAGCATGTAGCGAGAGAAGCTCGAGTTCATTGAACTCGTTGCATTTTCGCGCTTCGACCATAGCTTATGTTTTCTCGTTCGATTCGTCAAATTATATTTATTGTCTATATTAAAGGAATTCTATTATCTCATTTATCATAGATATTTATCGTGGATTAAATCGAGCGTGCGTATTAAACGAAGTAATCGAAATGTCTTTTTCGTTTTCTTTTTTAATTTTAGATTTTACAACCGATAGTATTAGAAGATCGTCGACGTTATACGTGTCCTTGATGGAAACGATGATAAGAAGAAATCTTTATTTACGAATCAATGTAAACAGTACTGTCATTGGAAGAAATTCAGCGTTCATTTACGAAGAAGCGTGGCATGTATACAAACGTTAAAGCGTATTGGCTTGCGAGACGCAGAAGAAGTGAGACGCAAGAGAAAGCAATCGGGTATAATCGTTCGTGTAGACCGTTCCGTTCGCATTAGGCAAGCTTAATGACCGTATAAAAGGGTGCCACGTGGGTGTTCGTTATCTTCGCCGAGTTGCTGCACCCTTTTCCTCTTCGAAATTCGTCTCGCTCGTCTTTGTCGCATAAGTCTACCGTACCCAGCTAGCCTCGTTTTAGTTTCGTCTTTTTGTGTCTTTCGTTTTATGTTCCTTATATACTGCGGGTGTGCATATGGTATATACATACATACATACATGATATATATATATATAGACACACACACACACACACACACAATTATATACATACATGCGTTATTTTAAGAACAGAAGCTCGTCTAAACGCTTCCCAAGAGTATTAGAAACGTAACGGTTTATTTCTAAGGTGACAACAAGCGTAAATTAAACATTCGTCGTACTATAAAAATGAATCATCGATCGAAAGAATTCGTTTAAGGAAAAAAGAAACAAAAAAGAAAAGAATGTAACATTATTTAATCGCGTTATAATTACAATTTCAAAGTTTACTTTCGTCTAGCAAAATCGAAAGCCTACGGAGCGATTTTTATATATCCTATACAAT
Organism: Dolichovespula sylvestris; assembly: GCA_918808275.2. Classification (NCBI taxonomy): domain Eukaryota; kingdom Metazoa; phylum Arthropoda; class Insecta; order Hymenoptera; family Vespidae; genus Dolichovespula; species Dolichovespula sylvestris. The sequence goes on along the minus strand of OU964983.1, from coordinate 4,801,012 downwards.
AGAGATATGCGTACACGTTTGTAACAGGTATAAGATATATATATATGTGTGTGTGTGTGTGTGCGTGCGTGTAAGCACGTAATACAATAGCTATAGATTACAGAGGACGGTAGACGGTTTACGCACGAAGAAGAAGCCAGACACGCGAGTAAAGCTCGAAGGTGTGTGTCGTGTTTACGATTTACATTGAGATAAGAGGATATCGGATGATATGTTTGTATCTACGAAAGGGTTAGGCCCTTTATCCGCAACGATATAGAATTATTACATACGTTATGTCATCATTTTTTGTCGACCAAGCGGCTAGGTTTTTAAAAAACATTTTTTTCCTTTCTTTTATCATTTCTTTCATTGACGTCACTCGCACGATATAATGATACAATAACTGAAAACGTACGAAACACGTCTGTCATTATTTTCAACCCGACGATATGGCCAATAATTTGCTTCATTCTTCTCACAAACAAAGTAACTAATAATTTGTACATATGTATTCGTACACTATCGTGCACGTGTATCATACGTAGATAGAAACAAGAAGCATGTTGTGTCGTCATCGAATCAAGCACATTGCGTTTGATCGTTGCGTTTTATTTATTTATTTTTTCTTTTTCACTTTGCTCTCGAAAGAAATGCACGATAGACGAGTAGTGGTAGCTGTGTGAAAGGGAAAATGTAAATTTGTAATCTTTTTTTTTTTGTTTCGAGAAATGTGTAGATCTTGAAACAGTTCCAAGAACATCACAGTGTACGGCTCGCGTAAATTTTCGCGAAAAATGTATTTTCCTTGAAATCGAACGAATTCTGTTTCAATTTTAACTGCGCTCCGATAATCTGGATACGTTAGCGTCGTGTAACGTAAACGCGCATAGGGCATGTATAACGCGTTGATATATTAGAAACGTACGCAAAACGTTTGGAACGTTGGTCTCGACGAGTGGCCCCACTCGTTGAACTCTTTCGCTCGTTCACTTGGAAGCTCTTCTAACAGTCTCGAATCATAATGATCGCGTTGACGGCAGAAAAAGCACTCGAACATCGGCGCTTCTCTCACCATTCCGAAGATCGTAGTCAAGAAGTAGAAGAAGAAGACGAAGAAGAAGAAGAAGTTAGAAGAACCCTTGGCGATATCATTCCTACGCCATATGTGAACGAGAACGTTCACAGAAATGGTGTAAAAAACGAGAGAGAGAGAGAGAGAGAGAGAGAGAGAAAAAAAAAGAAAAAAATACGGTGTCGAAGTTTCATCTAAATTTTATCTTCTCCTTAACCACATCTATGTTTTATAATTTTTTGTTTCTTTTCTTTTCTTCTATGTATCGTAAACTATCACTCGTCTAATCGCACTTAACAATGTTGATAATTTTCGAAGATATAGAATTGTGTACGTTGTTTTATATATAAAAAAAAGAGAGAGAAAAACGTTCGTGGAAAGGAGAAAAGAAAGGGAAAAAAAAGAAAGTATCAAACGCATAACGTAAGAGGAATGTAAAGTCACATGTATCGTTTGAATAATTTAACGTTTGGACAATGCGTTTGAAAGAAAAAAAAAAAAAAAAAAAAAAGAAAAGGAAAAGTCCGATGGCTACTATGATTTCTCGTCTGCATCGTAATGTACAAGTGTTACATACGATACGTATAGCATTGATTGGCGATAAAAAAAAGAAAAGAAAAAAGAGAATGAGTACAAAGTAGGTATATCGGAAAAGATTCGCAACGACATAAAATACGGTCAGATAAAAACGGATTCGCAAACATCCAACTATACTCGAGTCGAGTATATGAACGTTAAAGAAACAGTTCAATCGATTCAATGGTCCGTCGTCGATTATAAAAAGCACGTACGTACGTACATACGTACGTTCTCTCATTTTAGAATTTCGAATATCCCGCCATTATCTTTCTTTTCAAAATGGTCGCCTTTCTCCGCGTGCGGTCACGGCTAACAGAATTATTCTCTCCTTTTTTTTTTTTTTTTATTATTATTAACAATCGTACGATATTTGGATCTTTGTATCGTAATAAATCGGAATAGATCAGAATTTTTATCAAGAGTGCGAGAACGAGTAATCGTTCATAAATCGAAATTAGTCACCCGTTATATCAGCGTCGAGCATCGCAAGTAAGGTACGTAACTTATACAACTAACGACTGCATCGAAGGAATTATATACGGTTGTTCGTGGAACAGGTGGTTAGAGAAGGACAGGGAGAGGAAAACGAGAAAAAGTACGAGAGAGAGAGAGAGAGAGAGAGAGAGAGAGAGATAAAGATATTCGTGCGTAGTTACGAAGTTGATCTTATAATAATATTTGTTCGCGATGAAGAAATTCGATATAAATCATCGAGATATGAGGACTTTCGTGCGTAGTACCAAAATTGGAATTTTGCTTAATGAGGGAGAAAACAAAATATTGGAGGAAGTTATCGATCGGCGTTCGATCGATCGTACGTTTCCAAAAAGGCATTTATGAAAATCTCGGAAAATAATGTAGGACGAAATTATCGAACGTCGTTAGGGTCGATCGGCCCTTGCGTAATTCACGTCGTCGTGCTGCTGTACGCGTGCGTGTACGTGTGTGTGTGTATATATATATATATTTATGATCTTAAATGAGCCGCTTTCATTCTCGAGATAGTAACCTTCTCGCACACGAATCGTATATCGTATCTTTCTCTCTCGTATGTCATTATTTCTTTGTCAAGAAATAACTCGTTAAGAGTTGGAAATACGAGGAACAATCTTATAGGAATCTTTGGAAAGCACCCACGTTTCGATGCATTTTTCCCTTCCCCCTTCTCTCCTTTTTCTTTCCGATTATTTTCGAGATAGTTCGATCTATCGATATCATTATCAATTAATATATACGATCGAATATATTTGCGGATAGGTAACGAATAACCAATGAACGTTAGATCTCGTCATAGCGATCGACCAATTAAAATTCATAGGGAAACGAGTTGGTCTCCGGTTGTCTCGACCAATCGGAAGCGTTCGATGCATGTTCAGAAAAAAATCGTCAATGGTGTCCACCGAAGGTATTCGTGTGTGTGTATATACATATCATATATATATATATATTGCACTCGCGCGTTACCTGTCCGACGACGGTGAGAATAAAAATCATTGGAAGGTTGTTCTCGAGGAGAAAACAAAAAAAGAACAAAATGCGCGAAGAAAAATCTCGGAGATGCCGTCGTTGCGGCTGAACGACGACGACGTGGAGGAAGGAAGGAAGGAAGGAAGGAAGGAAGGAAGAAAGAAAGGAAGAAAAAGGGAGATGCGAGGACGATGACGACGATGTTTCGATGGTTCTTTTTTTCTTTTTTTACGGCGCGAACTTCGACAAATTTCGGCCGTGTTCCATCGAGCGAACGAGGTATGTATCATCGCGTGCGATACGTAAGTGTATATACAAAAAGATCATCAAAGTTCGCGCGCGCGCGTCTAGGAACGATAAAAACTAAGGTGAATCTATATTATCGGAAGAGGTAGAAGAGTAGACTATCTATCTCTTTCTCTCTCTTTTAAACGAGAAGGAGTCGGGGACTCGATGGAATTGCGTAGTAGCTCGCGTAGGAAGAGGCGTTTCTTGCGCTCGTTCAACGGGCTAACTTTTCCCGTTCCCCCTCTATGTTCTCTGTGTGTATGTGTGCGTAGAAAGATATATATATATATATATATATACATATCTTTCTTTCTTTCTTTTTCGTTCTCTTCGTCTCTTCGTCGCGTCAGCAAACTCGCTATCCTTCTCCCCCGACCTCGCGACTGTATCTTCTATCTTTCTCTTTCTTTGACGCTGCTCGTAGCGGACAACCTTCTTCCTTGCGTTGCTTGCCTCTCTCCAACTCCTTTCTCTCCGTCTCATTCGTTCTCTCTTTTTCTCTTTCTCGCTAGCTAGCTAGCTAGCTCGTTCGCTCGGTCGGTCGTACTCACTCTCTCTTTCTCTCTCTCTCTCTCTCTCTCTCTCATGCACGCACGCACACTCTTTCGTTCTAACTCTCGAAGGATCTTATGCGTTGGCATCCCGAAGGAAAATCGTCTCGCGTGTCTTTCTTATCCTTGCGGAATAGCGAGGAGGAGGAAGAGGAGGATGATGAAAAAGAGTTAGACTCACCAAACTGGCCAATCGCCAGAGACGACGATCCGCAGCATAGTAGAACGACGAGGAACAGGAATACGTAAGGCCATTGTGAGGGAGAAGAAGAAGAAGAAGAAGAAGAAGAAGAAGAAGACGACGAAGAAGAAGAACCGGTCGCCTCGTAGTCGCCGCCACGTTCCGAGCACCACCGTTCACACGCCATATTTACAACCTCGCTAAAACTCTCCCGCGCCCAAGGAATTTAGAAATCCCCTGTGCGCGGTCTACGTAGCGCACGGTGCCCGTCTAACTCGCGCCTTCGACGAAGAACGCTTAAGGAGAAAGGAGGGAGCAGGAGGAAAAAGAGAGAAATAAAGAGAGAGAGAGAGAGAGAGAGAGAGAGAGAGGCGGATGCTACGGGAGGAGTCGGAGTGGGAGGAAGAGGAAGAACGAGACAGAGAGACGGGGAGAGACCGAGGGAGGAAGAAAAGTCTTGTAATTTTTTTTTGACGTTGCAAAAGTAGAAGAAAAGGCACACGGGGGCTGGCTCTCCTCTTCAATTTCTTTTTCTTTGATTACAGGAAACGTAGCTCTCTCCCTCTCTCTCTCTCTCTCTCTCTCTCTTTTCGTTCCCTTATTTCTTTATCTCCTCGTGGTACGTAATTAGGTCCTATATATTTATCCCAACGGCGAGCGACGTCTCACTCTCTTTCGTCGAATTCGATTGTCCTTGTCGGAGGCGAACGCGTGCACGCGTTACGGCACTTTTACGCGAAAGAAGGCACAAATGCGCGAGGATAGGCGCTAAAAGGGGAAGAAGAAGAAGAAGAGGAACACGGAGGAACTTTGTCTCGACGCTCTCAAACCGGTACCGGACGAACAACGACAACGAGTGCCTGCGGCGGGAACGGCATGTCGGCTCTCACTGCCGGTCGAACGAACGAACGAACGCTTTGCTCGCTCGACTCCTTCGCGAGGGAACCCTCTCTTTTCCCTCCTCTTTTACCTCCGCCTTTCCCTCCTCCTTTCCTCTCTTCGCTCGTCGTTTCTTACCCTTATTCTCCCGTATCTCTCTTTACCTCCTTGCCCCTTCCATTTTATTTCCTTCTTATCCGTAAAGAAATTTATCGACTCGAGATAACTCGCAGCGCTACCGTCGATAAAAAAGGATTTCGTAAGGTAAAACAGGATTCGGTCGATAAAACTGAGTTCGGTCGATAAACTGGGGTTCGGTCGATAAAACGGAATTCGGTCGATAAAACTGAGTTCGGTCGATAAACTGGGGTTCGATCGATAAAACGGAATTCGGTCGATAAAACGGAGTTCGGTCGATAAAAGTATCTACGTGGATGGGTATGATGTTCGTGTAAAGGAAAATCGTTTCTAATTATTATTATTATTATTTTCTATAATTGAAGCTTCTGCGTTCGTGAGCGAAGAAATATTTTCTCGAATTTTTATTGTCCTCCGTTACGTCGATAAAGTAACATTTCTTATTATCGGTAAAGATGGAAGTTGTCGAAATTCGACTAACGTAGAGGGCGCTTATAACCGTCTTCTTCGTCATTTCACGCCGAAAATTTCGAAGGAGCCGTTTTCTACGGTAGACGACGAATCTTCTGAAGAGGAAATGTCGTAGATGGAGGAATCCATGCGCAAGGATAACGAACTCTCTGGGAAAATGGATGAAGGTAGCGTTAGATCATCGGTATCGCTGCTGTCGGGCATGAGTTTATCGGTAAGACGAAGATGCTGATCGAAAACTGCCTGTAAAAAGAAATCACGTAAGATGTCCATTTTTTAACGGTTTTATTTCTTTCTTTCCTTTTTCAAATTTTAACGTACCGTAACGTTAACGTTATCTTGAAATGTCCTATGACACTGCACGATATCAGCGATCGAAGGAAAATTAAGATACGTGTTCGCCTGTCGCCTTTGTAAGCCCTTTTTTCGTAACATATACGATCTATCGGTCGTTCTACGAATATATTCGATCTCGTCGAGAGCGTCGAACGTTGGCGCCAGCAAAGTATCACGAATTCTGGCGTACTCCTCCTTTTCTCGGATCTCCTCGATATTCTTAGCGGCGGCAGTAAATTTATTTTGACGTTCCCGAATGAAAAGACCCCACGAGTGATATCGTTGCGACATTAGAGACATTAGTTGACCATCCATTCCTAATGGCGTAACACCTTGCTGAGCTAAATACTTGTTGATCTCTATCCAAGTTTGTCCAATTTTTAAGCGAAAGTAAAGATTCACGGTAGACATTGTTATCTGACAGAGAAAAGAAGAGAAACAAAAAATTTACGATCCTACGACGAAGACAAAAGAGTTTCTCGTTAATTTACCTTATCTTCGACAGACAAATCATCGATTAGAATCTTGTAATGATCTCTAGCCATCTGATACTTTTCCCCGTATCTCTCGATAATTTGACGAAGAGCATAAATCTTGGATCTAGACGAGCCAATCAAGTCGATCATCGCAGGACTAACGTCGTGTCTAAGTCTCTTACAATATGTCTCGAACCATTGTTCGCCACCCAACTGAGGCAATTCAGTGTCTGTGTAAATAAGAAAAAAAAAAAAAATCGTACGTAGAGAATAGCTCGTTAAGGATCGATATTCGAGACTGACCTTCGATCGTGCCATCCAATCGTTTCCTCACGCCGATCTCATTCTCCTCCTCTCTCCAAATCATTGCCAGCAAGGAAATCAATCCTTTGTTCTTATCGATCCCACGCCAAGTACACAGAAATTGACCGCAAAAGATATTCTCACAAATATCCGTTAACAGACCGAGAAATAAACATCTGACTGGGGAAGAAGCGATCTCGATCACGTCGATTATAGTGTAGACCGTGTTCTCGTCAACGAAACTCTTCAAATGTATCGGGCATGGTACTATAGATCCCCAAATATAGGAACCAATCGCTAGCAAGAGACTGTCGTAATTATTTCTCTCTCTCTCTCTCTCTCTCATTTTAATTATGAAAAAGTTTATCGAATTTATTCGATCGATCTTTGTCAAACCCTTACCGCTGATCCGTATGAAAATCATCGTCCTTTCGATGATAAATGTATCTGTCTAACAATCGTCGAGTGATTTTGACGTTACAGTATCCGTACAACAATCGAAGGCTTGCTTCTTCCCTAATTATTACGTCCGCAGCGATGAACAGTATTGTCAGAATTCTTTGACGTTCGATCGTTAATATATCGATGTGTAAAATACGCTCGATAAGATCTGGAAATGGCGTCAATACATTCCTCGGAACTTTTATTACGTTATCGAGGATAGTTTGGAAAAAAATCGACTCACCGAACAGCGAAAGAATCATTTGTCGTTCGCGAATATCTTTCAACAAGATGGGGTTTTTGGAAAGAACGATGGAACATATTGCCTTGGTAGAAATCATAGCAAATTTCGAATCAAATTCGTTCGTCGAGGAACACCATTGTAAAATGGACATCAATCTACAATGACATCGTCGTCGTCGTCGTCGTCGTCGTCGTCTCTCGTAATTAATTCGTAAAATTGAGAACTATGTTCGAAGTTACTTTTGGGTTCCATCGTGTTTAACAAATTCGTTAGGTAGTTTTGGCGCGAGTACAGCCAAAGTAAATAATGCGTGCTCGAAAAGATGCCAGAATTGTGGTGGACTCCAAACGGACTTTGAATTGAAATCGATGAAGCCAAGTATCGGCGACAAGACGTTCGATTCGATCATGATCTAAGGAAATAATTTATTCTTAACTGTATCTCCTCAAATTATTATGATCGTAATGGAGAAAATGATTTACGTGGATAAAGGCATTGAACGCGGCAAGATCGGTTACAATTAGTAAAAGTGTTTTCAAGAAAACGAAATTCTCTTTGTTAGGAACAAATTTGATGCTCTTTGACCAGATATTAATTCTACCGGAGAGGCAGTCGATTAATAGGGACAGGACATCGTTGGCTATGCCATTGACGATAATGATAGAGGATGGAAAAAGTTGAAGTATGAGAAGAACGAGCAATGACATTTCGTTTCGAAGTTTTGCATTGAATTTGCAATTTTGACTTTTGTATATCTGTTTCTTGAATGCATAACGAAGACCCCTGAAGTTGAGATAGAAATATTACTTGCTATGTCCTCGTTAGGTGGCTTGTCAAAAAAGAATAAAAGAAAGAAGGGGGAATACCACATGGCGCAATGTACCGGAGTACCATGGTCCTTCAAACGAGCTGGTACTTTTTTCGGAGGCAAAATAGATCTCGTCAGGATCCATAATATATTCATTATCAAAACCATTGTATCATCGGAGTACTCGTCTCCTTCCAAGAGCTCGTCCGGCGGTGGTTTACAAAACGCTTGAGTCCCGTAAGCAAGGTCCATTCTAATTAGCAGGGAATTCAGTATACCAGCTTCTAACATTTTGTGACCTATGTTTGTAAATGGTCAGTTTGTCGTCGTTTCATAATCATTGTTATCTTTCACAGACCTAAACTAACTTTTGTACTTGGTTTTTTTCTTTTTTTTTTTTTTTTTTTTTAATACTATAGATTTTAACACACGAATGATTTCAATCTTAATCTTTTCAGCTTATACGGTATACTTCGTATAGGAACGCGACGAGTATGAAACGCCAAAGATTTACTTACAACAGACACAGGAAATGGAGGAAAGGAGGAAGATCAATTCCAAGATCATTGGGTATTCTTCCATGGAGGAAGTATTTAATATTTCGGTTACCGTAAAGGACAGATTCGATTTCTCCATGGCAGCGCGACAAATCTTGGACTTCACCGCGGAAGGATGATCAGCTGGCACAGTTCCGATTAATAAAGTACGAAGGGCTTCGTGCACTTTAAGGAGCTCTTGTTTCCTAGGTAAGATCGTTAGTAGATGACCAAAGAATGTAAAATATTGTTCCATTATGTCCGAACAAGTAACGTTCTCGATGAATTTTTCCAATAGAGGTGGTCGATTAGAATAATCCAACATCTGATCGAGATGCGAACGATAATCTTGTACGTTTTTTGCGTTCGTTGCTAAAAACTCTATTATTTTCATCACCGTTGGTAAGTGTTTTACCATCTAATGGAAGGATAAATGAATAAGGAAAAAATAATACTGATCGCGCGCGCGTATATATATATATATATATATATATATATATATATATATATATATCAATAACCAATAAGTCAATCAAATTTCAGGTTGGAAGGATACGTAAGCTCGATCGGATAGTTGTTCCTGATAATCGTACAACAGTCTAGAGATTCGTGATACGTCATCTTTAGTGATCGGATCGGATATCAGTTCGTCCAATTTACGTACAACATAATCCACGTCTATTTCTCGACATTTTTCTTTCCCAAATTTCGTACGATCTGGACAAGAACATTCGATCAATTTCGCAGAAGGAACTTTCCCTCTTTCATCCTGATATTTCTTCCTCTCCATCGATACGCGACGATTATTAGTTGCGTCGATCGTTAAGGTAAATATACAAGTTAAAAATACCGATATAAATGATTGAAAACGATGAGAAGTAATATTGGTTGAATGGACAACGCCTAAAAGTCAAGTAAAAGCTTTCTCATTTCTAACAGCGTTCAAACAAAAGCAAGCCAAGTGCACTCTAGCCGCCATTGAAATCGGCGAAAGGGGAGTGAGAGAGAGAGAGAGAGAAATAACAGGTGGCGCGACGAACGAAAAGAGGAACAAAAACTCTCGTTCCTCTTGAAACGAAGAGCGTAGAGTAGTATATAGTTGCTATATACAACAAAATCGTGCTCTTCTCGTCGTCGCACGGGAAAAACGCATTTGCATTCAGAACGAAGCGCGTACACCTCGCATGAGACGGCGAGGAATTTCAAACGCGCGTCCCGTTCGATCTTCTTTCCTTTCCTCACTCTCTATTTCTCTCTCTCTCTCTCTCTTTTCTTCACGAACGCGTCATGATTTATTAGTTATTAATATCAAAGTAGTGGTGCCCTCTCGATCGTCACGATTAATAATGGCGCGAGTTGTTCCAAAGGGATTCCAATTGATCTCAACGGAAACGTTGTTCCTCGGTAAAGAAGTTAAAACAATCACGTATTTTTGTGAATCCAACGTTTCGAACGTATTATCTAATAATCGTACGTTAATTGAGTCAGGATCAATAATCACAGGTAACCAAACGTTAAATATTTAGATTGAAACTATTCATACACGAGCATATATTAATAATCGAGTATAAAAGTTTAACAACGATCTCGATATGGCATTGGGAACATATATTTTGTTGCAAAAAAAAAAAAAAAAGAAAAAAAGAAAGAAAAGAAAAATATATTAATCGTCAATTGTTGTTCTATCCCCTATTGGTATTGACTCGGTTCTTTATTTTTTTCAGGATCGTAATGCAACCGCTAGACGGCTCCACCTTCGCTCGCTCCCTGGATAGTGTAATGGCTCTCTCGATTTGTACGCGATAGTAGAGGTAGAGGCGGACGGTACGCCTTCGACGGATCAACGTTGTGTTGAGAGCACCTGAGCGAAGCGCGCGCGCGCGCGCGTGTGCCTCGTGCGAGTGAGAGAGCCGAGGAGACGTTAGTACGATCGCGACGCTGTCGTTGGTACAGCCGGCTAAAGTGAGTGAGTGTTGTTCGTCTCTCCCATTCACTGTATTTTTTTTCCCCCTTTTTTTTCTCTCCCCCTTTCCCCTCGAAGGACAATGTGTATCCTCGGTAGCAAGAGTTGATCGTCGTTCTTCTTAAACATCGCCCGGCATTAACGCTAAGAAAAGCACAAAGAGTAAATATGAAATATACGTTTGTTCATTGTCCATTTTAAAAGGTGATAGAAGAAGCGTACAAACAAACAAACAAAATAATCATTGGTGTAACCAAAAAGGAGATCTTCTCCTTTTTTTTTTTCCGTCTACGAAGAGAAGTTTTGGTCAACGAACCGGTTCTGAGTGAACTCGTACACGTGAAAAAGGGGTAGAACGTAACTTTTCTCTCTCTCTCTCTCTCTCTCTCTCTTTCTTTCTCTTTGTAGACATACTGAGTATTCAAATTGATCGATCTTGCACGAGTCCTTGGAGTGAAAGTGTGTCTGGATTTTGAAATCGACACCGATTGGACAAGGTACTCGAAATGTGAGAGATTTAGCAACGGGTGACCTTGATGGGCCGGTGAGTGACCTTTTTCAACGACCCCTCTTACTCCTCCTTCATTCGTTTTCTTCAATACCAATGCGCGTCCTTTCTTCCTCGTCCTTGCACGGTGTTTATGCGCCAAAGAAGAGAAAGACTACGTAGATGTCTCGATCTTTACGCTCGCACGCGGCCAAGTTATGCCTCTGTTTCCTTCCTTTCAGGATTACCCTGACTTCTTCTCCTTCTTCTTCTTCTTCTTCTTCTTCTTCGAGTTTGTTCTGCGTTCCCACGGGAAGCAGGAGGCGTCTTGCGTGAAGAGGGGAAAAAGAGAGAGAGAGAGAGAGAAAGAGTGTTCTTAATGATAATATCGTTTTATTACGGCAAGTCCTTTCGATTAGGTTTCTTTCGAACAATTTTGAATGATTCATTTCATTTTTTGTTCTAGCTCTATGACGTTATCATAACTATTTAAATCGATCGAGAATATTATAATTATCGTGTTATTTTTGTTCGTTCTTTTATCGTGCATTACGCAGACATCCCTCTCTCTCTCTCTCGCTCTCTCTTTCACTCATGTTATTCTTATTCGAGGTCTCTCTCGTCGGAGTAACGACTTCTCGAGTGATCTCACCACCGACGCTGGGCCTCGATTCTACTCTCTCAACATTTTTTTTTTATCCCTTCGAGGGAAGAAGGCTTAAGAAATTGATAGGCGAGCGTGTTAAAAACGATACGAGAAGATAATTCAACGACGTTAATACCTCTCTTTATCTTTCTCTTATCGTATCGAACAAAAGGAAAAAAAAAAGAAATAATTATTTGGTAACAAAAGACAGAGTAGACTGTTGGATTCTGTAGTTGGATCGATCGATCGTAGACCCTTCAAAAGTTCTTTTCATCGGCGTCGTCCATTCACTCTTTCGAAAGATACGAAGAAGTATGCTCGAGCATGGACGTGGAAATTGCGTCGGTCGATACTCGCAGGAGCAACCACCCGCCGTTCGTTTATATAAAGGTGGGGGGTGAAATCGAGGGCGAAGAAAGTAAGAGAGAAGCCGAGGAAGACCGAGAAATACCGATGTGAAGGGCATCCAGACCCTTTTATCTTTCTTTCTTTCTATTTACTTCACCCTCGTCTTGTCCACTCTAATTATTATTTCTGTTGGACATTGCTAAGGATCAAAGGTTTCAGAGACGTCCGTTCAAGCCGTAGACTAATACTCTCTAAAATATGTTCTTCCTAAACGAAATCCCAGCTTGTTTTCTTTGAAATAATTATATTTACGTCGAATATATGAGATGGCCATCGAAAAATTATTCTAATCGTTTGATATCATTTTGAAATATTTGCTCTGTTTGGTTTTTTCTTTTTTCTTAGACGCTCGCTTTATTTCAACAATTTCGCTGTTGACATCAACGTTGGATTTTTTTTACAAATCCGAGCCATTAATTCATAGAAATATATTTTTACCATCTCGGTTTCGATTGGTTAGAAAGATTTATATATATGTGTGTATAAAGAGAGAGAGAGAGAGACGAGGAAGACAACTAGGGGTTGACTCGCCACGCGTTCGTTTGCAGCACTGGCGAATCAATATTTGGAGGGTAGGCGTCCCGACGTGCACCGTCGAAGCTACGAACCGTGAGTCACTCACCCCTGGCAGAGAAAGGGAGAAGAATGACTTCTCTTTTTTTCCCCCACCCTTTTCCCGTCTCCATTCTACTCGAGCTAGATGCGTTCATGAGCGTCACGCGCATACGTTTGAGACTCCAAAGTACATACTCTTTCGTGGTGAAGCGTAAAGCGCTTCAATCTCGACTCAATTGTTCCCTCTCTCTGTCTCTCTCTGTCTCTCTCTCTCTCTTTTCTCTTTCATTCTATTCATTTTTTTTCTCCCTCGTTAAGAGACTTCCATCGATCGGCTAGAGGCTTGTTATTCTTTCTCTGGGGGAAAATTTATTTAGAAAATTAATTCCTATTCGTTCTTTTTTTTTATTTTTTTCTTTTCACACCAAAGTATATTCGTCGCAACAAACTATATCAGTTAGGACACGCGAGAATGACGCAGAATGAAATCGATGAAAGATATCTCGAATACTTATCTCTTGTAATCGTGTATGGATAAAAATTTGTGTAAGATTTATTATAAAAGGGATTAAAAAGGTAACTTGCGCTTTCACGACGAGGTACGATCCTATAAGCGCACTATTTACGACTTATTACGAGATACACGATAAGTATGAACGATCGACGCACACCGAACATGGAGGCTTAGAGGATGAAGTAATCGAATGAAACAAAATAAAAGGATGATATTACGTTGGTCGGTCCGACGCGCAACATCCTTCCACGGATGAAAATAAGATTTAAAAAGTTCATTCAACTTTTCCTCAATTCCTTTTGTTTTTTTTTTTTCTCCTCTCTCGCTCAAGTACGTTCGATTCGATTCGTAATTAACGATTACTCGCATCGATTATAACAAGCGAACGATTTAATTACACCGACGTAACGAATCGTTCATTATTTATAATCGTTCGTATTATATCATTCAATATCGAGCCAGGGAATCTTCTTTTCTTTTCGTCTGGTCCAAGGATAAGAAATTTGTTAATTAAGATATTACGAATTTTCGTATTCCCCTTTCCCCCTCCCGGGTTTTTAGGCTTGTAACGACGAAACGTTAATTTACGAGCTTCTTTAAAGGCGTCCCTCGTATGCGTACGAGGACGAAATGTATGCATCTAAGTAAACCCGTTTGAGAAAGAGAAAGAAGAGAGGAAAGAAAGAAAGAGAGAAGATCTCGAGTCTCTCTCGGTGGGAACAGGTTCCATAAAATTGAACGTTCTTCCGTGAAACCTTTATCCGCGGCAGGCATCTCGTCCATGGTGTACAGTTGCGACTGATACGGCGTACACAGAACGCACACGAGAGTTCCTTTCAAGTTTCCTTTACAACGAGTAGCATCATTGAACCCTTTGGCAAACGTCTTGAATCCTCGTTGGAATCACCTGCTAGTAAAACGATCACTCCGGATCTTCTTCTTCATTTATTCGATCATATATTTCCAATCCAAACGATTCCCTCGCGTTTTTAACGTCCCTTCGTCTTTTTCTTCTTTTTTTGTTAAAACGATTTTATATCGTTCGCATTGTCGAGGAAAATTGGGAGAAAAAAAGTGTGAAAATGTAAGGGACACGCGTCGGGCCACATTATTCATCGGTTGAGATTTATTTATGATTACGAACGAAGGATAATTATTTGGATAAATCTATTTATATGAAAAGACGAAAGATATACATTAGCGTTCAGGAAGCCATTCGATCGCGGCGGAAATCGGTGAAGAAATGAAAGGAGAGGGGAAAAAAGAGACGGATGAAAAGAGATTCGTTTAATATCGTCGTCTTAATTCGATTAAGGAAGCCTTATTATACTCGGATTTCGATGAAATCCAAAGAGAGTTTATTTCTTCGTTGATCGAGAGACTAGCATTCTATGTGCTCGTTAAAATTTCTCTCTCTATCTCTCTCTTTAGGTATTCAAGTCATATTCAACATATTACATTTTTCTCTTTTTAAATAATGTTTAATGTCTCTTTTCTTCTTGCTTTTCTTTTTCTTTTTTTCTTTTTTTTTTTTTTTTTAACGTGCACCGAGTATAGAATCTCACAGGACTTTGAGTGTTTGAAAGTTCAGCTTGAAATACCAACGTCTTTGATAAATTGCAAATCTTTTTTGCTTAAAGTTAAAACGAGCGTGTTATTAACGCGAACACTTATGCTCGATCCTAATCTCGTCTAAGAACTTCATTAGAAATAGAAAAAAAAAAAAAAGAAAAAAAAGAAAAGAACAGAAGGGAACCGTTGATTCGCTAGGGTAACACGAATTTAATGGTCTGATGCGTTTATTTACTCGTTTTCTTCGCCGTTGGACACAACGAGCAATTAACGATAGATAAAAGATTATTCTGAAACCCGTCCTCTTCGCGCTAACTTTAATTCTCGTTCATATTAATTTCGATCTTGAGTGGAAAGAGAACTTAACGTCTTGTTTCTCAAAATTTTCTCTCTCTTTTTCTTTTTCTTTTTCTTTTTTTTTTATCTCCGCCATAGAAAGTAAATCCTAAGTATAATACACAGGTTTTCATTCTTTTCATCTCTTCCTGTAACTCACCGTTAAGGAAGCTACAACACAGTCGCTGCACTATCGCGTTCCACCTAACGGTTTATATTGTGGTCGGACAACGATCCTTTTCTTAGAACTTGCAAATTTGCTTAGAAAAGACGTTCTTTCTGTTTTTCTTTTTTTTTTTTTTTTTAACCGGGAGATACAATCCGCGTGAAAAGGATTTGTCGGATGGGTAATGTTTTTCGATCGGTGGTGGTGATCCTTCGCTCGTCCCAATTGAAACGATCGAGATTAGAAATATGATAGAACCAACAGAGATATTACGTTTTTTTTCTTCTTTTTTGTTTTTTTTTGGATCGTGTTTGCAAGATTGATGCACGATGGGAAAAAAATTCAAGAACGTTCGAACGATTGTAAAAAAGCAAGGTATATCGAAAAATTTCTATCGTATTCGCGTAATCATGTAAATTTTCTTCTCCTCTTGGTAATGTAAGGTGCATGCACACCTATCTCTTTCGACTTTGATTGTCGCGGCCTTGACGAAGAAGAGGAGAACCACGTACACCGGTTATTGTAATAGCTACGCGCCGTCCCTCGCGTGTTCCAAGCAGATGAACGAACAAAAAGGACGAGGGTGAACATAAAAGAGAAGGAAAAGGAGAAGGAGAAGGCCGACGTCCCGACATTACCCGAAACTTCCCTTCCGGCGAGTCTACGATGGCGTGCACATTATTTTTCTAGTTTCTTTTTTTTCCTTTCTTTTTCCTTACCAAGAAAGCTTTTATACGTTTCTCCCTAATTTAGATCGATCCTTCGTTTATCCTATAATCGTCCTAATCCACCTGGCTAACGTTTTAGGATATAACAGAAACATTGAAAATATTTCCAACAAAGATTAGAATCATTTCTAATAGAAATTGCAATAATATTCCTTTAGATTATGCGATTGCGTATACAAATATCTGTGTGTGTGTGTGTGTGTATATATATATATATATATATATACACACAAAGCTGCATTATTGCGTGACAAGCAAAATCTGTACAGTCTTAGAGAGAATACCACTGGAGAAAGTAGGAATTATGTTAAAGTCTATTATCAAATCGTTGATCTGTGACAAATGAATTTCTATCTAGGAGTTCCATTTTCCTTTGAAAAACTCTTGAATGAGAGAATGAACTGTTCCAGTCTGTAAATCACGACGAATCTTCCGTTTTATAATTTGTTTGGATATAAATTAAGATAGGATTCGTTCTCTGGTACTGGTAACAGATCTCGAGGTACGTTGGAAGTGTCGATTAAATTAATACATTATTTTGTATTAGTAAAAATTTATTATAGAATTAGATGGATTTCATCGAAAGATGTGATAATATTTATCGGAACGGTCGATTGCTAACAGGATAACGGGTCAGTTAGTTCCCAGTGGACGTAGCCATGCGTTCTTAAGAATGAAATTCACAAAGGTACGTGTCAGGTAATTAGCTTTTACGGTCGTTTGAACTAATTCAAAATCGATTGGATGTAGTCGTTCGAGTCCGAGGAAACCATAGTCAATCGAGATAAAGAGAGAGAGAGAGAGAGAGAGAGAGAGAGAGATAAAGGGTGACACCTTCGTCTTCGAGTAAAAAAGGGTCAAATTCTCGGTAGGGACCTTTTTAAGACTTAGACCAAGGGTCGAATTGTAAGCTTGATGATCATCCTCCAAGTCGTTTCGAGTGACAAGTATATAGTGATTCGTTCTAGTGTTCTCTCCGAGACTCATTTCTAGGGTTTTATCCATATAAAATATAAGGTAAATAACGTATTCCTTTTTTTAAAAAAGGAAATATTTTTTCCTTGGTCGTGCGGTTTTCTGTTTTTTTTTTTTTTTTTTCTTAAAAGAAAAACATTATTAACCATCGGTAACATTGGAATTTTTAATAATAATTCAGATTTTTATTATTATATATATTTTTCCTCTAATTGCTTTCTCTCGTTCTTTCTCCATGATAGCTTTTGAAACTTAGATAATTTATTCTTTTCAGGCCCTTTTTCGAGCGAGGTTATAATCTCAGAAAGAAAAAGAAAAAGAAAAAGAAAAGAAGGCAACACGAGGCAAAAGTTAGGCTCGTTGCCTGGTCCAGACAACGGCGACTTTCGAAAGGTTCCCTCGAGATAATTGGTAGGACCGGATTCCACGTCGTCTTAAACCTTTCTCGGCTTAATTAATAGTTTCACGGCCAGTAGCGTCAAGATATAGCATTCTTCGAACTTTTCGTTCGATCAAAGAGAACGATCGTTCGTTAACACGACGAAACTTACAAAAATCACGAATATTAGATCGTTCTATAAACGTCTATTACTTAATCTTACGAGTAAAAAAGACAATTTTATATTTCTTTTTATCGATATATTTATATATATATATATATATATTTATATATAGGGATTATGGAGGTATGGGTATCGGGTACACTCGAAAATACGATCCCTATAAATTAGAATCAATTATCGCCTTGTATGTACGTCTCGTCGCCTAAGAGAACGCGAGAGAATCGACACACATGGATATGCCGTTTCTGTGGTCGTTCGAAGAGAAACGAGATGAGACGACGGCCCTTTACGATTCTTCGTCCGTCTCTCTCTCTCTCTCTCTCTCTCGGACTCGTCCCTTTTCGTTTTCGTTTTTCTCTCATCTCTCGTTTTCTTCGATCGAGAGTCGGAGAGAGAGAAAGAGAGAGAGAGAGAGGAGCTCGGTCATGTTAGTCTATCGTCTACCTGTTCTCTCAAGCCGAGAACGTAGGGATTGGTCGGTGCCGGTACATCGGCCATTGGGATTGGCGAGAACCGGATCGGTTATACCCTCAGGGCGAGGTGCACCCAGAACAGCAGACACCGGGGGAGACCTATCGCGAGCTTCTCTCTCTCTCTCTCTCTCCCTCTCTCTCTCTCTCTCTCTCTCTCTCTCTGGGCACGGTCAACTAGCCGAGTGCGATCTTCTTAGGGGACGTACGAACCGGACAATAAGATAAAGAAAAGAGAAAAAAAGAAGCGACTCGAGTGGCTGCTCCTCGCGTCCTGAATTCTCGTTGCTCGCTCTGTTGATTCTTTGATAGAAACTGCGATGTAGGTAGATTCTTTGGGATCATTACGGTCTCCCAGTTTTTATTTCCTTTTCCGATAGAACAGATAGAATAGTTGATATGAGAAGAAGTAAGCAAATTTCGTTTGGATTAGATCTGGGTTTTATCGTACGGGGTGCGCGTAGGTAGTAGTAGGATACCCGTTCGAATAGAAAATCGTTCGGTAAGTTTGATCGATCTTATTGTTAATATTCAAGGCTGATTATATTTAATATAATTAAGGTTTGATATAATATGAGAGCGGCGTTTCTCGTGGTGGGGCCGCCCTGTGTGTTGGGTGCTTTGAAAGGTGCAAAGAACTGTAAAACGGAAACGCTTATTCCCACGTTTTTCCTCGGTAGAACCACGTTCTAGGGCGAGTTAAATACTCTTCGAGCAAAGGAAAAGAAAATAAAATTACGTGCACGACGAGAAATTTCTTTCGACGGTTCGGATAAATTAATTTCACGTGGCTCTCCTCGTTTCAGACAAAAGTACGCGGCTTTGGAATTAGGCGAACTGCTTTTATGGATCTCTCTTATTACATAGAGACTCGTAACGCGGATACCGTAATATCCTGAAACGGGAGAACGCCAGGAAAGAA
Organism: Dolichovespula sylvestris; assembly: GCA_918808275.2. Classification (NCBI taxonomy): domain Eukaryota; kingdom Metazoa; phylum Arthropoda; class Insecta; order Hymenoptera; family Vespidae; genus Dolichovespula; species Dolichovespula sylvestris. The sequence continues at coordinate 4,781,955 of OU964983.1, read as the reverse complement.
CAAAGACGCACGGTCGACGACTCCCGATGACATTTTTATTTTGTCCTCCTCGAATTCATACTCTCGATAATTTTCAAGGAAAGAAAAAGAAACGAGAGAGCTCGCATTTGCCTATCTTCGATCTCGTGCGAATCTCAGGGATGCGTCGATTGTTCCGCAAAAGCTGTTGCTCGTAGTTTCCCTATTAGGAGTATTAATTAGCAAATTGCAAGCACGCAGGGACGGTTAAAAACTATTGAAACGATGAAGGGATACGATATCCATGCGTGTAAAAGCTCATGTATTCCCACAGTATATATACATTTGTGGACTATTTAATTGATCAATTCGAAACATTTTCTTTTATCTTTAAAAATTCTATTCACAAAGTTTGATACAAGGACGCGGGACTTTCTTTAAAGAAAAGTCAAGAAAAAATAAATATCGATTGGTATTGCAGGGCGGCGTAAGATGGTGATGGTAGTGCGTTGAACCCGGAAGAAGTGAGAGAAACGTAGGCGAGAATGGGACGACAGACACCTGGATGAAGATACGAGGTGAAGGTTAGCTTGGTAGAGAAGTATTAAGAGAGGGTGTGTGTAATGGCAATCTGGAAATGGATACTGCCTATGTGTCTGGCGGCACTATGGACGCTGGCCGAAGGTTACCTCGCTGTATTGTCCTCGAGCACGCCGGTTGGTACCATCGTTTTCGAGGCGGGCGTACCGCAATTAGGTGGACGCCGTAGGTACGAGGTCTCGAACGAACGAACGGCATGGTTCGCACGGAAACTCCTCAAGGTTCATCCCCATACCGGGCGCGTGACGTTGGCTAAGCCATTGAGTTGCGAAGGCCTTCAATATCCTCGAATTTTCACATTCTACGTCGACTCGACTAGTTCGAGATTAGGCAGGCCAACCATAGATTATTATAGTTTGCCGTTAAGGATATTGATAACCGGTTGCGGGGAGGAAAATCGAGATCTTGCTGCCACAAGAGGATGGATGGCGGAGACCTTGGCTTCTTATGCTATGCCAACAACGGAAAGGTAATAACGTTAGCTTTCTCGTTTCGTTAATCGAGAAGAATTCGATCGTTTGTCAGCGAAGTGAAATGACGAAAAGAAATTGTCTTCCGCGCGATTACTCTACAGGTTCATCGAAGTCTGCTTGAGAACGTCGCAGCTCGTAGCAGCTCTTAGAGACTTCCTACCACAGACTGCACTGAAGGAATGCGAGACCAGGTGGGGCGGCGTCGCCGATCCTCGTTTTTTGATCGAAGGGGCAGCCGGGGATTTGGTCTCGGCGTCGGAACAATGCCTGGTAGATCCGTTATGGAAGATCTCCGTGTCTATGAATCTTAGGTGTCACGCGGAGTCTCGTTTGGCGGATGCGGAGCACCGTTTGAAAATCGTATTTCATCATCGGCAGCTCGACGATACCGATCTTGGTAGGAGAGTTAGGAGAGAGTTAAAGAATCAATCGCCGTATTTCGAGCAACCGCTCTACGTCGCAGCTATCGAAGAAGAAAAAGAACCGGGCGTTTACGTGACCTCAGTTCGTGCTAGGGATCCCGAAGGGGGAACTGTACGATATTCTATGAGTTCTATCTTGGACGCTCGCTCTCAGACCCTCTTGGTTCTGGACCCGGTCACTGGTAGAGTAAGCACACGTGCCAGATTGGATAGAGAAAGCGTCGATGTACATTACTTCCGAGTATTGGCGGTGGACGACTCATTCCCACCAAGAACGGGCACTACGACTCTTCAGGTGAACGTATTGGACGCGAACGATCATGCCCCCTGTTTCGAGTGGCCGGAATACGATGCGTCGGTCAGGGAAGGCGTACCGGTCGGTTCTACGGTCGTCACGGTTAAAGCGACCGATCAGGACACCGGTAGAAACGCCGACGTTGAATACTCGATCGTCTCGACGAGTGGCGGCGGCGGCGGCGGCGGCGGCGACGATACTACGGATACATCTACTACCTTCAGAATCGATCCACGTTCTGGCGTGGTTACCACGAGGATGCCGCTTGACAGAGAAAAGACCGAGATCTATACTGTGATACTTTGCGTTTCCGATCTTGCAACCCCACCGTCGAGTCGTAAAACCGCGAACGCCACCTTGATCGTTCGCGTTCTCGACGACAACGATAATTATCCGCAATTCACCGAGCGTACATTTTCCGTAGCGATACCAGAGGATCTGGATTATACTTCGAATCCTATCGTAGCCAGAATAAGAGCGACCGATGCGGACGCAGGGAATAACGCTGCCGTGAGGTACGCGATAATCGGTGGTAACACGCAAAATACCTTCTCGATCGACAACATGAGCGGTGACGTTGCTCTAGTGAAGCCTCTCGACTACGAATCGATGAGGAGTTACAAGATCGTGATACGTGCTCAGGACGGTGGAACGCCACCGAGATCGAACACCACTCAGCTCTTGGTACACGTGAAAGACGTCAACGACAATGCACCAAGATTTTATACCAGTCATTTTCAAGATGCCGTTGCCGAGAACGTACCGATCGGTTACTCGGTCCTTAAAGTTCAGGCTTACGATGCCGATGAAGGTTTAAATGCGCAGATCAAGTACACCATAGCTTCTCGCGACTTTTCCGGTGCGTCGACGGATAATTTTCCCATCACCGTCAATCCTGATACCGGTTGGATCTATACAACGAAGCAACTCGATCGCGAGGAATGTTCCAGGTAAAATTATATCGATCTCGTAGCACCCTTAATATGGGCTTCGCTATTCGATTCGATTCGATTCGATTCGATTCGATTCGATTCGAGTCAATGGTTTTTTCTTTTTTTTCTTTTTTGGACGCGAAAGGATCGACTTGAAAGTTGACTCTTTGATTTTCATAGGTATCAATTCACAGTGATCGCCTCGGATTCAGGCGAGGAATCGAAATCGGCTAGCGTCACCGTAATCCTAACGGTTTCCGACGTAAACGACAACGATCCTTACTTCGATCCAAAGAATTACGACGCTGTAGTGTCGGAAGACGATCCACCGGGTACTCCGGTAACGTCCGTAACCGCTACGGATCCCGACGAGGACGCAAAGATACATTACGAGATCACTGCCGGGAATACGAGAGGTCGATTCTCGATAGCCTCTCAAAACGGACGAGGCTTGATCACGGTGGCTCAACCTTTAGATTATAAACAGGAAAAAAGATTCGTATTGACCGTGACCGCGTCCGATAGCGGTGGAAGGACCGACACCGCTCTGGTCTACGTTAACGTATCCGATGCGAACAATTTTTCGCCGGTTTTTGAGAATGCCCCTTACTCGGTTTCGGTTTTTGAAGATGCGCCTATTGGTACGACCGTTTTAGTCGTCAGTGCGACCGATTCTGACGTCGGTAAAAATGCTCAAGTTACCTATAGCCTTGGAACCGACGGCGAGGAACAAGAAGCGGCAGAGTTTACGATCAATCCGCAGACCGGTGCTATCACGACGACTCGAGCACTCGATCGTGAAAAAGTTCCGGGTTACGTATTAACCGTGACAGCTAGGGACGGTGGCGTGCCACCACTTTCGGACACCACGGACATCGAGATCTCGGTTACGGACGTTAACGACAATCCACCGACGTTCGAAGCTCCCCAATATCAAGGCTCTATACCCGAAGATGTTTTGGTTGGCACCAGCGTCCTAAGAGTTTCCGCTACCGACGAGGATATAGATCTGAATGGCAGGGTAAGAAGGTGATATTACTTAAGCGCACGACGTACGCGTTATAATTAATAGTACGTATTATCGAAGCGTTATATTATAAATTACTAATCGAATTTAGGTGAGGTACGCTTTGGAGGACGACGGAGACGGTGCCTTCGCGATAGATCCGACTACGGGAATAGTGAGAACTTCCAAATCGTTGGATCGAGAATCCGTCGCGAGGTACATACTGAAGGCTGTGGCTGCAGACAGAGGTTCGCCGTCGTTATCTTCGGTTGTACCGGTTATCGTAAAGATCGAGGACGTCAACGATTCTCCACCAGCGTTCGAGAACGATAAGATAATACTTTACATAGCCGAGAATTCCCCAGTGGGCTCGACCGTGGGCGAGATTTACGCCCACGATCCCGACGAAGGCCCAAATGCCGTTGTCCAGTATTCCGTTATCGGTGGCGAGGATTCCAACAGTTTTGCCTTGAACGTGAGACCGGGCGGTGACCGTGCAGAACTTGTTACCCTCGAGGAACTCGATTACGAGTCGCCAAAGAAGAAATTTGAGTTGGTCGTACGTGCGGCCTCGCCGCCGTTGCGATCGGACGCCCTGGTGCAAATAATGGTGACGGACGTAAACGACAACGCGCCTGTACTTAAAGATTTTCAAATAATCTTCAACAACTTCAAAGATTTCTTTCCGACCACTCCGATAGGCAAGATACCGGCCGTAGATGCCGACGTTACCGATAAACTGATTTACGGCATTCTCGCTGGTAACAATGCCAATCTTATAGATCTGAACAGGACGACGGGTGAAATACGTCTCTCGCCGCAATTGAATACAAACGTACCGCGAGTGGCAACGATGGAGGTGTCCGTGACCGATGGCGTAAACGAGGCGAAGGCCACTATGACTCTTTCTGTACGACTCATAACAGACGAGATGCTATTGAATTCTATAACGGTAAGGCTCGACGATATGACCGTCGAAGCTTTCCTAAGCCCGCTATTGGGATACTTCTTGGACGGGCTCGCCGCCATTATACCATGTCCAAGGGAGAACATATTTTTGTTTAGCATTCAGGAGGACGCTAATGTACAAGGGAAGATATTGAACGTTAGCTTCTCAGCCCGTAAGGTCGAACCGGGTACAACCGACGAGTTTTACAGTCCGCAATTTCTACAAGAACGGGTTTATTTGAATCGTGGAATATTGGCGAGGCTCGCCACTGTCACGGTATTACCGTTCGACGATAATCTCTGCGTTAGGGAGCCCTGTCTCAATTTTGAGGAATGCTTGACCGTACTGAAGTTCGGCAATGCTTCGGGTTTCGCCAGCAGTGACACGGTACTCTTTCGGCCGATTTATCCGGTCACCACGTTCGCTTGCAAATGCGCTAAAGGTTTTACCGGTAGCAGAGAGGCATACCTGTGCGATACGGAGGTGAATTTGTGTTATTCGAATCCCTGTCAGAACGGTGGGACTTGTCACAGAAGGGAAGGCGGATATGCTTGTTCCTGTTCGGCCGATTATACGGGAGAAAATTGTCAAATATCGTTGGAGAAGAACGCTTGCGCGCCGGGCGTCTGTAAGGGCGGCTCTCAGTGCACCATTAAGAACACAGGTGGTTTCACTTGCGAGGGATGCCCGGTGAGAGTACTTGAGAATGTCACCCCATTGTGCGAACTAAAGGCGCGTAGCTTTGGACCGGCGACCTTCCTTACGTTCGCCTCGTTGAAGCAACGCCACAGGCTCCACCTTAGACTGAGATTCGCTACGGAATCGTCCGACGGTCTATTACTTTACAACGGTCGTTACAACGAAAAACACGATTTCGTGGCCTTAGAGATCATCGAATCGCACGTACAATTTAGCTTTTCGCTCGGGGACGAGGTCACCAGAGCGTCGGCTGATATTCCTGGAGGCGTGTCCGACGGACAGTGGCACGAGGTCGAGGTGTACTACATCAATAAGACAGTGACGATTTCTTTAGACAATTGCGACGTCGCTTTGGCATTAGAACATGGCGAAAGGTTAGGCCGAAAATGGGCTTGCGCCGGGAGAAGCGAGCAAATACTCGAGGATCGTTGCAGTCTCATAACCGAGACCTGTCACAGATTTTTAGATTTAACGGGACCTTTGCAATTAGGCGGCTTACCTGCCATACCCTCGAACTTTCCCGTTAGAACGAAGGACTTTGTTGGTTGCATCAGCGATCTTCACGTCGATCACGTGTTCGTCGATCTGAACTCGTTCGTCGCGGACAACGGCACCAACGCTGGCTGCCCGGAAAAGAATGCATTTTGCTCGTCCATACCGTGCAAGAACGACGGCGCCTGCCGCGAGGTCTGGGATGGTTTTATTTGCGAGTGTACCGACAATTTCGCTGGGCCGACCTGCGAGGACGAGGTTGGGAAACCGTGGAAATTTCATGGCGACGGCTTCTTGAACTTCAATCCACTTCTCAGGCCGATCCAATTACCGTGGCTGACCGCACTGAGTTTGAGGACAAGGGCGAAACGCGCGTTCGTAATGGCAATACAAATCGGACAAAACAGTTCGGTCCTGTTGGAGATACGCGATGGGAAGATGGTCGCCTCGTTGGATGGGACGGACGTCATACGAACGTGGTGTGACATAGCCGACGGCGAATGGCACAGGCTCGAAGTTCTTTGGCAAAGTGCTCACGTTTCCCTCGACATGGACTATCGCGAGAAACCTTCGACCTCGCCGTTACCCGCTAAATTGCAAGGGCTTTACGTCGGCAGGATTTTAGTTGGCGGTCCGGATCAATCCATGAACACCGAGTTGCCGTTCTACGATGGCTGCCTGCAGGATCTTAGGATCGGTACGAACCAGAGCGTACTCCAACGGCCGACCGTCCAAGAGAACGTCGACGCCGGCTGCATATCCGAATCCGTATGCGGCATAGACTGTCCGGAGGCATCGATTTGCGTTACGAAATGGCAAGCGAGCGAGTGCGTTTGCGCGGCTGGTCGAGTTGGACGGAGCTGCGAGCTCGTTTGCGATTTAAATCCTTGCAACGATACCGGCACTTGCGTCGAGGAAAAGGAATTACATCGGGGATATAGGTAGGTCGTTGTACGTTACATTTGAATAGATCTAACATAAATCAATGGCATTCCGTCGATGATGCCATTGAATGAACGATCCTTAATTTGCTGTCGATATTTTAGATGCGATTGTAACTCGCCGGAATACTCTGGGGATTATTGCGAAATAAAGGCCGATCAACCGTGCCCAGCGACGTGGTGGGGATCGCCGGTCTGTGGGCCTTGCCATTGCGACGAATCCAAAGGTTACGATCCGGCTTGTAATAAAACGACTGGCGAGTGTTACTGCAAAGAGAATCATTATCAGCCACCGGGTCAAAAGGAATGCATTCCGTGTGGATGTTACGCGATCGGTAGTTTCGGACCGCGTTGCGATACGGAGACCGGCCAGTGTCGTTGTCGCGTCGGCGTTATCGGCCGATCCTGTACAGCTTGTCCAAATCCTTACGCGGAGGTTACCTTGCAAGGTTGCGAGGTGATATACGACGGTTGTCCTAGGTCCTATGCGGAAGGTTTATGGTGGCCAAGGACTAAATTTGGAATGACATCTATAGAGGATTGTCCTGGCACAGCGGAGGGTAAAACCTCGAGATCTTGCGACGACAAACTTGGTGGATGGCAACCGCCCGATCTCTTCAATTGCACATCCGAGGCTTTTGTCGAACAGAGACATCAGTTGGCCGCCTTGGAGTCGCAAGATCTTACGTTGAATACGTACGTAGCCGTCAAACTGGCCAAGGATGTGAACGATGCCGCAAACGTTACGAAAAACATGTACGGCGCCGATTTGCTCGTAGCTGAATCCCTATTAATCGCATTGCTTCGTTACGAGGAGAGCCTGATCGGCCTTAACTTGACCCACAGTCAGGACAAAGATTACGTGGCCAATCTCGCTGGCATAGCAAGTGCAATCCTGCAGGCTAAATATGTCGAAAATTGGAGAAGAATCGAATCCGTCAACGGTGACAGTCCTGGAAAGTTATTGAACGCGATGGCCAGATACTTGAACACATTGACCGCTTCTCAGCACGATACTTTTACCAGCCCCTTTGAGGTCGTTGATCGTAACATAATACTTGGCTTGGACGTAGTAACTTCGGAGAGTCTCTTCGGTTTCGAGGCAGCTGAATACAAAGAGGATCCTTCGATGCCACCAACCGCGAGACCATCGGAAGCAGATCGAAAGGTCGTACTGCCGGATACCTCGGCGTTTCTAAGTTCTACCGCCCACTTCGGACCATCGATAAGCTTCCCAAAGTACAACAATTACATGGCGGACCCAAAGAGATTCGACACGCGTTCCAAGGTACAAGTGCCCCTTAGCGTGTTGGGCATTAAACCATTGGCCCAAGGAGAATTGAACGTGAAAAATAGTTTGACCAATCGTAAGGCCGTACTCAGTTACGTGCAGTATAAAGAATTAGGTTCACTTTTGCCTCAACGTTTCGACGATTCGGTGGCCGTTAGATGGGGCGTTGAAGTTTCGGTAGGTTCGCCGGTGATGACCGTATCGGTTTTGGTACCGTCCAAAAATGGTGGTTACGAATCGATGACAGGAATTCCGTTGCAATCGCCGGTACAAGTAAGACTGTGGCTCAGTGAGAACGACGATTTTAAGACGCGGACCAATCCACAATGCGTTCATTGGAATACAGCCAGAGGGTAAGAACGATTAATCACGCTCGTTGAATAATTCGTTTGTACGTCATCATCGGCTATATTGCTTGATATTACTTGATTCTCGTTTTGCAGAAACGGAGAATGGAGCCGAATGGGATGCACGACGGAAGTAGAGGACAACACTTTGTCCTATGGTTCGATCGTCAATTGTTCGTGCCTACAGTTGTCGACTTTCGCCGTTTTAACGGATGTTTTGGATCTCGAATACGTGCCCGAACCGTCCCTTTTAGAGGACGTCACCAGTTACAGTGCTTTCATGCTAGCCCTACCGCTTCTACTCTCAGCCCTGCTCATTTTAGCTTTGATACGTGGCACAGGAACGAATTCGAACAGCATACACAAAAATCTTGTTCTATGCGTGTTTCTCGGTGAAACGTTGTACCTGATAGCACTGAAAGCAAGAAGCCCATTGGTTACCAACGAATTTCCATGCAAATTGACCGCGATAGGTTTGCATTATGCTTGGTTAAGTACCTTCGCTTGGACCTTGGTAGATTCCATACATCTTTATCGAATGCTCACCGAAATGAGGGACGTCAATCACGGACAGATGAGATTTTATTACACGATGGGTTATGGCATGCCTGCGGTCATCGTTGGCCTTACGATAGGCGTAAGAGCCGATCAATATGGAAATTTCTATTTGTAAGTCGAATCCCGTGCTTTCGTTCATTTCTGCGCTTTCGTCTTTCCTATTTCTCCTTTTTTTTTTGTTTTCTTTTCTTCTTCTTTTTCGATTAAACAACGACTCCGTCGTACTTCATTTACAGTTGTTGGCTGTCGATTTACGAAACCGTGATCTGGTCTTTGATAGGGCCAGTTTGCGTGGCAATTTTCGTCAACTTTTGCATTCTCGTCATGTCCATAAGAGCGGCGTTTACATTGAAGGAACACATTATGGGCTTTGGTAACCTGAGAACGTTACTTTGGTTATCCGTTGCGTCGTTGCCCTTGCTTGGTTCCACGTGGACATTGGCGGTATTGAACGCCTCGGAAACGTCACCGACTCTGTCGTATTTGCTCAGCGTTACCATCGTCGTTCACGCTGCGTTCAGTCTGATCGGATATTGTTTCATCAATGGCAGAGTGAGGAGGAACCTGTACCTGAGCCTTTTGAGATGCGTTGGGAAAAAGGCACCGTTATTGGAAGGTAGCATGGGCAATGGAAGCAGCAGTCAAAATGTTAATGGTCATTCGGTGAGTATATTATTGTCGTTAATTCTTAACGTCTTCAATCGCGTCGACGTTTCTACTTTTCTCTTTTTTTAACTACGACCGTGAGATAATTCACAGAGATCGGCATTGGCATACTCGTCGACGTACGGTGGAGCCGAATCGGTATGCAGAAGAGTTCACGTAGGGGTATCGACGAGCAGTACGACTTCGCGAAGTACCAATAAAACTGGTTCCAGCCCGTATCGCAGCGATACGCACCTGAGGCACACGTCGACGTCAACCAGCAATTACAACAGCGATCGGGACCCCTACATGTCGTCTCGGAGTCAACGATCGGTTGTACATCCTCGACAGGGTAAGTCAATTTTCGTGGATCCTTTTTTTTTTTTGTTGTTTTGTTGCACGATGATCATCACTTACGTTACGCATAAATCAATGGCGCAGAATCGACGGAGTCGAGAAATCAACGGAGAGATTCGGAATCCGATTCCGACGGTTCGCAAGCCGAGGGCGGTGGTGGCAGAAGTTTAGATCTAGCGAGCTCCCACAGTTCCGACGAGGACGACGTTACCTCGAGGTCTCACAGGAACATGGGCGTGTCGGCACAACAACCGATAGCCCATAGCTACCTTCCAAACATACACAGTAATCCTGCCGAACACCTGAACATACTTTGTTCGAACGCCGAACTGTTTCCAAATATAAAGCCAATTTATGCGCCGAGATGGAGCTCGCAACTACCAGAAGCTTATCTCTCATCCAACGGTAAAGAATTTGTCGATATCAATACTATATACAGTTTAAAGAAAGCAACGTGAAAGTTTTCACGATTTTGACTCTACTCCCTCAGTGATGGACGTACGAGGAAGTCAATGGTCGGGCGGTACGATGTCGGACAACGAGATGGCCTCCAACAAAACGTCGAGTCCGAACCCGTTACCTTATCCCGAGATGAATTCGCCGCAAAAGAGTCAATTGGAGGAGAATTATTCCGAGGGGGAGGAGAAGATACATCACGTCGGTGAAAAATATCTCTTCCCTTACACCGCCGAAGAGGATCACACTATATCACCTACGCCGTACATGTTGTCGATGTCGACGCGTATTCTTGCCTCGAGTATGAGCCATCATTCTCAAAACTCGAATCACGAGAACATGAGCGGCTCTGAGAGGTACGGTAGCCTGAAGAGAGGTCAAAGCTTGCACGGATCTCAGCACGACAATATGAGCGGCTCGGAAAGGTATGGGAGTTTAAAGAGGGGCAAGATCACTCCGACCGTCTTGGAGGATGCACCGGAATTCATTCTACCGATGAGCGGTAGGATATTGTCGAGCTCGTTGACGCACGATCTTCAACATAGCAACGAATTGGCGGCTCTGAGACAGCAGCAGCAACAACAACAACAACAACAACAACAGCAGCAATACGAGCAAACGATCACCGAGACTGAGTGAGTACAAATCTATTATTCGGATTATTATCGGACGATAGAACAATCACGTTTCTCGAGGTGGTGCGTGGTTCTTTTTTTTTTTTCTAATCTAACAAGGGGAGAATCAAAAGTTGAAACGATCTAAATCCTAATCCCTCGAACTCTCCAATGCTTCGATACTAACGTCATTTAAGCGTTTTAAACTTTGCATATACTTCTGACACTCCCAATATATATATATATATATATATATATATATATATATATATATTTATTTATTTATAATATTTCGCTTTGACTAATGACCAATCTCTTCATTGTCCTCTCGTCTTTCCATTTCGATATTTTTATCGCCCAAGATATGGTACTGGAACTTATTGATCTAATCGTCTAATCTTTTCTATCATACCATGCTTGCCCTGGAAAATAAAACGATCAGCGAGGAGGTAAGCATGCATCTCCCTAAAAAAAAAAAAAAAATCCTTAACGAGTCTCGTTAACGACTCACGAAAAGGCCTATTCGAGTAATATAAGTTTTCTTGTAGAAAAGAAAAGAAAAGAAGGAACAAAAATATCGTATAATCGATTAACAACTTTGTTGTGTTACAGGAAGGATACTAACGCGGAAACGTCCGTATGATCGTCGCGACGTGTCGCATACAAAAAGATATCGTACAAATTAAAAGAGTTAGCGATTAGGATCGAGGTGGCTACAATCGATAATTTCTATCGCTCGAATAACTTTGGAATTCGTTGGAAGGGGGAATTCGAACGATTGAAATCTAAAATCGTAAGCCACGGTTTTATATATCGATAAGTTTTAAAAAGAAGAGGCCATGACTGTACTTATAAACTTAGCCATATTTTAATTAGCACGTATGTGTGAGTGCCTGTTGATATAAACTTTTTATATATATATATATATATATATATATATATATATATATATATATATATATTTAGTACATAAACACACACACACACACACAGACACACATTTATATATATATATATATATATATATATATATATATATATATATAGTATACGCTTGTTATTTCAATTCGAGTGATTTAGAGCTCCGACTTTGCGAGCACTTGCATCCAGCGTCCGTAAATGGGAAATCATAGAAAGTAATATAAGCAAAGAAAGAAAGAAAGAAAGAAAGAAAAAATAAATAAATAAATAAAAAAGGAGAAAAAAATGAAAGGATGATAATCGATAAATCGGACGCTCGATGATAAACTGATCTCTAGTTCATCTTATCATTAATGTACTTAGTATCATCCCCCGTCGTAATTTAATTTCTCCGTTGAATATTCGTGCAATGTATACATTTTATTTTCTCTCTCTCTCTCTCCCTCTCTCTCTCTCTCTCTCTCTCTCTGTCTCTCTCTCTCTCTCTCTCTCAGTCTCTCTCTCTCTCTCAGTCTCTACAATTAGATTCTATTATATACCCTTTAAGTATATACAGTCCTCTTTTCTACATGCCATGAGAGATAATAAACGTAAGTCGATCGATCGCATCGTTAACTGCGTCGCGTTTTTCGTACTTTTGTATATATTTATATGGAAAGAAAAAGAAACAGTATGTGGAAAAGAATATATAATTTATATACCCTCGTCTATGACGAATCCTTTTGCCTTTTACGTTACGGCGATATTGTCTCTTAAAAAGAAAGAAAGAAAGAAAGGAAGAAAGAAAGAAAGAAAAAAAAGTACATTCGCGATATGCTCGAATATCCATACTAAGTCGACGATCGTTATTGATAAAAATGACTTTTTATTCCTTATTGAAAATATAAATAAATTACAAAATATAGCTAGGTTAATACTCGGAAGAACGTTGTGTCTTTAACATAAAGTCAATGCACCGTGTTCTCCTTTGCCCGTTTATACATATATCGCGTTCTTGGCTTGGTAAATATTATTTAACTTATTTATTTTTCTATTAACCCTTTCCCCCCTCCCCCAACCCCTGCCCCTTCCTTTTCTCTTTAATCTCTTTGCATGGCACAGATATTATCGTTGATTAAAAATAATCGTTATATAAATAACGGCCCGATCGATAGATATTAGGGCGCTATAATAAACACGGTGCATTTGCTAAGGTACGTTATACGCAGGTGGGTATAATTCCATTTCGAGTTACGCCATAGAAGATTTCATTTGGATTACATTAGACAATAGATTCATCTTAATGCTATCCGCATATGTATGTATATTTCGAGTGTTGTGCAAGTGATCTGCCAAACAAATCCACCGATCTTCTCTTTCGATCCTTTCCCCTCCCCTCACCTCTCCCCATTCTCCTTTCGTTACTTTTATTTTTATTACTCTCTTTCTCTTATTCTTTTCTTTTTTTTTTTTCCTTCTTCTTCTCTTCCTTTTGTCCTTTTTTATACTTTTCATTATTTCTTTTCTCTTTTTATTTTATTATTGTTCCTCTTATCGTTATATCATCGCCAATTATAGAATCATTAGAATGACGTTTTAATCGTACTTAATCTTAACAACAACGAACTATCCAAGATGTCGGATTTGCCGGACTATGGCACTTACACATTATTATTATTATTATTATTATTGTTATTATTATTATTATTATTATTATTTTAATTGTAATTATTATTATTATTATTATTATTATTAATATTATTATTATTATTATTATAATAATTATTATTACGACTAATCGCTAAGGACTAGGAGATACGTCATTGCTACACGGTACTCTCCGTGTCCGATGCTACGGACAATGTTTGCATTTTTGGTACAGAATAGTTCTCCGTATGTCCATGATAACCGGCCGATCGACTCCTTTCCAAAGTCGACGGGGCGGATGGTGTATCTTGATGTGCTTTTGGAGGAATCGGCGGAGGGCTTACCTATAATATTAGAAAGAAAAAAAAAAAAAAAAAGGAAAAAAAAAGAAAACGAATTCAATGAAAATTCGATTCGAAAGTCGCGAACGATTGCGTCCACCATTCAAATTCGAACTCATAAAAATCGTAATAATACCGTCTTTACCTCCTGAACGGATAGGGAATTCGATCCCTGGAATGTACCACCACTTGGGAAACTACCCGTAGAAACATTGAGAGAATTTATCATAGACGGTGGGGAGATGTTCATTATGTCGTTACACCTTGTGCGCGGTTCGCAGTCCTCGTAACTTAGATTATTTAGATTGGTTAAGTGAGACTGAAAGTCCAACAGACTGGCCGTTGATATGCCACTGTCTCGGAGATCATTCGGTTCGTTCTGAGTTTCCGAATCGTCGTCCGTACTCCACTCGGTGTTACGTTTGTACGCCAATCTTTTTGGCGGTGCAGGAGGTACAACGGTATTCGTATTATTGTCTCTTTTATCGGGAGCTGAAATACGAATTCGAGTGTATTAGTCTTTTTTTTGTTCATTCTTCTTCTTCCTCTTCTTCTTCTAATAATGTAGTCGTTTCCTTTGTCAAGGAAAATCCACTCACTGCAGCCTCTAGGTGGTAATGGGGGTGCTGGTTCTGGGCCAGGCTCGCTCCAAGAACTTCTCAAGCCACTTTGATCGACCCCGTCCGTCGGGGTTGGCAAAGAGTGCCTAAGCGGTAATTTTGGACTCAACGGTTTACTCAGAGTTCTTTGATGAGTAGGCCTAGGCGGTGTTGAGCCATAACCGACGGACCTTGGCCTAACTTCTCGTTGCGGAATGGGCGGCGGTGCGCCATCGACCCTAGAATAAAATCTTTCGTCTTCCGGCAGGCCATCGCTATCTGCATGGGACATTCTCGAACCTACGTTTTCCAAAGTCGCCGGCCTTTGTTTCTCGCCGATAGGTAAGGGTGGCAATGGCGAACTGAAAATATCAAGAGTCTAATGTAAATAGGAAAGTAAAGAATATATAAAATCGACGAATAGAAAAGAGGAATTTGTCAGTGAAAAATATCATCTTTATCGCATGAAACTTGATATATATTTTATTTACAAAAAAATGTTTGTGGCGTGTGTGTGTGTGTGTGCGTGTGTGTGCGTGTGTGCGTGCGTGTGTGCGTGAGCGGAGGTGGGGGGAGGGGGTGAGATATGCACGTAACGATCGAGATTACTTGACTATGCTATCCTGGTGAATCGTTCGCTGTCTGGCAAGTGGCCCAAGACCTTGCTTCAGTTGGGTGAATCGTTCGATCAGTCTTTTGTGTAACGGTTGAACGCCGGTAGGTGCTATTTGACCGTGCAAAACCAATCCAGACTCTAGGACGCTCATTTGATCGAGTATTAAATTTTTTAGCCGATTCACGTGCGGCACCATGTCAGGATTTTGCCTGGCGAACTCGGTGGTCAAGAACGCCTCCTGATACTTCGTTATTCCACCCATAACGTTGGCATCGATTATACCTTGTAACCTCATACTGAACGGATTGATGTTTCTATGAGGCTCGGCCGTGTATTGAGCGACGAGTCTTCTCAGTTCCCTTTCGACGGATTGCATCGTTTCGCAGGCATACTGGACAGGCGCCAACAGTTCCGATTTTCTCTCGATCACTTCGAACCACCTCAAAATACCTGGCAGCCTCGCTTCTGTGGTTAAAGTCGTTCTCTCGATCCAAAGTGATTTGAATTCATTCTCACGATCAACAGGACCTCGATGAAGCGGCCGGTCGAATGTAAACCTTCGTACGTCATTTACAAGATAAAATGCTACGACACGTTCCGGTATTTCTGCTCCGCTACACGCCAAACTACCCTCTTCCGGTATTGGCTTCACGTTACATATCTGTATATCTGAAAAAGAAATGGATTTATTGTACATTGAGATCGTCTTGTAATATGTCAATGTAAAGGGATAACTTGGAGATCTTACATTGACCCTCGGACGTCAGAATACTCTCGTCGGGTGGTGAATTTTTCATCAATATTTGTGCGCTTGGGAATTCGGTTTGCAATCTTTGAGTGAACGCCCCTATTCTCTCGTATTCCAGGCCGCGATAAATGAATAATTTATTCTGATAATAAGCGAATCCAAATATTAGATTTGAATTTCTTACAAGGCTAATCGCAACGCTGGCGCATTAATCGGTTTAGAAACTTACTCTGACGAAAAGTGGAAAGCTTAAACCGTAAAAGCCAACTCTAAAGTATTCTGGTTCGGGCCTGAGTTGAGTCAATATATTGTCCAAAAATTTAGCTTGTAATTTCAATACGTGACTTAGTTTGGCGTAATCGTAGAGCCTGGTCTCGTACAGGACTGCCAATTCCTTGCAAAGAGGTATACCCTTTTCCCAACATTTACCACGGTCCAGGTAATCAATGATCTTGTGATAAAGAACCTCTTTCCTTTGCCATTCCGGTTGCTGAGGATGGGCATGATCGGATGGTAAAACGTTCGAGCCCCATCCTAATTGATCGGCATAAAGTTTCATCGTGAATCCAGCTTCCGTGTAATTTTCAGCGGCTAAATGAAGATCGTGCAACTTGTAGATGTAACGGAGATACATCTCCTTACGATTGAACTCGTTCTTGTAAAAGTTCTGCAAATAGTAAACCAATATGCCCATGTTGTATCGAAGCGTGACAAAGCGCGACGACCGAAAGCCATCGAAATACTGTTCGTCGTACGTAACGACGATATTATTTTTCCGTTCAAACGCGAGAGATAAGTGCCAAGTATCAATAATAAAATTGTACAACGTTGTGCGAGCCATGTGCAAGCTTCGTTAATTACTAACAGATACGGAACCTTCTACTAACTATATCTGCTAACGTTGTCTAATACGATTAACGCGTAAAAATATCATCGTAGTAGAATCGAACCGAATAATAATTGGTCGATGCCGTTTTTTTATAATAAATGTATCGTCGAGATAAACTCACCAATAGATTCACGGTACATGACATACGTTTGTCGCGATTTTCATCGCCCTGAATAACGCTACGATAATCCAAAAGTCTTTCCAATAGGCGAGTGATCGACGTTATGAATGCCGTTCCACTGTCTTTCCAAGTTGGATCCTCCGACTGAACTCTATCCAACAATCTGTGAGAATGACGAGACGATAAGGACGGACGTTAAATGGAACAGAGTTTTGTTTGCATTTGAGACGACTTACACGGCGCTAAGATGTTCCCTAATGCAGCATGAAAGTATAATTGAAACGCGCGATTATCGAGTACACGTTGAAGAAATGAGAAAAAGAAGAAGAAAAGAAAAATAGACGGGACGTGTCGTTTATATATTATTAAGGAAGAGCATATAATCCAATACTTACATGGTGTTGAACAATTGTCTGTACTCGTCGTCACCCTTATTCTCGCTGATGAGTATATCCAATTTGTCTATAAGTTCCGACTCGACGGATTTAAAGCTACCGCGTGCGCGTTGTTCGCACTCCATCATGTCGAAAAAGATATGTAAAGTCGCCTTTCTCAATTCACTTTCAGGAACTAGGGTAACCTCGAGGAATGGCCCAACCATTCCAGGAATAAATTCGAGCTTACGATCGCCCAAATTCGACCACATCGACAATATCTGAAAGCCCATGAGAACCCTCATGTCGCCGTATTTCTCAACGATCTTCTCGCGTTTAACTTCGGAAAATTGTTCCAATTGAAGAGAGGGTTGCGTTAGATAGGCCACGGCCAAATTGAAATAAGTCGACCAAAGTTGCGAATCGAAACTGCTGTGAAGAAACCGAAAGGCCAGCGGTTGGGCGAGCTCTTGCAATGATTTAAGTATGACGTTGTTAGCCTGCATCCTTATGACCAACCAATCGGGCGGAAAAACTTCTTGCTTAACGAGATCTCGTAGGACCAAGAAGACTCTCACGAGAAAATCCTTAAGTGGTTTCCGTTCGGAACCATGAGACAGTTCCTCCCATAAACGCGAATAATGATACTCGTCCAGTAGTTGAAGTAGACCTATCAAGCAGGCGACCAAACACCCAAGTACCGGGCCATTTGCATTGATCACTATAAGTATGGTTTGTACCAATACGTCGAGGATGGACAGGCAGAGCGTTTCGACGTCATGATGAATGCAGTTGTTAACCTTGTTCGCGTCTCTGCCCCTCTTGTGAAGAAAGCTCAGTATCTCACCGAGTATGTCGGTGCAAGTACGAAGTTCCTCTCGCCTGGCCAAGTGAATCCTAAGATGTCTACAGATAGTCACCAACAAGAGATTTCTACTTTCGTCGTCTTCGCGAAACAAACTTGACGTCGTTAAGTTCTTTATGGCGATTAATTTAGCTTGCGTCAATTGTAACGGTGGTTCTCGCGGTACGGAGTCCAACATGGTGCACGTTAACTTGGCTACTTCGAGGACAGGCAATACGGCTACCAATTGCTCGAACACAGCCGCTATCGAAAGTAACAGAGCTATTTGGGAAAGTAGAACCATGTCGTACGGTATACCCAACATCTTGTTCAGCGCGGAGAAAACACAGTATAGATCTCTTTTGAAACTGTCCTCGTATTGGCCGGCCGTGGCACGGGCAAACAGCAATCGGCTTTGTATGATAAATTTAAATATATATTCTAAAGATCTGAAACATTTCATTATCGGTTCCTGCTTCTCAGCCGCCGTAACCCAATCGGCGCAGTGTTGTACGCTACTTAAAAGACCTTTGTAGACCAAAGCCGCGGCGAAGTGTCCAGAGATGTATGCGTCCATAACTGGCTTGAAGTGTTCGAACTTTGAATCCTCGAGTAAACTGAATATCGAGACGAGTACTTGAAAGACCAATCCCGAGTGTGCCGTTGAATTACCGTCCTCCGTATGAAACATCGAAAACAAAGCATCCAATATATCCTGAAGGAACTTTACTAATTCCTCGCCATCCAGCCTGAGAACTCGTCCCAACGCTTCGGATATATGTTCGGGATGTGCTTTCCATTGAAGGAGACTCAGCAAATCGACGTTTTGTGTGAGCTTCGTACTGCAGAGTAGAGTGTGCACGAATACGGCTTCTTTCGTTGATCTGCTGAAGGGTGACGTACCTGAAAACAAAATTCGTCGATCAGAAATATATATATATATATATATATATATATATGTATATATATTTTTTTTCCCTCCCCCGTGAAACATCATGAGAATATTTCAATGACGAAACGACTTTTCTCAAGAGCGTCTTTCTCAAGGTCCGTACAAGTCATAAGTTCACCTGTAGCGCTTGGTTCTCGAGCACAGCTCGGCAAGGATAGGTATCCAAGCGAATCTAATTTCGCTCGTTCTTCGCACTTGTAGATGTACAATTCGTGAGAGCCATCTTGAAGCGTAGCACCGCCAGGTTCCATTAAACGTACAAAGGCGAAAGCAAAAAGTTTCTTATCGTTTTTCTCCCGAGCTGAAACATGTGAAGTTTAAGTAGATCGTACTTGACTAACTTGGATATGATTAACGGTCTCAAAGGTATTCGTACAAACTGTTCGAACATTTCGTCGATTATACCAAAATGAACTCACTCGAACAATGACGAAATTCAAAGCGCACGTGACTGCCGTAGAACTTGTCAATTGGTATAGCTAATCTAACAGTTTCCGCCCATGACGGACTATTGTGATGGTATATAACTAAACTTTGATATTCAGAACTACCATCCGTTCCTGCTGCGCCAAACAAACAACCTTCCAATGGTTGTCCCTCGGCATCCAAGACTAGGATAGTAACCTAACGAACAAATAGGAGAATTTATTGGAGGATCGGGAGGATACGCAAAAGTCGTCGTAGTCGTCGTCGTCGTCGTCGGCGTAAACGCTTACCTCGATGTTCTTGCCGGTCGATTTTCCACCCCGCTCGAACTCGCCGCGCTCGAGCTTCAAATACAAATCGTTTCTAACGTCGCCGGGCATTATTACGTCGGAGAAACCAAGCTTCTTCGTGAGGCAAATGTTCTTGAAGAGTAATGGATTTTCTTCTCGCACCTGAGATAATTCCCCGTGAAGTACTCTAAGGGATACTATTATACCATAATTTGGTTGTCCAGGAAGCGGAGTACACTTGTTATTACGAATAATTTGCTCGTGCAATTGATGAAACTCTTTCTCTTCACCTTGGTATACCTGGTGGTTGAATAGTACAAGTACAGTAAAACCAAGTAATCATAATCAACTTGCCGCCTGGTAGGGTCGATCGTATCGAATTGTCGATCAATTAATTGTTCGTGAAAGGATTAACGAGCACAAGCCGGTGGTTTACCTTAAAGGGCAATTCAAGCTCCTCCGCGTGATCTTGAGTAGCATCGGCTAAGGATAGTACCGCGACCCCATGGGGTCTCCTGTAAACGGCACTTCCTGCCTTGTTTTTGCCAGAATCAGAATACAACATTCTGCCGCAGCGCATAACGTGCGCTACCATGTAGAGATCGCGGCTCAAATCGGCATTACCAAGATCCGTGAAGATCGTACAATTGCTGTGTAACTTTTCAATGTAATTCGAGAAGCCTTCCTTCGATATTCGTACCAAGAAACGCTCGCTCAAATATTGTCCCCTTTTTGCATCGTAAAGTGAAAAATAAATCTCGGTGTCCTCGCCGACCGAGTGACCAAAGTCCCGCATGCAGAAATAGAGATGATGCGTCAAAACTTTCTTGTGCTCTTTGCGCTTCAAAGTGCCTCTCGCCGATGCGCCTTGCGAGTTTTCGGCACTCTGAACGTGCTGCGAAAATGTTCGTCAATTATAATAGAAAACTATTCCAATTGGACATTTTTTAGTTGTAAATATTAAATTTAACGAGAGGATAAAACGACAACGCTAGAATTTTGATCGGAGAGTTACAATGAATATTCGTCATTCGATAAATAATTACCACGTGGTAGAGTTCGACGACGGACATAGTATCCGGATCCACCATATGTGCACCTTGACGCGGTACCAGGTCCAAGCCGAGTTTTCTGAAAGGAACGGAACGAGTCGATAACCAATGAAAAACTCTCATAAATATTATTATCGCTATCGCGAATAAGTTTGACGATAAGAAAGAGGTATATTTATTCAGCTGAATTCAAATCATAATTGCATTTCATCGAATTATAAAACGAGACGCACGAGGTGTATGTATGTACGTCACAAGTTGCGTCATATTTTGGGCTTACGCCTTTGGAAGAATCCAAAGGTAGTCTTCCTCTGACCCAGGTCGACCGCATGCCGTAGGGACTTACGTGTTCGAGAACACGATGGGTCGGGTCCATCAGGCCCGTATCAGTAGGGTTCTCACGTGGGCTTTTTCTAATGCAGGAACCTAACTCGAACGATTGACATTCGATTCGCGTCATAATTCAATCGTCCGCGGTGAATTAACCGCAAACTTTTATAACGTTTGGATTCGTCCGATCTCATGAAAAAAAAAAAAAAAACAAACAAAAAAAAGAAATAAAAAACAAAGTCAGGAAAAATAAATTGATAAGACGAAAGAAGATAATTTTATCTAGGTGATATGTTAACGCGCGTACGTGAAACGTATATATATATATATACACACACACACACATTGTAATATCTATATTACACTCTCCCTTCGATGTGGGTGTTAACGTAATAACGTGGAAAGATTGGATTAAAGTTATCTACGTAGTAGTAGTAAGTAATACGACCCTGAGGGTCCCGAAAGATTCCCCTCCAGGGCAAGCTTGATGGAATGCAGGTGAGCAAGCAGACTTCGATGCATGGAGACAGGTTCAGGGAACGTGTACAACGTCGTTGGGACCTATGGCCCGTTCCAAAGATATTGGATATATTCGAGAGAGGAGAGGACCCATGAACCTGCTTGCAAAATTACTTTCGACGCTTACCACCACGTTTAATGTCTCTCTCTCTCTCTCTCTCTCTCTCTCTCTCTCTCTCTTTCTCTTTCCTTCTATTACATTATCTCGTAAGTTATTCCGTATGATTTTTATTTTACGAAAAATTAATACGTAGTTTATTTAACAAACAAACAATGGATAAACGAAAGAACGATTTCAGATTATGACTCGTTAAATATCACATTCAATGGGAATTCCAATCCTGGAATTCCGGGAGTAGTCCTATGGTCCTGATGGTCGATAACGCGAGAAAATTGTATCGCGATACAATTTCCTTTTCTATTTCCGAATCGATTTGCAATGACAGTTTGGCTAAAAAAAAAAAAAAAAAAAGAAAAAAACACATTTTGATCGACGGTACGTACGTTACAGACGTAGTCGTCGTATGCCATCTCATACATCGCCACCGGAAATATCTGCAGTATACCATACTAAAATGAAAATATGCGTACGTTAATCGCCACGATCTCGGTACAACCGAAAGAAAATAATCCTACCTACCCACCAACTTTACCTATATATACACATATATAATATAATATCTACAATGGATTTACGCCGTGGTTTATACGGGTTACTCGTACGGCTAGCATATATAAACCGTTGTAATCGCATGGTCGTGCCAGAGCAAAAGGTAGTAGTAGTAGTAGTGGTAATAGATGTCAGGGCCAAATCTCAAAGCCCCCCCACGATCTCAATTAGACCAAATCGCGAACGATTAAGCGCGATTACTCTCGCGAACTCTTTCAATTTTTACCATTCGCAGCCTGTAAACGTAGTGGTAGTAGTACCGTTCCTTTTATTAACGTTCTATTCGCTCGCACGAGATATATGCCAGCGTTATTTTTCATAAAACTATAACTATACTTACGAATGATCCCGTTAATTTTTATTAAATCGTATGACAATATGAAATATTCGTAAGCATAACGAATAAAAATAATAATCTTTCGTATGAGCTTTCGAAGAGATAATAGTTGAATCGATTTTTAGAGTCATCATCCCGTATGCACTTGTGCGATATATTACGCATAATTAACATTCTTGGAAGCATTGCTTTCAAAAAACGGACGACGTTTCGAAATACATCGGATTCTTCGAGAAATATCGACCCACGGAGTCGATCGGGATCCCGATCCCCGATCCTTTTACGGTGTCACGTTTGCGAGGGTGATGGTGGATATACCGTAATGATCATCAAATTTTCTTCGAATACATCGTGCAAAGGGTAAGCATGAAAAAAAAATATATATATATATAATTTTATTAACGTAGAAGCTTCTAAAATGTCGAGAAAGAGAGAGAGAGAGAGAGAGAGAAAATCAATGACAATCGTTCGTTTAAGATCGGAGCGCGTACTCGTAAAGCGTACGACGTCGTTTAGATTTCTTGTAGCCTTTCTTGCTCGCTTTTACGACGAGCATTTTCCACTCGGTACGGCCCTGGCGGGGGTGAGGGAGGGGAGAGGGGTTCTCCGTTGCTATACTGTGCTACACGCTGACGCAAAAAAGAAAGAAAAAAGTTGTGGGTGAACGGTGGATCTCAACGCTGTTACGCAGACGAGGAGAGTATCCTGCGTACACTACAGCGTGTTACTTCAACGAAGAAAGGAAAAGGGACAGAGAGAGATAGAGAGAGAGAGAGAGAGAGAGAGAGAGAGAGAGAGAGAGAGAGAGAGAATAGGGAGAGAACAGGGCAGTGCACGCGAGACGGAGCCGCAGGTCACGCTAATTAGAAATAATAATAATTATCTCGACGTAGATAATAAATGTTGGCCGTTCATCCATCCGAGGTCGTATTGTAACAAGGAAGGAAGATAAATGCGAAGAAGGAACGATAATTGAACTATTCCGTTTTGGGGGTTAAAAGAGGACCAAAGAAGAAGAAGAAGAAGAAGAAGAAGAAGAGGAAGAGGAAGAAGAGACTCTTTCGTCCGTACGAATCAACGTGATTATCTCGCGATATGCGCGCGCCAATAAAAAGAAAAAGAAACAAAAAAAAAAAAAGGGAAGAATCTCAGGATCAGAGTCCCCTATCGCTTTATTAATTATTAAAACCACCATGGACGTCTATGAAACGTACGAAAACGATCGTCCAACGGCTAACAAACGTCTCGGATTCTTCGGTACGTTAGAAATCTCGTTATTTTCTACAACTCGCGTTGAGAAGTCAGGCGTCGTAAAAAAATAAAAATAAAAATAAAGAAAAAGAAAAGAGAAAGAGAGAGAGAAAGAGAGAATATATCGGAACGCAGCCTTTAAAGAGGTAAAGCGAGCCCTCCTCTTACGGGGGGAACAGGTTCTCGGCATGGATACCGCGTGTATTCACCGAGCTGAAAACCTTGGCCAACCGAGCAAACGGACCGAAGAAAGAGAAGGAGTCCCCGTGTGTGCATCTCTTTTCCCTTCGTATATATATACATATATATATAATATATATACTCGTAGGATGTCTGTCGTGAGTGCGGTCTTTCCGCATAGGGAGAGGGAGGAGGGTCATACGATACAACGCGAGATGAGACTCCGAAAGCAGACTCTCTCTCTCTCTCTCTCTCTCTCTCTTATAATAATGGCAGCTTCAAAACGAAAATTCATGGTGTAACGCGAGAATTTTTGCCGACTAACTCGCACCCTACACGGTTTACTCTTTCTCGAAAAAATAACGCGATAGGCCCGTAAAACAATTTCATTTGATTCGCATCGATAATGCGAACGTCGACGATCGAAACGACTTCTTTGATCGGTGGTCAACGTTCGTCGTTGTTATTTTTCTTAGGAAAAAAAAAGAAAAAGAAAAAAAAAACGAAGAGACCAAGCGCTCGCTTACATTTTTTTCCACGTTACTTCGTAACGAAGAACTATATCGTACGAAGTCCTGTGTACTACTGTACGAGTATATTTTTATATACTCGTATGTAACAATACGGGCATAAATGTGATTGCAATATTATGATACAAATATAATAATAATAATAATAATAATAATAATAGTAAATAGAAATTGTTTGATACTTGTTAAAAGTACACATGTAGATTGTAAAAAAGAGATAGAGAGATAGAGAGAGAATGGGAGAGAGGAGGGGCTAATGTACGCACCTGGGTTGGGATTAGCGTTCGTCCCTGCACGACGCGTGGGGGCGCGACAACAAGATGGCGGGTGGTGGGGCCCGAGGAAACCCTTCGACGCGGTCAGTCGCACTTCGGGCCCCGTTCGCGGCAGACGTGTTGTGTCCTTACTCTCATACATATCCGTACGTACGGCTAATTCTCAAAGAAATATATTTTTTTATCATTCTCGAGGAAGACAACAGACCATATCCCGGTATTAACTTCGTTAAGTGAGAGAGAGAGAAAAAGAAGAGATATACATACATATATCTATATATATATATAATATACATATATATATATATATGATATGTATATGTATATGTATATATTAACAAAAGAAACGCGCTAGAAAAAAAAACTCGTCACATTTTCATCTCGTTTGATTGTTCTCTTCCTCTCTTTCTCTCTTCCCATTTACTCTTTTTGCATGTACAATATTATCTATTTCTCTCTTTGTCCGTTCGTGTATATACACGAGAGTATAACACGATGAAGCTTAACGAGAGATAAGCGTTACAATATCGGAGGTGAAAATTTGTAAAAGAAAGAGGTGTGACATCGTATTCGGTGGGTGCTCGTTCTAACAAAAAAAAGAAAAAGAAAAGAAAAAAAAAACAAAAAAGAAAGAAAGAAATACTTTTTAACGAACGAACGAACGAACGAACGAAAGGAAGAAAGAAGAGAGTAGCTGCTATTCGTCCGGTGAGTTTGAAAAGATACCAGTGACGTAGGAGAGAGAGAGAGCGAGAGAGAGAGAGCGAGAGAGAGAGAGAGAGAGAGAGAGAGAGAGGGAAAAGACCAGGATAAGGCCAATAAGAGAACGTTCTCGGTTCTACTTTCAAAAGGTCGTACGAAGAAGGAAAAGAAAAAGGAAGAGAGAACGAGAAAAGGACGAACCTTTTCCTCGGGATCCTACGGATAATCCAGGTTATCTCTGTCTCGGCTCATTCAAAATAAAGGTATTTCTTTATTCTAACGTTCGTCGGGTTTCATGAAATAATCGTTTTTACGAGAAAGAAGACAAATTAGTTTCTTTTTACGATGGTGTACGTGACCGAGATAGAAATCAAAAGTCCTTTGTCTATCGAAAAGAGTTTTTAATTGTGATATTTAACGATCTCTCTTTCTCTCTCTCTCTCTCTCTCTCTCTCTCTCTCTCTCTCTCTCTCTCTCTCTCTCACACACACTCCGAATCGGCTAATCACATTTTGGTCTGGATAAAATCGTTTTAGTCAAGTTTTTTTCTTGTTGGTTTAATTTACATTTGTAGGCTTTTTACGATTCCACGAAATAATTCGACTGTAACAAACTTTCACCAATACACCCATAATTATTATAAAGCGCGAACAGAATTCCTTCATTTTTTTTTCTCTTTTTTTTTTTTTTTTTAAGAGGAAATGTGTACATACGTATAAATAAATATGCGTACAGGAAAGTGTGTTAATCTTTAGCCGCAATCTTTATGCTCGTACGAAGATATTAAACGCTAGAGAGAAAGAAGTTAATGCACCACAATATTATTAAGTCTGTTTAAACGTTTAAACTTTATAGCTCTTTCTACGATCAGTATTTTGTTTTATTTTCTTTTGTTTTGTTTTGTTCGTTCTTTCGCGCGCGCGTTTGTTTTTTTTTTTTTTTTTTTCTTTTTTACAAAATGCATAGTTACGCGCTCGTAGAAGGGGAACACAATGTGACCTTCGAAGAGACGCAGATCGAAACGACGACCGTTGTCTCTTATAATATTTCTTTCTTCTCTTATCGTCGACTATTATTATTCATGTGTTCTATATGTAAATTTCAATGAGATTCGTCACGTCGTTTATACCATATAAGAATAATGTACGTGTATACTATGTACCGTGTATTTGGTTGAATAGTTTTATCAGTAATCAAATTGTCTGTGGTGATTAAAAATTGAGACTGATCGTATGAAATATTTACCGTTGAATAAATATATTGCTGACAAGTTAGATTTTTAATTGTACACGTGGTCGATCACATTTCGATCGGTCAACGTCGGAGAAATTATTCGGATTAATATTATTAATATACATTTTTTTTTTTTTTCTATATATATGTATATATCATCACCGAATGAATCTATTTTAATTCTCGATTCAAAGAAAATGTTTATATAATAGTCGTATAATCGATTCGACTTTGATCGTAAAGCTAAAACGATCTTTATCGTTGATTAAGTTCTAACGATAGCTTCTTGGATTCCATCATCCATGCCGCGGACTAATTAAATCGAGTCGAACATCGAGGAAGGTGACAGTTAAGGGGCATTAAATTTTAAAGCTCGGGAGAACTGCGCGTTATCGTTTGAATGCCCTTTTATTCATTTCTAACTACAGTAATTAGAAAAATATACGAAAGTAAAATATTTAATACGCGTATACGATTGTCAGCGAACAAAGTATATTCGAATCGTCGATGATTGAGACGAATCTGATTGTACGAATTCGTTTAATTTATAATTTTGATACGTAATGATTAATAGAAAAAAGAAAAGAAAAAAAAAAAAGAAAGAAAAAGGAATACGTAGAACCTTCGTTGCAAAGATCAGCATTTTCGAAAGATACCGAAACTCTTCAAAGCAAAAGTTTGATAAAAAGGAATGAGGATATTTTTTATCTCCTTTTTCTCGGTAGTTATATACAACGCCCTTTTCCTGATAAATTGTATAGAACCTTCGGAGCGTGGGTCTTTTTTTTACGCGTCCCTTATAACGAGTAACATCTATTTCGTTTTCTTTTTCTTTTTTTCTTTTTTTTTTTTTTCTTTCGTAGATAATATTTCATCGATTTCTCGTCGAAGAATGAAATATTTATGTTGCAACGTTATCTAAAAAGCGAAGGAGAGAAGAATATTATTAATATATTCGTCCTTAGATAGCGGCTATTTAATATTAATAGTAATAAAATCGAAGATTACTCGTTTGTAAGAAATTCTTCGAAAACGACATGACGAAGAAATGGTATTATATGTGTTGTACTATTCGTAGTAGATTGGATCAAGATTCAAAGATACCACATCGGGATGATCTTAGTATTCAACTGGAATTCTCTCTCTCTCTCTCTCTCTCTCTCTCTCTCTCTGTCTCTCTGTCTCTCCCCTTCTCTCGTAGTAACGATGGACGTTAGTATTAACGGTAGTTTCATGCGACACAAGTTCGGAGCTTTGAAACTCGTCATTGAAGTTCTTTGACCTCGCTTGCTTGCCTGCAAGCAACGAACGAGAGAGAGAGAGAGAGAGAGAGAGAGAGAGAGAGAGAGAGAGAGAGAGAGAGAGAGAGAGAGAGAGCTCTTAACCTCGTTCAAGAAGTCATCATTTTACAAGGAGCCTCCAACGAGAGAAATATATCATCGTTTTCTATGCCGTAATTTCTGTATCTCATATAACTATACATTCGCTAGTAGCATAAGCGCAATCATAAACGAACTCTGCTTACGTTACCGCTGGCATGGGAGAAACAGATTACGTTCGTAACTATCAACAATTCTCAATGGCGATAGTATTACGCGGAGTTTTACAACTTGTTTCATATTATTTCGTCTTTGTACTTTGTTTACTATTGCATCGTGATCTAATTTCTTCTCTCTCTCTCTCTCTCTCTCTCTCTCTCTCTCTCTCTCTCTCTCTCTCTCTCTCTTTTATCAACTTATTCAATGAATTATTAATTCGTTATTCGATTCATCCATTTTACCATCGTTTGTCAGCTACGTTTTATTATTCGCTCTTTTCTTGTTTTTTCTTTTTTTTTTTTTGCTTTTTCTTTTTATTAATCGTACTTCTTTACGTATGACGCGTGAGACACACGTATATCTCGCCTCTTTCCGATTATTGTTTCTCTATATTTGAACGATTGAAAACCATGAAAACCCACTCTTACTGCCATCGCTCTTATAGGCTTGGGGAGAGAGAGAGAGAGAGAGAGAGAGAGAGAGAGAGAGAGAGAGAGAGAGAGAGAGAGAGTTTACTCGGAGAATGCGAAATACAGGAGAACAAAGAGGCTATGGGAAAGCACCTCCTCCTCCTTCTCCTCCTCTCTTAGCATCTCGAGAGGCGACTTTTATTGGCGCGATACACTCGATATCGAGCCGCGGTAGTACCGCATTGGATTACTAAAAGTAGGCGTTGAATGTCCTTTTGTCTCTCTCCGAGAGTTTCGTGAATTACCCTCTCTGTGACAAATCGATAGATGGCGAAAGAAAGGGACGGGGGCATGAAGAAAGAATCAAAAAACAACTTAAGCGTTAGAGGAACGTGAGAAAGTTGAAGGAAATTGAAAGTAATCCCGATAATAGTTCCGTCTAATTCGTCCACGCGATTTTAATTTGAGGAATAATAAATAAAAAAAAAAGGAAAAGAAAGAAATTGATAAATATATATATATATATATATATAATAAATTAAATGATAAATATCAATACTGTTATATATTAACATCTGCAATCATACAGATAATAATTCGTTCTCGAAAGACGGACAAAGAAAGGATAAGAAACGCGCGTTTGCACTTTTCTTTCGTGGTTGAGAAATAAAAGAAGGAGGAGCGTTTGACCTTAATAGATATACGTACACGTAGATATAGTAGACGAACGTACGCATATATGTGTGTGTGCATCGTGCCTATCGCCCGGGGAAGTGATTTTTTTTTTCTTTTTATGCGATTAAAATTATGCGCTGGGATTCCGGAAGTAGATTAAAAAAAAATATAATATCGATGCAAGTCCTCGACACGGGTTTTGTGAATCATTCCTTATTATTATTATTATTATTATTTTCGTCATCGTTATTATTATCATCATTATATAGATAATATGAATATTAAATCGTTCCGAATAATACTGGATCACCTACGAGAACCCCGAGATAATATTCCCGACAAGATGGCGGACCGATCGATCGAACTCAATATATCACTTTCGAACGATCGAAAGATCTTTATAACAATGATCGAATTTAATATATATATATATATATATATATATATATATATATACTTTCTTTATTTTATACATACCGACGGATTTATTGCTAAACGATAGAAAATATTTAGCGAGAAAATGAAATAGAAAAAGAAAAGAAAAGAATTCGATCTCGTCTATCGGTGTACAACGATAACAACGAACGCATCGACTTTTCAATATCGATAGAAAAAATATTCTTCTCACGCAAGAAAAGAGAGGCATTCACGGTCACGTATTTTACAACGTATTGTAATACACGGTACGCTCGTCACGACTCGCTCGTACCTTTCCTTCTCTTTCCATTATATCTCCCCCTTAGAACCTTTTTCTCTTTTCTCTTCGAATACGCTCGTTTCGAAGCAAGACGCGAGGGTCATTCGTAGGCGGACAAGAAGACAGGCAACGCGTGATTCGCCAAACGTAAAGAGAATATGTATATGTATATTCCGTTTCCGGAATCTTTATTACATTCGAGAGTAGTTAATAGCCGGTGTTTCATTAATTTCATTTCGTTACATTTCTTTTAACATTTCCTCACTTCCATCCACCCCTTTCAGTTAGAAAATATTTCGAGATAAGTAATCACAATGTTTAATTGCAGTTGGAAATAAGTTTGAAATATCTTCTATTACATAATATATTTTATCAGGCGGAAGAAAACCGGGAAGAACTTTAAAAGATTTCATTATATTTCATCTCTTTTATCCATGAACTTTGAACCGTACTCTTGCATGATATTAAATATTATTGAAGTTCATTAATCATTTCTCTCGATTACTTTTAAAGTTCTATACTCTCTTTCTTCTACAAACTCGATTCCGATAGATTCGATCGATTATTACTTCTTTTATATATATATATATGTATAGGATACTAAGGATCTTTTTATATTTTAAAGATATCGATGAAATTATAGCAGAATCGAAAGTTATCCGTGTCGACGTTTTATCCGGCCTCCAAAGACGAATTATTCATGCGCGAAGATAAAAGAGAGACAGAGAGAGAGAGAGAGGGAGGGAGGGGGAAGTACTGAGGATATTTCGAAAGACGTAGTCAACGAAGTCTCGAGAATTATAAAGAAAAAAAAAAATACCTCGTGTGATGTAAGAAGAGTTCAAGTGCAGATAGATTATAATACTATTATAATGAAAAATTATTTTCTCTTTTAATACAAACATTCTTTTTCCATTGAATTCCTCTTTTTAACTTTGTCCATTGTTAAAAATAATAGTACAAAATTGTAAATTCTCCTAAAATAGACTTATCTTTTTTTCTTAACGTTATTAATTGTATTCAAAAAAAATAAATAAATAAATAAAATAAAATAATAAATAGAATAAAAATAAAAATTTGTAGTTGAAATGTATTTGTTACAAAAAAAAAAGAAGGAAGAAAATCACGTCGAATATCTTACTTACTCGCGTACATATATGTTAGATAGGTATAAGCAAATGGGTATAGAGAACGAAAGATCACGTCATCGTACACAAGTAATGTTTATAAATTAGTCCTTCGAATAAGGACATAAACTTTTTATGTATATAATTATCGCGAGAGTCTCTAAACGTTCTCTCAGTCTAAACTCGACAGCGAATGGAGCTTAATGCATGTTCTCCCCGCGAACAATCATACATACATTCGCGACTAATTAAAAAATACGGCGAAAGAAAAAAAAAACAAACAAACAGGTTCCGATACATACTAAGTGTAACGAATATACGAGCACGTGTGGTATAATCATTACCAATCAATAACAACCTGTCGCAACGCTAATAACGTTACTTCATTAACGCGTGCCGAGTTGAAATATACTTTGTGGTCGAGAACTCATTTACAAATATCGTGATAAATTACAAACCAATGAATCAATTAGTAAATTCGTCTGTTACTCTCTCTCTCTCTCTCTCTTTCTCTTTTTTAATTGTGTATCGAAAGATTATAAATACGTATAAACTTTTTACATTGTTTATTGAAAGATTATAATAATCGTATTCATTGATAAACGTTGTTCAAACGTTTATTAACATTTTCTATGATAATATTATTATATTATTATTATTATTATTATTATTATTGAAATAATCCCGGCGGTGGTCGATCGTTACACGTAGTTTTCTTTCAGCCCCCGTTCGTTTCTCGTACCGAGCTTCGTCGTCGCGTTTATTGATATTTCCATTAGGAAGGACCTCACGAGCAGGAGGTAAAGTTTATAAATGATTTTATCTCTCTTATTCTTCGAAAGCGAAGGCACTTTCAAATAGGATCTCGAGGAAGTTTATATATATATAAGATGTGTATATATATATATATATGATAAGAAGTGTGTGTATATATGTATATAAGAGTATATATATATATATATATATACGTATTGTAAACAAACTTTGGATTGAATTTCGAGATATGTGCATAATTTCAGGAGGGTTCGTCGGCGAAGAAACCTCGTCGAAATGATTTCATCCGTCAGCAAGTAATGTAAAATTGTTATATATCTCATACCGGAATTAGTACAATTATATCTGCGTCTTTTCGCGGGTTTTTTTTTCTTCTTCTTTTTCTTTATTACAAAATTTCGAAACGAACTAATAGAAATTTGATAATCGTGTCGTGTAAGAAGAAGAAGAAGAAGAAGAAGAAAAAGAAGAAGAAGAAGAAGAAGAGGCTTGGTCGACGTTCTTCAACGTTTCACGTACATACGTATATTGCATATTATCTACACGTACGTTCGTGTGTGTGTTTGTTTGTGTGCGTGTACGATGTATATTAAAGCTAACTGTAAATCCACGTGCCATCTCATTAGCGTCGGCCGCCGATGGACTCGCCCTTTTACTTCCAACGTGGCAAATCCTCCTGGCGCGAACGTCGACGAAACTACCTACGTGTCAAAAGTTTTCTTGTCTCTCATCGCTGCGTCTAATAACGTGACTCCAAGTCATAACGCAGAAGAAACTTTTTACATTAAAAGGAACAAACGTTCATCTATCATTCTCTGCCATATCGTCATCTCCTTTTTTTTATTTTTTATTTTTTTTTTTTATTTTTCTTAACGCAATAATAATTTCGAAGAACGCTCGGAAGGATTATTGATTAACGAATCACTCGTTCAATCCGTCTGCTCGTTAAATCAAATCGAAAGATGAAAAACAATGGGCCCGTAGTAGAAACGATGCAACTAAAAGATCCCATTGCGGCGAGACCATGTTCTCGTTTAGCGACGTTCGATGGTATATATATGTGACTTGCACCTGGCGATTATGGCCAGTGATGGCGAACAACATAGAATGTGGGAACACGAGAATATTCTCTTACTCTCTCTCTCTTTCTCTTTCCCTTCGTACGCGTTAGATGCTATAATAACCGTCTCTCGCTTTGTTAAGTAAAAGCTTCGTATAAATCAGCGTGTTTACTCGACCGCGAAACTAATTCGTGTTAGTCCTCGTTATACCTTAATTTAATGCAAATGAATGTCCTCTTCTCTCTCACGTTTCTACCCAGCAAATGTAAATCGGAACGCGCGTGTGCGTACGTACGTAAAAATATATATATATATATATATATTTTTTTTTTGTATATAAAAAGTAAATAATTATTCGCCAAAGATTTTACAGTCTTAACGGTATGTTTAATCATCGACTCGATGATCTAGGAATAATTTCGTCAATGATTCATAATTAATTTAATGTTTCCTTTCCGAAAGGAATCACATTATTTTGTTCTTTCGGGGGAGGTAGAGCCTGTAGAACGATATAAAAGGTAAGGACGAAGAAATAAATGTACTCGGAGAACAGAGAAGATAATCACGAAACCCGTTTTCAGTATCCGTAATTCGATTCGATTAATTCGTACGATCGACTCTCTCTCTTTCTCTCTCTCTCTCTCAATCTCTGCAGCGAGATTGCAAAGAGAAAAGCCTCTCGACATCGAAAACCACTACCATCATCACTACCGGAGGGAGTCATGGTGTGGTTTCGCAGAAGTTAACATTTAATCTCTTTCTCTCTCTCTTTCTCTCTGTGCCTTTTTCTATCTGTCGATCTATCTATATGTTAGAACTTCGAATTTGATATCCCAGACGAAATCTCACATTTAATATAGAACGTGTACACTCGGATGATTATTATTGGAAGGTCCCCCCTATTATTGGATATCGGCTTATAAAATTCTACCTTTTCGATTTTAACCATGTTCTCTCTCTCTCTCTCTCTCTCTCTCTCTCTCTCTCTCTCTCTCTCTCTCTCTCTCTCTCTCTCCCAAAGGCGAAGAAGAGAAAGTAATTTTTTATTCTGCACATATGTAACTTACATTCACAAATTATTTCCAAATATTAATATACGAATCGTTCGCAAGCCAAATCAATTAATTCTCTTCACCTTTCTAATGTTATTCAAATTTATTTGTCGAAGCACTCGATGGAGTCATCACTTTCTTTATACTCCTAATAAATTTCCCTTAATCTTCCGTCATTCGATACACCGTTAAATGGCAAAATTTATTTGGCCGTCGAATAAAAAAAAAAAAAATAATAATAATAATAATAATAATTTATTTCAGCAACGATCATTCCAAAGCTATTCCGCCTTAATCGGTTTTTACGTCGTTGAACGAGAGCTACGGTTTTTCCATTTACACGCGTTCCAAAATGTTTATTCGAATCGATACTTTTAAAGAGATTTTTAAAAAGCGATTTACGTTTATTACGTCACATTTCTATCAAATTTTCGTTTTATGAAATTTTAATCGGTTGTGCCATGTGAGCAGCGACTCTCATATAATACGTATACATGTATACAAATATGGTCGATCGTATATATGCATTAAAAAAGTTTATGTTCGATTCGAACGTGTCGGTATTACTTTTGACATTTGTTGTTGTAAAAATGTTCAATCGGTCATTGTTAAAGAAGTTAAATAAGAAGAGAGAATTTCAGAGCTAGAAAGAGAGAGAGAGAGAGAGAGAGAGAGAGAGAGAAAGTGTCTAAGAGTGGGAGACAATGTGTATGAGTGGGAGACAATGTACGAGAGAAATGGAAGGAGGACAAAGAGTGGGGAGAGTGTATCAGCCTCTCTCATCTCCTCGTCATTCTCGTATATAGTCGGTGTCCTCTTGGTTTATCCTCCTCCCTTTCCCTCTCCTCTCTCTCTCTCTCTCTCTCTCTTTCCTCTTGGTCTCTCTAGAGACAAGACCAACTGGTTTAACTCGTCTGTTCGTTAACCGGCAGCCTTTCGGGGAATCGTATAGGAGGAGTCGCGAAACGAGCGACAACCAATTCGAAGGACGATGAAACATGGGGAGAGTAGAAAGAGACAGAGAGAGAGAGAGAGAGAGAGAAAGAGAGAATCATCTAACGGGTGGGGTATTATTTGTCAACTCCTTCCTCTTCTGTTTCTTTTTTTTTTGTTTTAATGTTCAAAGTTTTCTCATCGTTGTTTAAACGATCGTCACACGATGGAATCCTCGGAGCGAAATATACGAGATGTTATATCTGCGAGTGGACCGATCGACATTAAAAAAAAAAAAAAAAAAAGAAAAGAAAAGAAAAGAAAATAAAAGAAAGAAAGAACGAATATATCTACTACCAACAAGGGGATGATATTTCTTTTGCTGAACAGGAAATAGCGGACAGTTTTGATCCGCCGTTGGAACTTATCGAAATCCGATGCATAATAGACGAAAAAAGAAGTTGAAATGATACTCGCGGGTAGATAGGGCGATATTATAAAACGTG
>OU964983.1:4658821-4741321 GCA_918808275.2 Dolichovespula sylvestris | reverse complement strand
TTCCCTTCTCTTCCCTTCACCCTATTTCAATTTCCTTATTGTGATAATACCGTCGGTGCCTTTAATGAGACACCACGTTCAAAGTTTTCGTGCTACGATATGATTTGTATTTTAATTTTGCTTATATCTATATATATATATATATTTTTTTTTTGTTTTTTGTTTTTTTTTTTTTTTTTTTTAAAGAAAAAGAAAAGAAATCGTTTAATTATCTCAATCATCGAAGCACGAGTACGAGCTAAGAATAGATTTATATTATTAAGATTTATATTTTTAATCCCGAAGTTCGAATTATTTAGATTCTGATTAAGGAAGTTAAATATATTCGTTCTTATCGATTCATTCCTTTTTTAATAATCAAATCGAAAGATGATATACGATATATATATATATTTTTTCAGATATATTTTCTTATCGAATAGACGACAATAAATATAAACAGCGAGAACAATTAGAAGAAATGTAAAATTACTTTAAAGAATATGGCAATTAATCGAAGAGGAGAAGCCAACGCTCGTTATTTCCGTTTTCTCATCCGGGAGGATGCATTTCTGCAAGAATTTAATTAGCCATCGGAATCTTCCATGTATATGTGTTTGTTTATGTGTGTGTGTATGTATGTATGTATGTATGTATGTGTGTACATACACGTACACATATCGTAACAGGTGATAAGAATTTTTTGTTCTACGTTTCGCAAGATGAAGAAAAAAAAAAGAGACGAATCCTAAAGATTTTTTTCTTTATATATATATATATTATATATGCTTAAGCAACGAAGCAAACAACGTTAGAATTTAACGTAGATTTTATGATCCATTTGTTTTCTTCCATCTAGTTTTTTCGCTTTCTTTCATTCCCTTCTTTTCTTTTTATATATATATATATATATATACGTATACGTATTAAAAGTGTCGATTTATTCGTAATTGGTGCAATGACCGGTAGCAAGGTAAAAATAAAAGAACAAACGAACGAACAAACAATTAAATAAATAAATAAATACATAAATAAGATAAAAAGCGAAAGCTTAGTATAGTAGAAGTTCGTTGTGCGAGTTTATCGAAGGAGTTATCTTTATAGCTTGCTCGTTAACGAGTTGAAATTATTTTTCGCCTGCGTTTTTTTAGGATCAAAGCAGGGTGGAGCCGTTGATCGTAATCCTCGAGTTTCATATCAACGAGTGTAATAATATTAATCCTTTTTTTTTTTTCTATTAAACAAATATATATGTATATTCGTTTTTTGCGAAGCCTCGTTTTAATTTTTCAACTGTCGAATTATTCATCGAAATGTCAATTATGAAAAAAAAAAAATATATATATATATATATTGCTGAAGCTGCCAATAATAATGATACATTTATTATATATATATATATATATATATATATATATATATATATATATATATATATACATACACACATGTACGTATAGATGTTTTATTCCCACCTTAGTATATAAGAGAAACGAGCGAGAAGATAATTGCAACACAACTGTTTAAACGATGTGCCTTTTATAGAATTAAATATAATGTTTAATACGTTTAAGTATGATTAAATTAAGTTAGAGGATTATTATAATTGCGCTCTGCTACTGTTTATTAAGTAAGAGGTGATGATGATAAGCGAAATTCATATCCGAATTATATTGGAATTCTTCGATGAGAATTTTGTTATGTATTCGTCCAGTTCTTTTAATTTTCTTTTTTTTTTTTTTATACGAAAGCGATAAAAGAAAATAATAAAAGGAAAATACCTATATACGAAAAGTATTGACGCAATGTACATAATATAATATTTCCGTAATATGTATTAGTATATAATTATTTTTGTGTATGCTCGTTCGATCATACTCTTAAACAGGGTGACCCAGTTATTATTATCCATTTGTTTCGAAATTGACTTTTATTAATATCATTCTTTAAGAATTAATTAATAAATAAAGTCATATGAAACGATAATAGTTGTACCGATCCATCCTGTAGAAGGTATGTGTAAAACGAACGTACACACACACACACACACACACACACATATATTTATATATTTATATTTAAATTATTTGCAGGTACGTATATGTAGAAATACATATATTAATTCCCCATACGAAAGAGAATATTTATAAACGTTTTTTTTTTCTCTTTTTTTTTTTTCTGTTTTCAAATCGCAAATTTCGTGCAAGTCAGCGAAGTACGCGATTTCATTCATAGTACCTGTGAATTTGTTTGTTTATGTTTTTAATCCGACTTACCGATTTCCCCAGTCGACCTTGTTGATAATCCGTAGTTTGAGTTCTCGAGTTTGGTCGGTGGTTAGGGTGCCGGCCAAAAGTTGTCGCCGCCATTCTAACAGCTCTCGCATCACTTTCCGCAGCGTGTTAAACTTGTACGTTTCTCGTTCCTAAAAATGGCGAAGGGATACACGATGATGTTTTTCTTACGTGAGGTTGAAAAAGGATTAACGCGAAAGAGAACTTTCGATCGATGGAATAATGACCGATAATTCAAGTCCTAATCATCTCGATTGATCGATGTGACGCGTAATTATGCGAAATATGTTCCGTCATAATAGGACGATCTATCCTAATGCTTAGTTTGCATTATCGTGTAATCAAATTTGTGTGTATGTGTGTGTGTGTGTGTTCATTCGAGAGAGGAATCACCGGACGAAAAAGAAAAAAAAAATGAAATTAAAAGAAGATCGATCCAGGTAACACGTATATACATAAGTAGTATGCGTATATACATATATATATATGTATATATACGTTTGTATATATGTACTTACCACGTAAAGCCTTTTCCAAATACCATCCCATTCTCTAAGGACGAGGGTAACTTCCCGAACGACCGGATCCTCCAAAGGGATAACCGACTCAAAGAGACCCTCATTGTCGATTTTACATGGTTTCAGGTGTACGTAGGAACTAGGAAATATTCCTTTCACTGCACGATTCTTTGTGGAAAATCCTCTGTACCAACCTGAGAAAGTCGGACGTCTCGATGATAGTAGGTACATATTAAGCGTCTTTCATTGTTTGCAAATTTTTCGATACTGCTTATAGTTTTCTTTTCTTTTTTTTTTTTGGGGGGGGGGGGGGGGAGGGGTGAAATAGTTTAGTATGGGATACCACATTTCTATGGACTTAAGTCGATAGGATGAATTTTGAATTACTATTATTATTATTATTATTATTATTATTATTATTATTATTATTATTATTATTATTACTGCATTATGTTACCTGCGCATTCTTCCAAAATCTGTACCGTTTCTCCAATTTCAAGAGGAAGTCCATAACGTGTCTCTCCTCGCCAATTGTAGACAGCTAAAAATAGAACGATAGAAAAAAGATAATAATCCATCGTTAATTGCATATATAATTGATAGAAGAAATATTTGTAATATTTAATTCGTTTATATATATATATATATATAATCCTATAGTGTATATAGGAACGTAGAAATGGACGATTATGTAGATTTCAATGTTCTTTTATCGTTGATTTGTCCTTGAATCTGAACCATTTACGAGTCGAGTCTACCCTTAATCGAGATCAAGGGCTCCGTAAAAGGCAGCCTCGAGCGAAAAAAGAGAGAGAGAGAGAGAGAGAGAGAGAGAAACTGGCAAACGTTAAAGTTCACTTATTTATTAACTAGTAATAGTGAGGCGGGACGGACTTTGCCGTGCTGCTCTTCGTGGGTATCTTTTATTTATAAAGAAAATTGCGGGCAAGGCACAAAGGATCGATTCAATTGCTATCGAAAGATCTTAACTCCTTGAACGTTTAATATTATATGTGAACCGTTTATTTTGAAAGTGGTGCGAGTCCATTTTTTTTTTTTTTTTATTGTTTCGAGAAAATTAAACGTCAGCATATCCGATCGCTACGCAATTTCTCTTTCATTGGTCAATCTTAAATTGAACAAAGATATTAAATATTGAGTAGTTAATCACAAATGATGTGCTCATTATTTGAAAAAAAAAAAAAAAGTAGACACCACTTTCGAAATAAACGGTCGATATAGAGATGCTTTAATTAATCGAATATATTTTTCAAAAAAGATATATATATATATACATATGTACTCGTAATACCAGATAAAAGAAAGGAAAAAAAATTGGATAGAAACTTCAGGTGGAACGAGATCCGTCTGGATTATTTTTGAAATGCAATTTTTAATGAAAACTCGTTATAGAGAATATATATATGATCGATATGTTAAGATCGAGAAGAGGAATGACCTATCGGATCATAGTGCGTTTCGTACGAATTAGTACACGTCCATTCCTGGAATCGATAAGCGAGTCTTGGGGCACCGGATACGCGTGACGATGCACGTATGACGAGCCAACTTCCGGTCCTTCGCTGGAGAAACGTACGCGAGATGAATCTCGATGAGTAGTCTGTTCTACTCCTACGGAAGAGAGAAAGAGAGAGAGAGACAACGATACGTACACACGCACGTAGAAGCGAAAATAAGTACATATATATGTACATTCATAAGCATAAGTAGGTATAAGTTGAAAGGCGTCACGTGTAAGGTTTTTCTGTGTTTGTGATGTTCGAATGTAACACTAAGTTTCATTTACTCGCCCACCAACATGTGCCAATGAACGAACAATTGTGTTGGACATCCCACAGAACGATCTTTTCGACATCTTTTTACAACAGCTCTATTAATTTTTTCTTTCTTTCTTTTTTCTTTTTTTCTTCTTTTTTTTTTATTATTATTATTATTCTTCGGAACAATATTTCATCGTCGTAAAAGTATATACGAAGCAACGAAAAAATATTCGTAAGAAATAGATGCGATTGGATGTAAAAACTTTCTATTGTTTCTTTGTTTTTTGTTCTTTTTTTTTTTTTTTTGTTTATCTTAAAAACAAAATCACGATCGTTATGGACTTTCCCTTTGAGTAATAAATTCTGAACGAGTAGGGTCCTCGAATGACGTTCGAATATTATTTCTGCGAGATCGATTGTAGAAACGTGCGACAATAATTTCGCAATAAGATCGTTCAAAGTAATGCTTAGCTAATACATTTTTAATATTGCTATGTGAAGTGCATTAAAATTTTTTTGTTAACATTCTTTTTCCTTTTTTTTCGTCGATCGTTAACAAAAATGATGTGCGTGTAAAAACGATCGTGTGCGTGTACGTACCTATAAAAGGCAAAATTTAATGGTTTTAATTATTTTCGACGATCGCCGAAGGTAAAATTGTCCATTAACGATAATAGTATTACAAAAAGTGCTTTCTCTCACTTTCTCTATGTCTCTCTCTCTATTTCCGTCTCATTGTAATATAAATTCCATTAGCGAGAAAAATAATAAAATCGACAAGGATCCTACTATCGAATCGCTCGCTCGTTGCAATAAATTCGAGATTGAGTGGTAAACTCAAACGAGATGAAAAATCGATCGAGTTAAACGTCGATGAAATATAAAAATGATAAATAAACGACACAACGGTTATGAAAGAATACGTCGAAATTGAACGTGACACATTTAATTCGAAGCAATTTTGCTCTTGCGTTGTGACACGTTCGTCGAGTATATTAGAAGATAAAACACATTGGAATTAATTTAAAAGAGAGAGAGGAGAAAAAAAAATATATATATATATATATATATTTAATTTGTCTTTTTCCCTTAAAAATAATCAATCGTAATAAATTATACCGTTTTTTCTACCCGTACATAATTCCATCGTTGGAAAATAATTATAATGAAAATTAGATGAATATCTTTTTTAGGGTATGAAATCGTGTATAGAGTAGTATCGATCCTCTCATGCGAATAAAACGGAAGGTAGAAGAATTGTCCCGGGGATAAATTTTTCCCCTGACATGAAAAAAGAAAGGGGCTGGGGGTAGGGTGAAGATTTGGCAGGAAAGTAAGTCCCTACCTACCGATCGTGCGAGCTTCCATCTGCTTGTCTTTTCTTTTCAAGAAAAGGAATCAATAATGTCGCGCTCTCCTATCAATTCGTTAGAAATATATATATATATATATATATATATATATAAAATTACATATATATGTACTCGTAACGTATATACACTTTACAGAGTAACAAGAGTGATCCGTACGTTACCTGTAGCAATAAAAATTTCACTGCTTCTCTCGCTTTATAGTTCGACGAATCCATAGAGCAAATATGACGAAGCGAATTTATTTATTTACTTATTTATTTATTTATCGAAGAACAAGAGGATTGCGATAATTGAAAAGGAGAAGAGAAAGAAAGAAAGAAAGAAAAAGTGTATTTCTTCGTAATCTTTTAAATATCGATTATCTTTCTCTCTCTCTCTCTCTCTCTCTCTCTCTCTCTCTCTCTCTCTCTCTCTCTCTCTCTCTCTTTCTCTCTCTTGTGCGAGGTGCTTGGTTTTTTCTTTCTTTCTTTCTTTCGTAACGGGACACCCCGTATACCTTGCGGGAACACGTTCGAATAATTTTCCAAACTGAAGGAGGAGGACCCCATGAAACGCTTTCGTCACGAGCACGGAAGAGCTATTCCCCCCCTCCCCTCGTCACCCGTAGCTTTTCCCTCGTTTTCTCTCCGTTCCTGAGTTTTCCCGGGGAATTAAATCGATAACTCCCTTTCTCCTATATAAAACATTCGCAACGGGGGACCCATAGTCTCCTCGTGGCAAGCGCAGAAGGTATTCTCTCCTTCCGTCTTTCTCTATTTCTCGTTACCCCTATATACACGCAATACATACGTACGTACGTATATATATATATATACGTAGATAAATACGGTATACAGGGTGTGCTACGAAATAAAAAAGAAAAAGAAAGATTATGAATAGATCTGCCCGCTCAAAAAAAAAAAAAAAAAAAAAAAAAAAAAAGAAAAAATTATTCACCTTCCATTACATTCGAATGATCAATCTCATTTTAATCAATCGTTCGATTAATTAATCTTTACTTTTATCACTCGGGTCATCGATGATTATTCCGTGTTGATTGTAAATTAAACAAAACAAAATAATAATAATAATAATAATAATAATAATAATAATAGGTTTAAATAGATTTCAAATATAAATGGATTGTGCGTGAACGTTGTTAGAAGAAAATCGAAAGAATGAAATATAGAACGATATTTCTTGGATAATTCAATTGATCGCAATTGTATGGGACACCTTGTATATGTACACAGCATCTCTTTGTATTTCTCTCTCTTTCACTCTCACTCTCTCCAACTCACGTGGATTCACACGTGTCGAGATACTTGGTTGTTGGTGTAGGAGCTACGCCGAGCTTTACGACGACGACATGGAGAGAGGGGTTCTAATGCCTTCTGGCACGTAGAGGGATCCAGGCATGACGGAAAAGTCTCGGATGAAACGAGCGGACGTAAACAATGACATCTGAAATCATTAACGTCCATCCGTGGATGAAGAGACTTCTGCCTGGCTTCCTCTCGCCTCCTCTTTTTTTCCCTCTCTTTTTCTTTTCTCTCTCTTTTTTTTTTTTTTTTTTTTTTTTTTTATTATCATCTCTCCCTTTTCCTCTCACTTTCTCCCCCTCTCTCTCCCTCCCTCTCTCTGTGCGTGTGTCTTTCCCTTTACCTTTTTCTTTTTCATTATTTTTTATTCCCACCAAAACTACTCGAGCACTCGAAACGAATGAAATACCATTGGATCATTCCAACGGGGAAATATTTTATTGAAATTAATTTATTTCTATGGATTCGCAATTACATCGTTTCCTTTTTTTTCCCCCCCTTCCTCCTTCCTTTTCCATTATTTATGTTATTCGTTCGAGAAGGGGGGAGGCGCACGGAAGTGCTTTTAATAGTGGTCGTTCTCTTTTTTAACTAACAATGCGTTACTTTAATCTTATCTAGCCGGCATTTATCTCACTCGCATTGCGTATCTAAATTATCGTTTTATCGGGGTACGAAAGAGATAGGATAGAGAGAGAGAGAGAGAGAGAGAAAGAGAGAGATTGAGAGACGATGAGATAGTTTTTTAATTAGA
The DNA here is from genome assembly GCA_918808275.2 of Dolichovespula sylvestris. Lineage (NCBI taxonomy): Eukaryota > Metazoa > Arthropoda > Insecta > Hymenoptera > Vespidae > Dolichovespula > Dolichovespula sylvestris. The sequence continues at coordinate 4,733,321 of OU964983.1, read as the reverse complement.
TTTCGAATCGGCTATTCGATTTATCGACTCTCTTCGATTTATTATCGACTTTCAATCTTATTAAAGCAAGTATATATCGAAACGATATTGGTTATCGTTTCTACTTTCCTATTTAGACGCCATTATTTATCATTATTGTTCGTTATATTCCGTGATCGTTCCTTTTTTTTTATTTCTTTTTATCGATTTATATATTAATGCCCGCGTACGAATCGATGTTTCATTATATTCGCGTTTTATTTCCGAGGCACGTCGAATACCAATCGAAAATTTATATCCCCAGGAGGGATGTGTTCTCTTTGGGGGGAGCGGGGAGGAGGGGAGAGAAAAACAAAAAGAAAAAGTTTCATAATCGAACGATGAGGACATAGAACGAAAGGATGAGGAAGCAAGTAAAATACTACGTGCCAATATTCGCCCACGTACTCTCATTATATTTTTCCTCTTTGGCTTCGGTCCATAAGTAGAATCGGTTAAATTTTCAACAGACTTACTTATCCCTGTGCCATTGTATTAATATATTTCGATGTGATTCGTTTAAAGATTTAAAAAAAAAAAAAAAAAAGAAAAAAAAAAGATATTTCACAAATCAGAAAAAAAAATCATGGGAAACATATTTAAATACTTATCTCGAGCTTTTTTATTTTTTCTGATCTTTCACATCTCTTTCTCTTCCTTTTTCTTTCAATTCATTTTTCCTTTTTCTTTTTTTTTTTTCTTTTTTTTTTCTTCTTCGAGTAAATCTCTCCTCTCGCATCGTGAATTTCTATTTGAAAGAAGAGAATCAAGAGCGAACACTCGCAAGTTTTAAAAGACCTAATCTACTCGAGTATAACAACGAGGAAAGGGAGGGTAGGTGGGAGATAGAGGGATAGAGAAAGAGAGAGAGAGAGAGAGAGAGAGAGAGAGAGAGAGAGAGAGAGAGAGAGAGAGAGAGAGAGAGAGAGAGAGAGAGAGAGAGAGAGAGAGAGAGGAATAGACCTTCCTACGATGGTAAATCCATTCTTTTCAAGATTTTCTTCAACGATAACCTCACCTTGGATACAGATACGAGATTTCGGAGATTATCCTCGACCTGGCGAACACGAGATTCGTGATCTCTCGAAAACTTCCTCTCTATGATTTTATCTTAGTTTAAATCATTTTACTGTATGTACAAAGTATCTTCTCTCTCTCCCTCTCTCTCTCTTTCTTTTCTTTTTTAATATCGTACGAATAAACATTTCGTTTCTTTTTATATTCGTTCGCACGAGTGAAATAAAACGAGTACAGGGTCGAACAAATTTGTTCCTATTAAAAGACAATTCGCGTTAATTAAAAGTTGATGCTTAATATCTTAACACCTTTCGAAGTAACTTTTCATATTTGATAGTGATCGTAATTGTGTGAAAATATACATATTATTATATTTAATTTTTTAATAAGGGAACGTTCGGAATTATTAAAAAAAAAAAAAAAAAAAAAAAAAAACAGAAAAGAGAAGAACAAAAAATTCCTTCGCGTAATCGTTAATTCGTTCCTTTTTCTTTTTCTTTTTCTTTTTATTCGTTCGAGTTGACGGGAGAAAAAGAAAAACGAGCAAAACGATGATTGTCACGTTCGTTGATAGAACGAACGTAAGTTTACGATGCAAAAATTCTTTACGTACTTTGGTTGACGCAACAGATTGCATTACATCGCATCAATAGTTACTGTTTTCTACGATAATAATCCGTACGAAGGATAATAAGTTTTTTTTTTTTGCCAAACACTTCAGGAGCCCCGTAGAGAGATATACCGTTAAATCTCTTGCATAATGGTCGAAAGAGAGAGAAACGCGGAGGTGGAAAGAGGTAATGAAACGAAAGAAAACTCGAAAACAATGGGGAACGACGAACGAGGATAACTGAAGTGTACAATGCACGACAGCGAAAAATGAGAGATGCACGTGACAGTTGACTTCGTTGAGAATGAATGCACAAAGTTTAACGAGTCAAAAGAATTCGTTGGAGACTTTGTAATACCCGCAAAAAAGGAAACAAATGAATAAATAAATTTGTCGAAAATTCATGAACGTTTGAATTTCATGAATTTTATATAATCCATCTTGGCGTAATTGACGCGTCGTACACGTACGTTCGAGGATTTTGAGACTAACGCACGAAAGGGTAACGGACTCCTCGATTAGGAAACTTTTTTATCGTGTTAAAACGTCGTTGCAGCGTAAAAAGTCAATCACGATACCAACATAGATAAAATGTTTATATCTGAAAAACGATTGACCTTTCGACCTGTGCTCATTAAAACTTTTATACGCGGTATAGCCTGTGCTCTACGTACGAATGATTTTTTTGAACACCCTTTGTGCATATATATATATATATATATATATATATATATATATATATACACATATATGTTTAATAGATATATCGTAACTATGTAAAATACTATCATCCAAAGATTCTATAACGCGTCATCTGCAATGGTGATACCAGAATGGAAGTGGAAAAGAAAGAAGTTGCGAGGGCATGACCGCTCGGATAATGTCGTAGATTGATAGATTGAAAGATTGTGCTTTAATCGTGTTGCGGGTATAGCTCTATGGCTATGGCGACGTATTTTATGGTGTAGCAACGTCTTTAACGTTCGGCTGATTCCCCATACTCGCCGATTCCTACCGCGTATCGCGTATTAAATTATATACAATTTTTATATAGAAATTTATGATGGATAAATATTTCATTCTTTCTTTTTTTCCTTTAGCAAACGTTTATTCGTAATCGATCGACGATGAGGCGTGATCCTAATTAATTAATAACGAACGGTCGGCCAAATTTTCATTGCAAAAATTTCAATGAAATTATTCTTGTTTGCCGTTGTTGTCGGCGTTATTATAATTATCGTGTTGTGTATATATATATACCTTTCGTTGGCGTTGGTAGCGTTAAAACAATTCTATGTAATTTTAGGGAAACTAATGATACGTGTATTTACGTATAAAATCAACACTCGATCGAAAGCAACGGACACGACGCTCGTGAAAAGAGCGAAGTTACATCGCACTCGGTCTGGAACTCCGATCGTTAATTAAAGCATCGTGTATATATATACACACACACATACATCGGGACAGTACGCGAAACAGAGAACGAAGAATTGCGCGTCACGATTCGAACGAATAGTTTGGGCGAATGCAATCTTTTCTTTTTTTTTTCTTTTTTTTTTTTTTTCCTTTCGTTTTCTTCTCTTAGGGGTTGAAAGATCGAAGCACTTCGATTCTCTCATTTCTGTCTCGTTCTATCTATAGATAATGTCGAGAGGAATAGGATCATCTAAAAGAGAGAAAGAGAAAAAGAGTAAGACTGATAGAAAGTATTTTTTCTTCTTCTTTGTTTGTCTTTTTAATTTTTTTATACGAAAAACGATTCGGTATTTTTACTCGAGCGTTATATATAAATTTTGTAAAATTTAATTCGTCGTTTCTTACGTCGAAATGAATGATCTCTTCGTTTTTCGAAGAATCGTTTCGTTTGACTGACAATCGATTGATCGATCGTATCGGTGTATGCGATTAAAAGTTTTCATTTTCTAAAAATCTGTGCCTAGGAAATAATTTTCATATCGTTCTTCGACAAGGTGCATTCGGTAGAGTACCGAGCAAATCGAAAATAAAATCTAAACGAACGAGACTCCTTTTTTTGGCGACTTCCGTCGTCGGGAATGACGATCCGCATTGCGAGCCCGCAAACAAACAAACAAACAAACAAACAAACGTACGTACGTACGTACGTATATACGTAGACACATACACATACAAATATACATAATAATATGCAAGTGGATACGATACACACGTATATCTAACTTTTATAGAGGACACCTGCATATATCTAACGTACAATTAATTTTCTTTTATATACGCACGTTATACGTAGCGTTTAGTTTCAAAACGGGTAGATGGATGCTTTCGATTTGTCTCGTGGGGTGAAGGGGCGGGGAGATAGAAAACTCTCGTGCGTCTTATTTTTTTAATGAAAAAAATAAATAAATAAATAAAAACGGAGGAAGATAAGATGGTTAAATGAGTAAATAAAAAATAAAAATAAAAAAGAAATAGTTCACGGCCATCGCATTCGTTAATGCGTCTCTCAGACGGCGCGAAATCGCAAAGCTAATTGCAAGTTAGCATATCCTTCTCTCTCTTCTCTATTTATTTTTTCGTTTTCTCTCTCTCTCTCTCTCCCATTTGCCTTATCAAACACGCTCCTTACGCTACTCGTGTGGACGATCAATGCATGAATGGACCCACACGTAGGAGGCGCGCGTACCCGCACACTACCTCACAAATACGCACAGAAATGACACACACACGCACACACGCACACACACGCACGCACACACGACACAAATATATATATAGGTAGGTAAGCACGCACACATGGATTAGTAGCAGGCAACAGGATCATACGGAACGATCTTTCGCTCGATTCTCTGTCGTCGTTGTATTATGAAGTATACCCAGTGACGAAAAAATACAATATTTTTTGATAACTTTACCGATCCATCGTTCTCATTTCTTAATTTTCCTGTCATTTATTTATTCTCTTTTCTTATTTTCTTCCTCTTAGCGAAAGAGGTACGAAGAAGCGTAGTGTATTTGTCTTTTTTTTTTATTTTTTTTCTCTTTCCTTTTTTCAGTTTTTTTTTTCTTTTTTCAGACACGTGTATATCGTTTCTCCTTCGTAGAAGTTTTGTTGGATTTTAAAGAAGAACGATCGAGAATATATATGTATGTATATATACATATACATATATATATATGTATATGTATATGTATATATACGTATATATATATATATATTCATACAGAGAACAAAAAAAAGGATAAAAAGAGAGTTTGACAGATCCGTTCGAGGTCGATGCCGGATGATGTATAATCTCTCTCTCTATCTATCTATCTATCTATCTATTTATCTATCTCTATCTATCTCTGTTATAAGAGAAGGATATACTTTCGTTATCCCTTTTCTGTCATGCTCGAACGTAAACTCACCGACGCCATACTTGGTAGTTTTCGTCGTCGTCCACATCTCGTTAAGTAAATTTTCACGAACTCGGCTACATGCCCTGCCAGGCGGCCCTACGGAGCACACTACTCCTCCTAGTATCACGAAAAATTCGAAAACACAAACATTGGGTGTGTTGCCGCACGAGTGCTCTACACTCACAGGGTATTCTCTCTCTGGCGCCCGAAGCGACGTTGCCGTGATACGAAGCGCGAGCACACTACCGACACTTACTTCCATCGGCAACGTCGTTCGATCCCTAAGTCACGTGATACGCCAGACACGTACCTATCCAACCCGTCGCCCCAAGCTCTCATCTCTCCTTTTTACTCTTCTTCCTTATTTTTCACCTACCTCCTTTCCCCAATGAAATATCGTTCACTTTTAATTCTCCCGATTTACAAACCCTTTCTGCTGGATAATAATGATTCGGAAAATTTATCAAAGGCCAATACCTGCGACGAACATTATCCATTAACTTTTCCTTTTGATTTTATCTCTTATATTATTTCTCTTATATTATTTTCCTTATGCCATCGGAACTTCGTAGAGTATCTTTTAGAATATCGATGGATAGGAATCTTATCGTCCTTGAGACGACGACGATCAATAATTATTGGTATTGGATCTTTCGGAGCCGTGGATCCGATAATACCATAATTTAGAAAATATGACTACATACCTGATAGAGGAAAATCTTCTGGCGTACATCTGCGCCCATAAATGGCGGGCAGTCAAAGTTCCCTCTCCCAACGAATTAATTTTTACGATTTGTTAAATCCTTAAACGTTTACCATAGTTGGCGTAAAAGTATCTCGAACGTGTATAATCTTGATGCGATATCTCGTTAAGGACAAATTTCGAGTTCGAAATCGTTCACGGGTAGTTATAAAAATAACAAGGAATACTCGCGAGACTTTAATCCCATTTGCCTCATCCTCTATTTTGTTCAATGGACATGTTATTTGCTGTAACGAGTAAATAAAATTTCATATATATATATATATATATATATATATATATATATATATATATACTAATATATTGATATAATTGAGGAGGGTCTCCGGAAGCAGCAACCTCCATGCGGTGAGACCTGGGCAATCGATATTATTTTCGATACGATCAATGTCGCGATTTGTACAAAATTGACGGATCACTTCTTTTTTCTTCTTTTTTCTTTTTTCTTTTTTACAAACTTCAACGACGATTACGGGATTCCGTAAATATACTTTGGCTTCGTGTATGTACCTTATATTATTTACATGATATGTATATATTACATCGAAAATAATATCGAGCGAATGGCTGCTTAAAGTAGGGTTAAATTCAGGTGGTTTCATTTAAGAACGAAAATAATTCAATGATCACGATAGAGATTTAATAATTAATAATAATGCAAAATGATCAAGGATATAATTGTTGTTGATTAAATATATTAAATATATTTGTTTATAATTAATCATCGAGCATGGGTATTCGTGTCGCTTCGTAATTAATTATGTTCATTGGTTTCTTTTTTGTTTGTTTTTTAGGATGACGTAATGTTAACAAAACAACGTAAGAAAAATGCATCGTAATCGAAGACGAAACGAAAAACTTCGTCGAACTTTCGAGGGAATTGAAAAAGCGTAGTGTACGTGGAAACGTATAGAAGCCTCTGTATAGGTGTATGTATATATATGCTCCTCATTCAACAGGTGAACTTCATTGTTGTGTCGTAGATGGTGTTTGTAGACGTTACTAAATCAACCCAGAAATCGTTTGCCGTTGGAATTATATCGTTGTTATCTAAATTTTCAAACAAACCAGGGAGAGGGGCATCGTTTGGACAATACATTCGTTGTACGACAATTACAATAAAAATTGTAATAATTGTTTTATTTCATTACATAATATCTCAATTATCGTATAACGCGAATTAATATCCCCACTCGTCACTTTGAGTTTTCATATTTATTTGAAATGTACATATGTTTGTTTCTTTTTTTTCTCTTTTGTTTTTTTTTCAGTGAAATACAGAGAGACGCGTACAATAATCTACTACTGCTTGGATATCGTATACTTCCAAAAATGATTACCAATTCGTAAAATGAAAGTAAGACAGACAGAGAAAGAGAGAGAGAGAGAGAGAGAGAAAAAAACCTAATATCAAAGTTATCTTAAAATAAATTCTTAAAATTTTTGTTTATTTACAATTATAACCCTTACGTAAATAAGCGATGACAAGTAATACTCATTGCGTACAGTGGTACACAAGAATTAGTAGTACGTAGACTAGATCGAAGCTACGACGTGATCAAATTCATTCCTATCGCGCGTTTTTAAATATACTTTAGAAATTAATTGGTTTTCCAAATGCAGCGGCCAAGTGGGCTTCTCTAAGTGCTTCCGAACATGTCTGAGTAAAAGGAAAAGGGTATGGATTAATTCTTACTCGTTCTTAATCGATCATTCGAAGACATTATATATCGCATGTAAAAAAATTGGATTATACTCACAGGATGTGCGTGACAACATCTAGCGAGGTCTTCGGCACTCGCACCATATTCCATTGCAAGGACAGCTTCGTTAATAAGTTCTCCCCCAACAGGACCTATTATATGGACTCCAAGAATTTTATCAGTTTTGGTATCGGCCAAGCATTTAACGAAACCTTCCGCCTCGAGATTCGTTTTCGCACGTGAATTCGCAAGGAACGGAAACTTGCCGACCTTGTAATCGATTCCCTCCTTCTTCAAATCCTCTTCGGTTTTTCCAACCCATCCTACTTCGGGATGAGTATATATAACGCTAGGTACACAATTGTAATCAATGTGTACGGCTCCTGTTTATAAGAAGGTCAACGTTAATTAGATCGGAACGTATATTGGGTTATTTTTGTGTTAAGGTGTACACGAGGATTATAGTTATGTAATACCTCCCGCTATGCCTTCGACAGTAATTATTCCTTCGTCTTCGGCCTTGTGCGCTAACATCGGACCGTGAATACAATCTCCGATAGCGTAGATCCTTCGTAAATATCAGATTATTATTATTTATCTTCGATAGACGATCTATTATTTGGGATTAAGAGTCCATTTACTTACGAAGGTACCACTGTTTGAAATCTATTATTAACAGGAATCCTTCCCCTTTCATCCCTTTCGATACCTAGGTCTTCTAAACCTAAATTCATTGTGTACGGCCTTCTACCGACGCATACCAACAAAACTTCACATCCTAACTCTTCCTTCTTAGTGGGATCCTTTACATTTTCCACCGTAACTATTATTTCGTTCCCTTGTTTTTTGGCAGCGGTTACTTTGGTTCCTAATTTAAACGTTATACCCTGCTTAGCCAGTATCTTTTGTAAAGTTTGACTGACCTCGCCGTCTATTCCTAAACCTCCGATGGTAGGTGTAAATTCAACTGCGGTTACTTGGGAGCCTAACCTGGTAATACAGATTTCTGATAATAACATATGGTTCGTTAGAAATAAATAGAAACGTACCTTTGCCACACGGAGCCTAATTCCAAACCGATAACTCCTGCACCGATGACTATTAACCTCTTTGGAACTTCGGTCAACGACAACGCGCCGGTAGAAGAGATGATTTGTTTTTCGTCTATCTCGATACCTGGGAACGGGGTTACTTCGCTACCGGTAGCTATTATGATATTTTTGGCATTAACGGTGGTTCCGGCCGATCCATCCGGCTGAAGAACGGTGACTTGATTTTTACCAGTAATTTTTCCATGACCCTTAACCCATTCGACTTTATTCTTTTTAAATAACCCAGCTATACCGCCGGTCAAAGCAGCCACTACGTTTCTTTTTTGTTCCATCAGTTTTTCCAAGTCCAGCTGTACATTTTGCACTGTAACGAAAAAATATAAAAAGATTCGTACCGCGTGAATCATTTAGTAGGATATGAGACAAGTTTAGGGTATTTACCCAGTACACCACGCTTTTGTAGATCTCCACTATGCGCCATATGATAATAATAAGAATTATTTAAAAGGGACTTGGACGGGATACATCCGATATTTAAACAAGTACCACCCAACGTTGGATTCTTCTCGATGCAGGCAGTTTTCATACCCAATTGCGCGGATTTGATCGCAGCCACGTATCCTCCAGGACCAGAACCTATAACCACTACGTCAACGTCTATCGCACTGGCGTATCTTCTCTGCTGGGCTGCCGTCAAGCCAGGTAAAATGCGCTTCGCGCATGTTGGCTGAAATTAAACGTCGGAGATAAACTCGTATACTTGATAATTAAAGACATTTGTGGGATTGATCAATGACATAATCGATGAAATAAAACTCTCATAAATTGTAATGATTTTTATTGGAACTCGTAGCCTCGCATCGTAAGACCTTAGGATTCTTACGTCACTTATGGTAGAAAGTGAACGAAATCGTAAAAACTTTCTTATTAACGACACAGAAAGTTTCTATGGTCGAGTTGCCCTTCAGGATATTACGAAATAGTATTCTATAATGAACGTCTTACGACGTGACGAGTCGAAATAATGAAAAAATTCCTTGTTAAACGATAGAATACACATTTGGCTTACCTTGATGGATGTGGTCACTAAATTCCAAAAGCTGGCTTGCATGATACCTTTTATAATACACCTTAAACTAGAATACAGGGGTCAAAAAAGATCACCGAAGTCCTCAATAGTGCAAACTGAAGGCTGCCGGTTATCACAATATATATATAATATGTATTATGCGATAACTCGATATATTCATGCAACAAGATCTTAAAATTTCCTGGTTAGATGGCACCAGTTTTATCTTTCGACGGTTTAATAGGCTATCTCGGTCGACAATGCAGTTTGGATCGATGCAATTTTATGCAAACGATTGAAGTGAAAGTTTAGAAAAATCCTTAAGACAATGGATACCAAATCGATCGAATATAATGCTCCGAACGTGGATCGTAATTTAAATATATATTATTTCATAGACGATAATTAATAAACGGAATTGTAGTTCGGTATATATTATTTAAGAACGAACGACGATCGAATTATGTCGTCGATCAATTTCAAACTTTAGCGCCATTTTGTCCAAAAATAAATCGAACCAATGGGAAAGCTCGCGATTCTTCGTCCCTCCTTTTCTACCGTCTTTCGTAACGAAAATTCGAACGGCGAGCGGGAAAACGAAAATTTCGGGGCTGACATCTTGCGGGGTGAGAATTCAAGAACGTCTTGCGCGACGAAAAGTCTCGCGAATCGATTTACACGTTGAGTTTTAACTGCATACACACTCACACACATGATATACATGTTTATATATATATATATATATACACATATATGTAGAGAGAAAATCGTCAGAGTAGAGAAACGTCGTGTGTCGCGTCTAGGAGCCTAAGCGACGGCCCTTAGGGTCTGTACAATTTTTTTATGTGCAAAGGGTGGCGACAAAAGAGAACGTACAACGAATAGGGAGAGAAAAAGAGACAGTGAGAGAGAGAGAGAGAGAGAGAGAGAGAAAGAGGGAGAGAGATAGAATAAGTAGAGCCACGTGATAAAGGAAGAAGAGGGAGAGACGTTAAGGGGAAAGGGCTCGGAGGGAGAAGGACAACAGATGTCCTACTGTATGACGCACGGGGATATTTAGCCTTCGCGAGGATAGTCGTTGCCTTGTTCCTGCACGTTGCGGAAGTATAGTGGTTAAGAAAAAAAGAGGTTAATCTCTCTCTCTCTCTCTCTCTCTTTCTTTCTTTCTTTCTCTTCCTCTCTCTCTCTCTCTCTCTCTCTCTCTCTCTCTCTCTCTCTCTCTCTCTTTTATCACGCTTGCCAAAATAAGGATTTATTTTCGAAAGGACCGCTCCAAATTACATGTATGTATTTTCTTTTCGAATTTATCGAAAGCAATTAATCGATTGATTCATTGCGTAATTCATAAGAAATCGATGATCGTGTTCGATATTAATTATCCAAGTATCCGAACGAGTTTCGTCGATAATTTTTTCTTCGCGTTTTTCTCTTCTTTTTTCATTATTATTTGCAATTACGATTGTAATTATGATTATATATATATACGCGCGCGCGCATGTATAGTATAATCGTTAATTTGGTAGCATCGTTTCGAAACGAATAAAGGTACGACGTCTTCGAAATAATAAGTCATCACGTATTAGGATAATAATCAACGGACGATGTGCGAAATATCGAAGGTCCAACGGAGGATCTTTCGCGATCAGGATCCACCGCGAATATGCGAGAAGGCGAAGGATAATAATCGTTTCTTAAAAAACGAGCCGGAGTTTTCCAAATCGACGCCTAATTCGCCCACGGCATTGCAACAAAGGGCATCGACGACGACGACGACGACGACGACGTCAAGTTTGGAAAAGTGTTTGAGCGAGCCAGAATTCTCAGAGAAAGAATCGAAGATTGAGGATCGTTCGAGAATGAGGACGAAAGAGTCGGCTTCCTTTTCATCGTTATCTTTGAAAATAGACGTCAATGAGAAACGAAAGGAATCCACCTCATCATCTTTCGTATCGACGAACGTTGATGATTTCGTCGTCGAACTTTCTGCGAAAGTGCCTTCGTCTACGTCCTCGTCCACGTCCACGTCTACGTCTACGTCTTTATGCGATAAAAAGGTAAGAGGTAAAAATCTTAAATTCTCTTATAATCATAATATTAATAATTTGCTAATTATATGCCCGCTGCGTCACGAAATAATACATACCTGCGTCGTCGCAGGAATGACGCGCGATCACGTGGCCACCGCGCGTGATTCGAATTATTAACAAATAGTAAATAATATTTGACACGGATAAAGACGATAACGTTGCTCCGATTTCGATCGTTTCCCCTTACCTCCCCCTTCGATCAATTGCTCGCAAATATTACGACGTTTTCCCGTAGGCCGTATATCAAATATCTTTCGAAATCTCAAATAATATTTTTCGCGAAGCAACGCGCACGTAAACGCGTTTATGGAGAGAGAGAGAGACGCGTCGCGTAAGTTATTTACGTAATTTCTTTTGAATATATCATTATTCAATGAACCGAATCGAAAGTAATTTTAAAATAAGCTTTGCAACGCGTTTATTGTTAACGATCGGCCGCGTACGACGAATTATAATTAAATATGCGTAGTCGTGAATGTCGAAATGGAGAAAGGCGAGGTTATGGTATACCCGACGTAATGAAATTTTATATAAATGGAATTTATTTAATATCGCGGAGGCTTTTTCCGAAGAACGTGTCCAAAACAAATTCCACGAGGTACGAAGCGTACGAATATGATATATATATATATATATATACATATATCGTGGAACGTACGAGTACGAAGATTACGCATCCGTGAAAAGTTAAAAGAAAAAAAAAAAAATGTCACGTTGCGTCCCGGCGAAGAAAGAGTAAAGTCACTCGGGCGGAATAAACCTTGAATAAGATATCGCGCGTTCGTTCATCGACATCGAGAAGAGATCCTTTGACAGGTTTTATTTTATTATAATATAATATACGTCAATCGTTAGATTTAATTTCGACGATACGATGCAATTTCTTTCTTTCTTTCCTCTTATCGCGTTAGCGAGGAACACGACGATCCCGTACCATTCAATTATTTCGTTATCCCGTTCGTACTCAACAGAATTATATTAATATTTTATCTACGCGCGCGTATATACATATACGTAGGATACGCGTATAAACGGATACATGGCGCAATCTTGAATATCGTGAAAACGCGATTCGATCAGCGCGCGTAACGTTAACCTTACGGGGAAACGAAGAAATATATTTACTTTTGACCGCAAGAACCAGTTTCCATCGTTAATGAAGTTTCAACTGGTGGTGTCAGGTTTAAAGAGTTCGCACGTACCCAAGTATTATATTGTAGGTACCTACTTAGCGGTGGTGTCATTAGTGGAACGACAGGAATAGAAAATAATAATTTATTGGAAAATTATATCCAACACTGTTAACAGCTTTCTTCAATCTCTATGATTATTATTAATTCGATAATGGCATCGACCTCGTCGTAATCATCGTCGTAATCATCGTCGTAGTCGTAGTCGTTGATCGATCATATTGCAAGAAAGGTGAATGATATTTTGTTAAGGATACGACAGATGTTCCGTTCTTAAAATTCCTGGAAAAGGGAGATGATGCATCCGTAGCGTGCAAGGTGATCGTACTACGCGACATGCAGAGGGCCCCGAGATGAATTAGGTTCGGACCTGGAAGATGCGGGCCTGTTGCAGGTTCCTTTCCACGGATGCCTTCCTTTGTGCGGAATTTGGATTAAGGGGCTTTCATAATAACAGAAATTTTTCGCGTTATCGTATATCCAAAGGATTTATCGTATCGTCTAAAACTATACGACACGCCGTCGTCGTTGTCCATATCGTTATACATAAAATAGGACAAGTAGATACCTCCTTTATCGACCGCCAGATCAATGATTGTCTTAACAATTTATTTTCTAATTATTTTCTTTTTTTTTTTTTTCCTTTTTCCCTTTAACATTATCTCTCATCGCTTTATGGATTTGTCGTGAAACGTTATAAATCTAATGTAGATCTAGTCAATCTAAAAGGTTCAACAACTCCAATGACTTCCTGAGGATTTCTATGTTGTACCGTTTTATTTTACGTTCAAGCCACATACGAACGCGAATAGCTTTAAGCGGAAATTCGCTTGCTAATACCACGTACATACATTTATACATAGATACATACATAGATTTTATATATATATATATATATATATATATATATATATATACACATATACACACACATGCACACATATATGTAACAACATGAGGGCATTGACCGCCTATGTTAACATTCGATCGGAATCGCGCTATTTTTGGTAGAAACAATTTCTCAGTCCCGTAACTGTATTCCTCAAGATAGAGAGAGACGTTTTCGATGAATATTTTATCGAGTCTCTCATCAATTGCACCGACCATCTCAGGATTCATTCGAATTCGTTGAAATGGCTAAAGAAAAAAATTGACGTATCTCAACGTTCATTATGAAATAACGATGAAGTATCTTTGCTGTTAAATGTATTTTTTTACGTTGATTAATTTTACGGTAGAACTCGGTAGTTAAAAAGAAAAGAAGAACAAAATAATTATAATTCTTATTCTCTTCTCCGTTGATCAATTTCAATAGTAGCGTTCGAACGATATTTACAAAAAAAAAAAATATATATATATATATATACAATTCTTTCTTTTTTTTTTTTTTCAATCTCTCATTGAGGTCAATTTTAACGTCGTGTTTTTCTTTTATTTGTTTTTTTTTTGTTTTCATCGTTGGAAGAGCCCCGTGAAATCTTTCCGAATTCTTTTTCTAGTTCGTACGATCGTACGAGAGAGGCGTGAAAACATTTAGTAGGCTGGCGTTCGGTGTGAAGGCAGCCTAATTAAGGCTGGAGCCAGCAGCGTGGTCTCGAGGTGCAGCTTGCCGTGGCGGAGCTTCAGTTCGGTGTTTACGCTCGTACTTTAAACATTTTTCTTAACTCCCTTTAGCTCCGTAAACGTACATAACGCACCAGGTGTTGTCTTTTTTCTTTCCTCCTCCCTTGCCATTCCTTTTCTTTCTTTCTCTCTCTCTCTCTCTCTCTCTCTCTCTTTCTCTTTTTCGTACATTTATCGATTTTTTTTGTAACATTATCAATTGAAAATCAGTGGTGACAATTTTCATTAGTGACATATCATTATTCGTTCAATCGAGTTTAGTTAGAATCGAACGACAAAGTTCTCCTTTTTTTTTTTGTTTTGTTTTTTGAACATAACGACGTTAATAAACATAAATATTTGTGCCAACGAACAATTGGAATCTCCTGCGAGTGATCTACGTCCGACTTCTAGTACGTATTTCTATGTATTTATATATATATATATATATTTTTTTTTTTTTTTTTCAATTAATAATCAGATTTAATTACTGATCAAATATAGATTAATGTCGAAACTATTTTATCGTTTACGTTGGAAGCAATAGTAGGATGTGAAAATTGCGGGATATAACGTTATTATTTAATATTAATGAACGAGATTAATTTTTAATACAAGCGTCATCGTACTAGAAAAATTAAAATGTTAAAGTTCAAGCTAACTGTCCATGTTAATTTTAATTTGAATTCTTTTTAATTGAAACGTACACGACTTACATGAGTTTTTCCATATCTGAATAATCCTCTTCAGTATGTGATAACATTCGTTCGAAACGTATTCAAAAATTTACGTGTGTGTCCTATGTTTGTGTATGTGTATATACATATATATATATATATATATATATATTTGTACGTATGTATGTATATACTTGTTTGCAACGATGTAAAATTGCGTAACACGAAGGCGTTTTGTATTTGCACGCCCATTTGACGTATTTCGCCTACTTAAGTTCACGCACGCACACTTATCGTACACCACCTATCTATACAATTAATATTTGTTTGCTTTGACAACAAAAAAAAAAAAGAAAAGAAAAAAACAAGAGGACGGAGCCTCTCGAGTTATGGCACATAACAGATATTATTACGTTGGGTGACCTACTAATTAAAAAAAATTCGCAGTCGTACTCATTGAAATTATGAATGATAGCGTGTGTTTTTGTATGTGTGTGCGCTCGTGTTTTTTCATGAATTATTTAAACGACTTCACCAGAGATATTTTCTCTTAATTTATTTATTATATTTATTAATATGTTTTTTTTTTTTCTTTCATATAATTTCTAATACTTCATTCTATTATCTTTATTACATAATCAATGATAATATCGAAAAAAAAAATATATATACATATAAAATATTTAAATAATATAGTCTCTAGGAGTATTAATGATAACGATATCGATTTATTATATATTCGATTTGAACGTAGCACGGAGCTCTCATGCCTTTTATAAAAGGCGACCCCGTAGTAGCGTGCATACTATGGTTACATCCGTTGAATAATTATAAGATAACGCTTATCGTGGTTCACGTCTGGCGTACTTTGCTCGTAAATTTAAGACAAAGATTTGCTTTGAAACCGCCAATCGTTAGACTAGATATCAACCACATAAACCTTTTCGATGGTTCGATTAGCGTCTATCTAACATTAACAAAACGGAAAAATTATATCTATATAATTTCTTTTTTCTTTCATAAGTTTAAAAGATATTAAATATGTCGTTATCTTTGTAATTTATCGTCGGCTAACTACCGCGCATTCGAATAATTTTTAATGAAGAGACTAGTTTGTAACGTAGACAAATTTTGTTTTCTTACTTTTCCGTTTTATCTTTACAACGACCATCTCAAGCGGTAATTTTAACTTTCTAATTGTTTTATTATATACACCCCGTGACTCATTATCAACGATCGAGCGATTATTCTTCTCTCCGTTGTCCTATGAATTATTATTCTCGAAAATATTCATATTTACGTATGTCTAGAGACATTGACTCGTGAAAATGCGACGTGGAATTTAATAAAGAAATCTTTAACGAGTATTTTATTCAAGGGGGGAAATATTTGGAAAAGTTTGAATTTCGAATGTAATAGTTTTCACACACACACATATATATAATCATTCATTTTTTCGGCACATTTTTTATAACGTAAAAAAATGTGCTAGCAGTAAGGTATTTTTATAGAGGGTAAAATGTTATTAATAAATTGTTCGTATTGAGAGTCACAGTTTTGAACGATTTAAACGATCGGTATACTTTCAAAGTGACCAAGTTGTCGGTCTTAAAAGATTAATTCAACTGCAAACTGGTTGCACCACGTTCAGAACTAGATTCTCCTTGTGAGACTGAGATTCTTATATACAGGGTGTGAAATCATTTCCTGCGATCGACCGGTCAACAATTTCGAACGACTTTCGATCGACTTAGTTTCGAGCGAGCGAGTGAGAGAGAGAGAGAGAGAGAGAGAGAGAGAGAGAGAGAGAGAGAAAAGGAAAAAGGATAATTAAAAACGATTTATAATACGTACGTGCATAACTTGTATCGATAATAATCATTTTCAATCGTAGTTGAACGTGTCAATTCGCTATTTTTTTTTTTCTTTTGTCTATTTTTCTTTTTTTTTCTTTTTTTTTTTTTTTTTAACATTTCCTCAATCCGTACTATTTTCTCCAAGTAAAAATTTTTCTTAGGTCTCGAATCAAATAAAGTTCATCTCGAGTGATGAATGATTGATTTATGAATAGAATCTCGCGCGTGTCGACGTATATCGAGATAAATCGACTTCAACGTCGTGGTTAGAACAAAAATAAATGAAAAGAAAATAAAGGATAGAAAGATAATAAAAAGAAAAAAGAAAAAGAAAACAGGAATGGCAAAAACGCGTGTTAAATTTGCAAAATGACAGACGTAATCGTGAACTCGAGCATAAATGCACGTGCGTCTTATGTACGCGGAAGTACGCAAGTACATGATGGAGAACGAGTTATATTTTTAAACATACATACGTATGTACATATGTAGTATAACATAGTCGACGATCTTTAACGCCGTTAGAAGAGAGCAAAGTCGTGCACGTTCTAACCATATATAAAATAGTCTTTATCTTTCGTCGACGTAATTAACAGTAAAATAAATAAATGTAATAGTTCGATTGGAAATCTCGTACAAAAATAATAAGTCTCTCTTGTGAAAAAGTAAAAAACAAAAAAAGAAGTTGCTTCTAAAATTAATTTTAAAAAGCGAGAGGAATTAATTGGCTCACGGTTAGGAAATTTCCAATAACATTCTATTTTTATATTTATTACGAACAACAACCTTGGACCGTAATATCGTATATGTACTTAGGTATATATACGTGAATATATATGAAAGATTTTTTAAATAATATGAGAACAAAGATAGAGATAGATAAAGAGAGACCGCGTGAAGCAATTATTTTCGAATGGAAAGGTAAAAGTGCACTCGGTTATTGTTCGGTACACTGTTGCTGACAGTAGGTCGTTGCAGGTGTCAAGAAAAATAAATAAAAAGGAAGAAAAAAAAAAAAAAAAAGAAAAAAAAATAAAGAAAAATCAAAATAACAAAAGACGCGCATAATTCTCTCAGTTCTAATGTTACTTTCTAAGAATAAGAGGGACGGATTCGCGTAAAATGGTTGCGTCTGACGACTTCACGGCATATTAACGTCGCTGTGAGCATTTAAAAGTCATTACCGCGAGAGATAGAAAGAGAAAAGCGTTAGGATTCTTCTTACGACTTTGCGAAGAAAATGACTGTGCGCGACTGTTATTACTCTCCCCGAGATGATCTCAGGATGATAAAATTTAACGTTCACTTTGCTCGGGTACCATGACCAATCGGTTTTTAATCGGATACCAATTCCCTCGAATATTTTTATGAATCGCGAATTTATCGTACGTATAATTAAGTCTTTACATATTATAGGTACACGCGAAGAAAATAAATTTTATTTAAAAGCTATCGTGAATTTAATGGTCAATTTGAAGACTCTTCATTCGAAACGATTTTGATTTAATGACGGAAAAAAAAATATATATATATGTGTGTGTGTGATACCACCGGTTATAATAATTATCGTTTATTTTAAATCTAAGATAAGATGAACTATCTTTATTCTAATATTTTCGAGGCGTTATCACTGTAATTACTAGATAGATAGATAGAGAGAGAGAGAAGATCATGTGATGACTTTGAAAATAGTAAATGATGAATCATGTCATCGTCATTGTTTCTACGAGCTCGCGTGCAAAAAAAAAAAGGAAAACAGAAAAATTGCATAGGACAATTGCATTAGTCGAAAAATAGAATCGTTTCTTCCCGCGTGTTAAAATATCATAAAGTATGAAAGAGAAAACGAAGAATAGTGTGTGAGTACACACGGTGAATAGAACGATTTAACGAATGACCGTGTATTTTCGTTTTATCCTATTATTTTCTTTTTCCTCTGATGTCTGTGATAAATTAATATAAAAAAAAAAAAAAAAAAAAAAAAAAAAAAAAAAAAAAAAAAGAGGAAAAAAAGAGAGGAAAAAAAATTGACGCGATTGTTGTAACACCGTCGATCGGTACGGAATAATTTTTAAATATACAAAAAATTATTGAATCCTTAAATTATTTAACAAAAAATGAGCTTAATTTGTTTTTTTTTTTTTTTTTTTTTTTTTAATTTTTTTTTTTTTTTTTTTTTTTTTTTTTTTTTTTTTTCTCAAGTTCATCGGCGAGGATGTCCATCGACGAAGCTCGAAACAGCGTCGTATCCTTCCCCTCTTAGAAAAGAGAGTCAGTTAGGGATACAACAGCCGGTTTCGCTTTTTCCAATTCTCAGGGATGCGAGAAGACAAAGCCTAACTTGCAGGCGTCGCGTTCGCTTTCTAAACGGTCGAACGAATTTCCTATTCTCCCGCGATGAGAATCGTTCAACGCTTGCTGTTACTGTTACTGACTGCTACTACCGTTCCAGGAGCCAGATTCGAGGCGATCGACTAGAACGCGATCCTTCGTTTGAAGTTCGTTTTATCGTTTGATAAAAATCGATCAAAGTTGAAATCAGTTTCTATGTCTTACAAAGGAACAATTCTTTGGAATTTGCTTTCGGTTGAAATCGAACGAAAACAAAAAAGAAAAAAAAAAGAAGATAATAAAATATATAAAGATTAGAAGTCAGGCACGGGAATGGATATAGAAAAGAATACGGGAAAAAAAGAAAAGACGTTGTAATAATTAATTTATAACGTTTGTGTCGTTATTACAAAGAATTATTCGTCGATTCGAGGATAACGTTTTATTGAGCGATTATCTATAGGATTAAAAAAAAAAAAATATATATATATATATATATAATCCGGATTTAAAGGACGTGAAACGATGACAATAACGGAGATAAAAGAGGGGAATGGCTGACGCGACGATAGGAGAATTAGGTATTCGATGATGTCGGAAGTGCAACGTGCTCGTTATCGGCTCTCGCGATTGCTTTTCCGAACTTCTCAATCAGCCACAATTTCCTGCTCGGTCGACGTCGAGAATCGATCGGTCGAACCCGCCGACGACGTCGTCTAGCCTAATCAGGGCGGAGGTACAAAATTTATCGCTCGAAGATGCGCCGGAAGATGATGCATCGATGCACGCGTAACTTTTACTTTAAAACACTTCGCCATTACGTTCCTCCTCTTCTCTATCCTTTTTTTTTTTCTTTTCCTTATCCTTCGTACCTTACGGAGTTTCGTCTCGTCGTTTTTCAAACGAACGACCAACTCTTTATATTATCCATAGCTCGTCGTTGCAGGCAATACGAAATTTCGATTTATTCGATCGAAAGCATATCGATCTAGCCTTATCTACGATCGATTTTTATTCAACTAGGAGGTACCTTATCGATCGAAGGAAAATTATTTTTAAAGCGTCGATTGAATTTTCTCATACGTCGTTTCTTTCCGATCGTCGAGCGAATTTAATAGTTACGATAAACAAGGAATTCGATTGAACGAGTCGCGAAGACGATCTCGATGGTCAGATTACGAGAGAGTGAAAGTACTTACTTGGCGAACAGGTGGCCAAGACGGGAAGCGTTTTCTACCGCGGAGATTTCAGTCTCGTGAACGATCTCGAACGAGATCGACGCCGTTCGTCTTTCCTCCAACGGACATATACGGGGGAAGTTTTAGGGGATATACCGAAAGTCTTTTTCTTTTTCTCTTTTATTTCCTATAAAACGTTAGAGATCGAACGTATGGACCGACGTGTTGTAAAGAAGAAATTGATCGAATAATTTACATATCTTTTAGATTTGCGTGTCGCTAAGCAATTACGCTAGGAAGAAAATTATTACACGAGTGCGTCGAAATATTTTATGAATTAAAATTAATTACCTTCTCGCTCATAAGGAATATAAGAAAGTAAGAAAATTATATATATATATATATATGTATGTATGTATGTATGTATGTATGTATAAAGGTGAAGTAATTTCTAAGGTAAAGAAAATATTCCGCACGTGTGCCGAGTGCATCGTCGTCCGCATCGTTCTTTTGCTATCCAACGACGACGAGAACTCCAAGGGTGGATTCGAAGATGCGAGAAGGAGAAGAAGCAGGTAATAGCCAGAGGTCGTATTGCTCTTATTAAAGGGTCGCCGTTGACCGATGCAGGTGGCTGCAGCGTGGTTAGGAACGGCGAAGAAAGCTTTTCGATAATAACAAAGGGCTCGACGAGAGATAGCGATCGCCGTTTTCATTCTGCCGCCTTTCGAATCCACCTCTCCGTGATTTTTAATAAAAATCGACTACGGTATCGATCTATCGATCAAATTTATTTTTTTTTTTCTTCTTCTTCTTCTCAACTATGGAATGTGCGTGTGTCCATGTGTATATATTTCTTTTTTTTTCGTAGATAAATAATTGCGAAATCGATTGAGATTATTAGAAAAAAGTGCTCTAAGTAAAATTAATGTAGTTTTTATGTAGTTACTCGCGTTACACTTAAAAAAGAAAAAAAAAAGAAAAAAGAACATTGATATTAATGCATACGTGCGATCGAGAGAAAGTCTCTTTTGTTCATTAATTTTTTTCTCTCTCTTTTCTTCTTTTTACCTTTTTATCCATCTCCTTTCTACCTTTCATTGATATTCAATTTACTCGTGTGATTTCAAAGTAAGAGCAAAAGTATTTACGATCGACGCCGAAGTTAAAACGTTCTTTGGAGCATGTTATCTCGACTGGGTAGAAAGTGTATATGATTTTCTTGCAATTATTCGATCCATCATCAACCCTTCCTTCACGATGTCGAAGACAACATTAATTTTTCTTTCGATATATATATATATATATACATATACATATCAATTCTTTCATAAATATATCACTTCTTTTTCGTTTTACAAATAAAAAAAAATAAAAGAAATAAAAAAAAAACTGGAATGTTAACGCGCCTCGCCTTTTCCTTCGCTCTCGAATCATCGACTTCGTAAAGTTTCGACCGCATAACGTATAAACTCATAATTAAATGTCGGCGAACTTCCGTTTAGGGTAAAAATGGAAGGATAGCGGTTTGTGCCCTTTCACCTTGTTCCCACGAACGTAAAAAAGGACAAAGAAAAAAGTGAAAAAGAAAAAAAGAAAAAGAAGAGTACTCGAGTACTCGAATAATTTGAGTTAGGACAAAAATATTCTATCGTTAAGAGAAAAAGATAGAAATAGAGGGATAGAGATGAAGAGGAAGAGAGAGAGAGAGAGAGAATTCTATTTATACGAATATATGTGTGTACGAAGTACATTGTGAGTACGTGTCTCTCTATCTAAATTATCCATATGTAGTATGCGCGTAATATATATTATATATATATATATATATATATATTATCGCTTTCCAAGTATTAGTTATCTATACGTCCGTTGTCCTTGTGTGAGCATTATCTATGCATGTATGGGATTGTTCGTGCGTATGGAAGATTATGGGTGTGTCGGTATCCGTTATACAGAGAGAGAGAGAGAGAGGTCACATGGGCGACGAGCGCGAACTTGTCTCCTCCTCCTCCTCCTCCTCCTCCTCCTCCTCCTCTCTTGCCTCGTGCGTCTGTCAGTTTGCATCGTGCACTCGAACGAGCGGGAAGTGCATTCCCTCTCTCTCTCTCTCTCTCTCTCTTTCTCTCTCTCTCTCTCTCTCTTTTTCTCTCTCTTTCTCTATCCAACTATTTATCTACCTATACAATTATTGTATATCGCGAGGCGTGACATATATATAGGACTTCTCGGTGCTTGGATTTGTTTTCGTCCTCCTCCCTCCCATCCCTCCCACCCTCTCACACCAAAAACAATCCCAAATTATTCGTTTGTCTTTTAATTCTTCTTTTTTTTTCTCTCCTTTTCGTTTTCGTTTCTTCTCTCTCTCTCTCTCTCTCTCTCTTCGTCCTTCGCATCATCGACGAGGTAATTATTTTTAAACAATTTTTTATAATCGAACATGTATGTATGCGTGTGCTTGGTAGATTTTCATTTACTTATTTTTTTTTCTTTTTTTTTTTTTCTTTTAAGCATGCAATAATTTTTCTTAACTTTCTCAATTACATTGGGATTATTTAATGAAAGATTATTGATGGATGATAAGTACGACGAATAAAATTAATGTCGATGTGTACGGATCGAACGTCGATACGTATCTCTCCTTTTTTTTCTTCGTCCTCTTCTTCATTTTCTTTCTTCTTTTTTGTCGCTGTTGTTGTCGTTTCGTTCGGTCTCTGGTAGATGCATCAACAGGACAATTATGTATCGTTTGTCTTGAGGATCCATTATTTAGACTATTATCTTGTCCCATTAAAGATCACAGATGACGTTTTAAAAGAACACTTACGCTTTTCTGTCATAGTTAAATATCATCGTGAGTCATGAAGACGAGTCATTTCAACGATCACGTAAGGAATTCCATGGTCAAAGTTGTCCTTTTATATATCTGTATATATATATATATATGTGTGTGTGTGTGTGTGTGTATATGCACACACACACATAGATTTTTTTTCTTCTAGTCCCTCGCAAAGAGATATCTATCTCTTTTTCTCAATTCGCGACGCACAAAGGTTTATAAAACGACGAAAGAGAACCCTTTTCGTCGTTCGTAAGCTATGCCCTTTAAACTTGGAGAGTACCCTCGAGTAATGCGATCGTCTTCCGGGGCTCTAGACGTAGTTTCTCTTGTTGTTTTCTCTGTCCCGTACTCTACGTGGCCCTTTTAAAAAAAGAATCACGAAAATCATTCGGACGAGTAAATCTCGATATCACCGCGGAGTTTTTGAAGTTTTAAATCGGACGTATTTCTTGTCTCTCGGATCTTAATAAAAAAAAAAAAAAGATTATTACGTCGGAATGATGCATAACAACTCGAGCCGGAGAAGCGACGGAATTTCTTCTTTGGAAATTTAATTGTCTGACGGATGAGAGGTTAAAAATTAAAAAGGAAAAAAAAAAGAAAAGAGAGAAAATAAGCTCATGAAAAGCGACAAAAAAAGGGCTACGCAAGGGTGGTGGTGGTGGTGGTACGTGCTCAACGTTCGATTGCTCGATCGTCTCAAAGATTTTCATATCCGTGTCAAGGGGCTGCAACGAAGCATAAACGTGTATGCGGATCGATCGCCTGAAGAAAAGAAGAAGCGATAGGGTAGCTGCCGTGGGGTTAGGGGTGGTGGTTAAACGGGGACAGAGGGGAAGGGGTCGGTGGGAAAGGAATAGAAAATTTGCTTTTCTTCCTTCGGATCCGTTGTGTACCGTGCACAGGTATACGCGTACGTGTTTTACCCTACCCCTACCCCCTACCCCTTTCCCCTTGTGAGTGTTGGCTTTACAATTATTTAGACGCGATTCGTATTCCATTCATGATATCTCGGCTATCGGAAAAATTCCCTAATATAAACGGAGTGCGTATTCTTTCTTTTTTTTTTTTCTTTTTGTTTGTTTTTTCGTACGTGCGCTTTTTTGCATTCGTGCTTCGATGCATCCGCCAGCATCTCTACCACCTCTCTCTCCGTATCTCTCTCTCTCTCTCTCTCTCTCTTTCTCTTAGCTCGAGAAAAACTTTGAAAATGAAATGTGTGATTTCGTTTCATTGGTCTTTATTTTTAAATTAATAAAAGACCTGCGAAATTGATCAGAGTTAATCATTTGTTTCTCGTTGTTTTTGTTTTTTTTTTCCTTTTCTTTTATTTATTTATTTATTTATTTTTTTTTTTCTTTTTGTATCCATCGAAACCACGAAGATATCGTTCCAAGTTGATACTTTTAATCCTTCGAAACGAAACGTAGAAGATATCCGTAAATAAAAATATCATCGTATGCACATCGATGCGCTCCAAAAAATCAGGACACGTGTGCGCAATGTGTATGAAAAGAAAAAAGAAAAAAAAAAATAAAGAAAGAAAATAAATAAAGATGGAAAAAAGAGTATTACGTCTGGTGTCATTATGCAAGCAGTACGTCTCTCTGTAGGACACCTTTTGTACGATCTTTTGTTGACGCACGAAACTGACTGTGAGCGAGATAAAGACAGACAGACAGATATATATATATATACAGAGAGAGAGAGAGAGAAGAAAGAATAAAAAAAGGAACATCGTTCTCCATGAATGTGCACAAAGCTTCTCGTGCGCGTAACGAGTTCGTAAGAGATACGCCTGGCTCTCGCACGTTAACTCGTTCATACTTCCATGAAAATCCGTTTCTTTTTCCTTTCTGACGAACGATGAAATGTGATTAAGCTTAAAGAAAGACAGAGAGAGAGAGAGAGAGAGAGAGAGAGAGAGAACGCGTCCTTAAACGAATTCATTTATTCGAAAGTATAAAAAAATTTATATATTAATGAAATAATTTACTTTTTACTTTTTATATATTAATGGAAGAAAAGGATTTATGACGGATTTGTTTTTTTTTTTTTTTCCAACGAAATATCGAAAATATATGTGACAAAACAAAACGAAATCAAATAAATCAAATAAAATTGAAATAATATAGATATTCTTTTTTTTTTTTTTTCTTTTTTTACATCGATCACTCTCTCTCTCTCTCTCTCTCTCTCTATTTTTTTGCTGATCATATACAAGAAACTTTGTATACGAGGTAAACTATAGAAAATGTTAAGTTCCAAAGCGTGCAAAAGATGATGATGAGCATCGAAACGAGTCTCTGTTGAACACGCTACGGTACTCAAAAGTTTCTTCACCGTGACCAACAAACGATAAGTTTCTTCCTTTCGAGATGTGCACGTTAACTCGCTCTTCGAATACACCAAGCGCGAAACGCTTGAAAGAAGGCGACATTACTCCAACTGTATAGATATACGGTGGTATATATGTGCGCGCGATTATGGTGTATTATGGTGTAGTGTGTTAGGAGAGATCCCCTAACTCTTTCTTTCTCTCTCTCTCTCTCTCTCTCTGTCGTCCCTCTTTCGTGTTTACGTACGCGTCAAACAAACAAGTTCTAATGAATTCGGTTAGAATAAGAGAGAGAGAGAGAGAGAGAGAGAGAGAGCCATAATTCAGGAAGGAAGTGAAAAATATTTCATACTTTTTTGTCCCGGAAGTTCTTCCCCTCTTTTCGTATTTATTATTTTCGTTTCGTTTGTCTCTCTGTCGAGTGCGTTGAGAAAACACAAGTGGGTCGGGGAGCATTATAAATTTAGTAACAATGATTTGTTACTATTAGAAGATTCCATTGAATTAAATTGACAATGAAGGATGAGCAGATATATATATATATATATATTAGATATAGGGAAGAAATTTAGTCGTAATCTAATTAGCTCGTTCGTTAGTTCTCTCAAATTACATTCGGCCATAAGTCAGAGGATGTGTTGTCCTTTTCGTTCTCAACAGTGATTCGTTGAGAGAGTAAAACGTGGAGAGAAATCAGAAATCATCGTCGAGCATTCGTTTGTCGCGTTAAGGATCGTTAGCAGATTCGTTTGTTCTCTCGGCGTCGTAAAACGAGAGAAATTTTTGTCGTCATTGATTTCAAAAGACATTGGAGATCGCGAAATCGCGCATAGAAAGAGGATAGAAATTATTTACTTTTTACTCGGATTAGATCGATCCATCGAAATTACTTCACAGCGTAGAATTTCGTAATTGAAACGACGAAATTGTCGTCGATATTATTTGAGGTAAAATAAAAGAAAAAATAGATCGATCGGTCGATCTCTCGACCAGAAGTAAACAAAATAATTAACGAACAACAAGTACGTCGATGAAGATCGATGGAATCTAATAAGGAAGTCGAGAATCGAAAAGGAAATTCTTTTGTAGAAAGGAAACAAAAAAAAAAAAAAAAGAAAAATAAGAAGAAAACCAATAACGAAAAAGTCAAAAGGCTACGCGATGATTTTCTAGATTTTCCATTGACCGTTGAAAGGATGATAAATAAAGACTGCGGTGTTCGTTTGTGCGTAGTCATAAAGAAAAAAAAAAAAAAAAAAAAAGAAACGAATAAAAATATTTCGAAGAATTCTCTTTATTCAAAGTAGATCAAACCTATTAGGTTGTGAGCGCATAGATTTTATTATATTATACGTGCGTGATTACAAAATACGTGCAATCGATGCAATTTCACGATGGATATATACCCAATAATAAATAATAATGAATAATAATAAAGGAGATTGCAGGGATAACCCAATGAAATATTTGTATAATAATAACTGTATTACCAATTGGTAATAACACCGTTAAATATCAAGTTAACCACTTGTTTTTCAGGTGATTGCTAACGGTCTAAAGAACGATTCCTCGGACAGCTGCGACGTTTTGACGAACGGTGAGTCACTCCTTTTAGATTTCCTCCTATGATCCTAATTCTATCTATCTTTCTCTTTTATTTCTTTCTTTCTTTTTTCTTTTTTTTTTTGTCCATCGTAAAGAGTTATAACCAGCGACAAAGGGGTGATCCATTAAACGGGTTAGACGAGTAAATCCTGTGTCATCGGCCTGGGATAGGAATGATCTATAACCCCTCGGTAACACTTCCCCCTCTCACTTTTAATGTTACAATATGAATTTAAAAGGAATTATCTTTATATAGGGGGGCCGGGCCGTGTCCTATCATCAGAGTTCTCGATTCTTCTTCGTTTTATTTTATTTTATTTTATTTTATTTTATTTTATTTTATTTTATTTGATATTTTCGATTTATCCTACATTACCGACCGCGTTCAATATCCATTCATACGATTCATTCATAATTGAATGCGTAAAATCAGCTGATTTATATATATATATATATATATATATATATCGTATATATTATCGATGAATTAAATATAACGCAACGCAGTCGGTAATGTAGGATACATTTAAAGAAAAAAACGATTATATATATATATATATTTATTTATTTATTTATTTATTTATTTAAAATAAAAAAATTATTTCTCATTATACTATTGAAATTATTCTTCTTTTTTTTTTTTTTTTAATGATATTCAATTATACTATACATTATTTTCGCGAAATTAGTAGAAAATCATTTCTGAACATGTCCTTAACTCGATATCATTTTAAAGCGGGCGTTCATCACGAGCTGCCTGGCACGCATTTTCTCACGCTACTTCAGCTGCTCCTTACGGTGCAATGATCTCTCTCCTCTATCTATCTATCTCTCTCTCTCTCTCTCTCTCTCTCTCTATCTCTCTCCTCCCTTTCGTACTCGTACACATCTGCCTGAAAATTACTTTTATCTCCAGCCCTTTCCCTCTCGCCACGACAATTCGTTCGGCTCGTTCGTTGCCGGACCTTCCTTCTCTCTCCCTCCTTCCTTTTATCCCTCTCTCTCTCTCTCTCTCTCTCTCTCTCTTTAAATTAATGAAGATAAGCCTTTCGGTATAGTGACTATCATTTCGTCGAAACTCGTCTGTAGTTTTGAATGCCACATCAATTTTTTTTTTTTTTTTTTTTTTTTAATGGAACTTCTCATTTTAAATTAGACACTTTTAATTTTTATAACACGTATTTAAAGTATCTAACAATTAGATTTACAATCGATATTACGGAATCGTCATCGAGATTAGGTTTAATTATTTTTGATAATTATCCTATACGTGCACAATTTGCATGGGCAAAGGTTTTTACGTGATTTTCATAACCAATCAATCTTGTTCGAGGCTTCGCTTTAAGCCAATATCTTTTGACGAAACTGTAAAACAACGGCGAAACTTTTGGCCCATCCTATCGGTATACAAATTGTATGAATCCAAAAAAAGAAAAAAAAAAATATTTCGATTTCACACGGAACCCGAAGCGTAATTA
Source organism: Dolichovespula sylvestris (assembly GCA_918808275.2). Lineage (NCBI taxonomy): Eukaryota > Metazoa > Arthropoda > Insecta > Hymenoptera > Vespidae > Dolichovespula > Dolichovespula sylvestris. The sequence goes on along the minus strand of OU964983.1, from coordinate 4,704,524 downwards.
GAAAGTTCGAAGATTTACACCGTCGATAACGCGTTTACAAAACGAGAGACAGGCGAGAAAGTCGTCGAACGAATTAGATTGATTATTACCTTTGCATCGGTGGTTTCACTTTCGATCGAAAAAATTATGCAACGCTCGTTCCCCTTTTTTTCGATGTATATATTTTTGTTTTTCCTTTTTTTTTTCTTTTCCTTATTTTTCTTTTTCGTTTTTTTTTTTATTGCTTTTTGGTCATTGGAGAGAACTTAAAAAGAGAAATATTATGAAAAAGGAAAAGGAAAGAGTATTTTGTAATAAGGATACGGCAATAGTTGGTGATATAGTAATTCGAGAGATCCGTCTGGATTCGTTTCTCTTTGGTAATAAAACGTCATCGTGGTGGTTAGTTACGTTACTCTAATTTCTCTCTCTCTCTCTCCCTCTCTCTCTCTCTCTCTCTCTCTCTCTCCCCCTGTCTCTGCCTCCATCGTTTATTACCTCATCAAATAATTTTCGTTCGGCGCGTATAACAAAGTTAACAAGTCATCAAACAATCTACAGTAACTTTATTTCGCAATTTGCTCAACATTAATATTCTAATTGATATGCAAACAGGTTGACTTGAAGAAAAAAAAAAAAAAAAAAAAAAAAAAAAAGAATAAAAAACATATGTATACGTAAGCGAACGTCTTAATCGACGCTTGGTCATTTTCGTTTATCATAATTCTTCCAACTTTCGTTTAGAAACTATTGAAAAATCATTTTTTCTTTTTTTTTTTTTTTTTTTTTCTTTTACGAAATAGAAAAGTCACAGAGAAGAAAGAAGGAAGGAAAGAAAGAAAGAAAGAAAGAAAGAATGAATGTTGTATCCCCTCTATCGTCTTAGAAAATATCACGACACTTTTCTTTTCATCTTCTTTCTCTCGCGACTATGGAAAAGAAAGGAGCGAGTGTAATCGTTGTAACGAGTCGAAGAAAGGGGAGGTGATTCGGAGGGAGGGAGGGGAGGAGGTGGAGGGATTCTTTTACACGACTAATATCGCCACGCATGGTCGACTTTTCATTCGTGAAATTCACTTTCCGCTCGTAAAGTCAAATAATCCGAATCGGATTCGCTTCCCCGTTTGTCGAGAGAGAGAGAGAGAGAGAGAGAGAGAGAGAGAGAGAGAGAGGAGAAGAAAGTGAGAAGCCTCCTTGCAATTCGATTTCCTTTTATTTTCTATCGATCGACGATGACTTGGTACTTTTATCGATCATTCTTACGTTACTCGATTATTAGAAAGATATCGATTTCAAAAAAAAAAAAAAAAAAAATAAAAATAAAATTAAAAAAAAATCACAAAGAATACAATAATTATCAACATTAAGATTTCGAATTAGTCGATCAATTTATAATATTTAATCTCGTGAACGTTGTTAAAGGAAAAAAAAAAATCTTATACGAACGCTTTAAACTCTTAAGACACGTGTGTGCGTGGGTATCAAATAGATTCGTTCTTCCATCCGTCGAGTATGATCCATAAAAAAAAAAAAATAAAAAAAAAATAAAAAAAAAAGGACGACGACGAACAAGTAATCTCTCGAAACTGCAGATACGCAGGTAAAACCACACGTAAATGCATAGGCGGGTAGTGGGTGTGTGCAGGGTGGTAGAGTGCATATTTTTTTGAATGCACCCTCCCACCGGTTTCATTCTCGCCGAGAAAAACATTTTTCTTTTCTTTTTTTTTTTTTTTTTTTTTCATTTTTTTTTTTTTTCTTTTTTTTTTTCGTTGCACGGGGAACACTCGGTCAGAGAGATATACTACCTATCAGTATAACGAGCCGTCTCAGTTGAAACAGAAGAACAACCATCGAAACAAGAGAGCCGTACGTCTAACAAGCTACCATAGAATGCATGCAGCACGTCGAAATGCATCCTCGGTGCAGTGTCGCACTGCTTTCTTGCTTGCTTTTACCAAGAGATAGAGAGAGAGAGAGAGAGAGAGAGAGAGAGAGAGAGAAACCTGCTGCGCTAATCCCGGAAAAGAAGTTCGAGTCTCTCTTGCTCCTTGTCTTTCTTATTAAGAAAGTATCCGTCCGTCTGTCCGTCTCTCTCTTTCTCATTTTTTTTTTTTTTTTCATTTTTTCCCCTTCGTCTTTCATCCTTCCATTCTCGTCACAATAATTTATTAATTATTACTTTTTTTATATATATATATATTATCGATCCTTTCTATACCCATCGTATTTCTTGTCTCGCGACATTTCTCCACGAATCGTTAATCTATTTTTTTTATCTTTAACTTTATCTTTTCGTTCTCTTTTTTTCTCTTTTACTCTTTTTATTAAAAAAAAAAAATATATATATATATATATATATATATATAAAAATAAAAAAACATGTTACACACGACCACGCGAAACTTCGAGACAGCCTTGATTTTGTTTATAGCCTTTAGACACCTCCTTATCGATGTCATATTATTTATTCGACATTACCTATGCAAATATTTGAAGTATGTAACGACATCGTGACACACTTCTACAAACCTCCATTCTACTTTTACTCCTACTCTTTCTCCTCCTCCTCCTCTTTCTCCTCCTCTTCCTCCTCTTCCTCCTATTTTTTCTCTCTTTGATCGCAACAACAAGTTTTAAGAGGATCGATCCATTAGCTTTAACGCGATTAAGACGACGGTGAAACGAAAAGTTCGATTTCGTTGTTTAAATAAATACGCAAATCGTTTAGTTATGAGGATATCTAACGAGATTCCAATACAGTTAACCGGTTTTGAAAAATTTTTTAATCAGTCCTACATATTTTCCCATCGAACGATATCGACGTCTTCTATCATAAAAAAAAAAAAAAAAAAAGAAAAAATAAAATCTGTACGCCTATTAAACGAATAAATGAGAAAACGAGAACGTTAGAACGCGAAAAGAAGGATCCATTTTAAGATAATACCCGTTAACTATTGTTCAGGTTAAAGTACTTACGGTTATCTCGAGTTGAGGAACGGACGACGATAAGCGAGCAAATTCAATCGTCAATATTTAACTAATTAAACGTTTATAAATTATCTCGGAGAATATATCATAGATAAGCCGACATGGGAGAGACGTTTTAAAGAAGAAAAATTAAAAGGAAAAAAATCGAAGTTTATTATATCGAATGAGATTCAAATTTTATATACGTAATATTATTGGCTTCACCTTGAAATACAGACACGCGCGCACGCATATAAATGCATCGTATCCACATACATACGTAAATATATATATATGTGTGTGTGTGTGTGTGTGTGTGTGTTTGTGTGCATGTACATACGTATGGACGTACGTAGAGCTCAGTAGACTCGTTCAAACTCTAAACCGATTAGTAGTGACTATGCGAAGCCATAAGCAAAACTATATAGGAAAAAAAGCAAGCGCATACTCTTTGATACGACTCTCGTCCGGAAATGCTTCTCAGTGCGATATACCACGATGTCCGAGGAGGGTTCGGTTAGGGAAAGAATTGCATCGTTGGAGGGTGAATATTAAAATTATTGTCCGAGCTCCTTACGAAAGGAGGGAGGGAGGAGCGAGGGAGAAAAAAATGGACGGGGAAGCTGGGAGCGAGGAAGAGAGGAAAGGAAAGAAAAATCGTTTGAATTTTTATTCGGTTCGACAGAGAACAAAAAAAAAATAAATAATAATAATAATAATAATAACGATCGATGCTCATCGATCCATCGAGTTCCATCGTATCGTGAACAATCGAATGATGGTCGATGTGACTTGTCCTCCTCCCCCTCCTCCTCCTCCTCCTCCTCCTCCTCCTCCCTCTCTCTCTTTCTCCAGTTTGACTAACACCAAGTTTACCATTTGATTGTTCAGGAAGAAAAATGGCACCGGTTTTGGGTGTCCCACCTCCACCACCGCCAGCACCACATATGGGACCCGATGGCCTAATTTTACCTAGGAAACCATACAACCCTTGCCTCACGTCTACCAATCACAAAGATCTACGTAGAGAGTTACTATTTAATCAGAAAATGTAAGCTGAATAATGTCATTTATTTATAAATATATATATATACATACGTGTGTGCGTATTTTAAAATTCAAATTAAAAAAAAAAAAAAATGAAAAGAACTCTTCGTTCGAATTAATCGTTTTAATCAATAGTTATTACACGAGGCAAGATATTAATATTTTTTTGTTCTCTCCCCCCTTCTTGCAGAGGTAGAAACGTGTTAAATCAAAAGAGCGAGTTACAAAGAGCGTTAGAGAAGCAAAGAGAGAACGCATCGAGAAAGGAAGCTGAGAGAATTCGCGAAGAAACTTTTAAAGACGATCCAAGGACGGCATTGCAAAGGGCGATAGAGCAAAGGGCAAAACATATTCAAATAATGGTGAGTTTATCTTCGATGAGGAATCAAACCAAGTATTCCTTCTTCTTTATCCGTCGAATCATTTGTAAAAAAAAAAAAAAGAAAGAAAAAAGAAAGAAAAAGAATTGTTCGATCGATACCATTAAATTTGGTCATAATTATTTATTTATTTTTTTTTTTTCCATAGAAAAAAAATACTCTACTCCACTCTAAATATAATCGTAACATTTCTATTTCAATTCCAGCAAGAGCAATCGCAACCAACGATGATTGAGCCACCAAATAATCTCTTGATAACGGCGAGAGCGAAATTAAGACCGCGTACTGATTCGCAATGAATTAGAACAAATGTGGAAATTGGATCGAGTGAAACGTGAACGAGAGAGACAAACGATCATTACGTTTTCCTTCATGGATTTTAATGTCGGACGATCATTTTTTTTAGGACGTAATTTTTATGTGTATATAGATATACGTACGTACGTGCATGCACACATATATATGCATATATATGTATGTATATATGTATATATTCGTACGTTGAGGATCATTTATTAGAAAAGCAGGACCATAAACTCGCACTCCTTATAGCCATAGATATCAACAACAAAAAATAAGGCAAACGCGCGTATTTAAGGGAAAAAAAAAAATGTATGTGTTCCACTTTTTTGTTTTTTTTTTTTTTTCAAAGATTGAACAGAGAAGAAAGATAGGAATGACTTTAGATTATTTTTATGAGGAGTACGATTCGTAGTAAACGTTCATGCATAGATAGTTAAATGATAAAATACGAACCGTTGGGTCGACTATCGAATGTCGATGTTAATTACCCTACAAGTTACTTTCTGCTTAAACGTGGAAGTATGATGTTGATGATGATGATGATTATAATGATGTAGATTCGTGTTCAACAGACAAAGACGAATTTATTTATAATGATCCCTCTCTATACACCATGGTGAGAGATTCTTCCGTGCCTCTCTACGTGGGCTCGTTGATGTTAGTCGGGACACACTATACTTTCACTTGATAATAACCATGAACCATGAAAAAAAAAAAAAAAAAAGAAAGAAAAAACTATCTGAGAAATTTACTCGACTTGTGGAAAAAGTGTCGATTTTATTTATTTGTTTTTTTTTTTTTCTTCTTTTTTTTTTCTAATCAATTTTATTAAGTCCGGTAAAGAAGGACCCCATAACTCCGACGCTTTCGACCAATAAAATATGTAATGATTTTTAAAACATTCTGAATCTATAATTTATAGTCAAAACAGGCGACAGGAGAGAGACACGAGCACCGAGATAATTTTTTTTTTTTTTTTTTTTTTTTTTTTTTTTTTGAGAACATAGAGAAAGAGAGAGAATATTGGAATCAATATTTTGGGACCATACGCATAAAGCAAGATTGGATGATGAGGAAAGAAGGCCTTAAATGAATTAGCAAAGCCAGATATATATAAGATTTTGTGGAAGAGAAGATATATATATATATATATATATCTGTATTGTAACATACCGTTTCATATATAGTAATAGTTAATTAATAAGTAGAAGCATGTGGTTAACTGATGCATAAGTTTCAAGACTGAAGGAACATGGACGCAAGATCAAGGCTTGAATATTCTAATATGTTTCAAATAACTATGTAGCTAATTGAGAAATATGAAAAAAATAGTATTCTATTTGACTAGCACTTATCATTTCATTGATCTGAAATATCGTTGGGTATATAATAGTTCTCTTGATATATATATAAATATATATATATATATATATATATATATATATATATATGTATATGTATATTATAATGAGATCGTTCTTTATGTATCGCTGCCAACGTTTTCTGCACCAAAATTTTGTTTATTGTTCGTACCAAGTTAATTACAATATATCAAGAGCGTGACAATTTTATCAAAGTGGTACAATTAAACTTTCAAATATATTTTATTTCATACAAGTGATCTATATAAAACATTCCTGTCATTTCCGATAATATATGGGAGAGATCAACAATAAAGAGAATACAAAAGCTATTATACGAGAAAAACTCAACGAATGAAAATAAATCTCCAATATTATACTTCAGGGGGTGAAAGCGATCGATCGACTTGATTTTTGTTTTTCAGGTACGTATTCGTTCAAAAAAAAAAAAAAAAAAGGACGAAGAGAATACAAAAAAAGGATTTCTTCTCGATAACACTTGTGAAACAAATATTTTTCAACTTCGACGTCAGAGCTATTATATTATTACTATAAGTATAAAGAGTACTTCGGTTTTTTTTTTTCTTCTTTTTTCTTTTTGTTTCGTTTTTCTTTTTCTTTTTTTCTTGATTTTTTCTTTTCTTTTCTTTTCTTTTCTTTTCTTTTTTTTTTGTTTTGTTTTGTTTTTACAGCACCGGGGCTCGCATCATCCGGAACAATATATCCTTTTTTTTTCTCTCTCAAGGGAAAAAAGAGAAAGAAAAGATAAAATGCTAATATTACGATGGTAACAAAATACTTGATGTAAGTTTACTTGCGACGAATGCTAATTTTACATTGACGAAATAACTTTACAATGGTCATACGCTAAGTGAAAATACTCTTAGGGAATCGGAAAAATGTTGAGAATGATTCAATAATCATCCCCTCGAGAAATAACTTCCTTGCAGGTAGGACGTAATACAAGAGTATGCTCAAATTGGGCAGTGTAACATCCTTTGACGTCGACTAGTGGCGGATAAGCTTCAACCGCACCTTTATCGCACAAATCCTTCAATGCCATTTGATATTTGGTACAACCAACACGATCCAACCAACGTTTACAAAATGCCAAAGTACCTAACGAAACGAAACAAAACGAAACGAAACGAAACGAAATTATTTTAGAATTATATTTATCCCTAAAAAAAGAAAAATATTCATCTAAATATAATCGTAACGTTATTATAATTTCATTCCTTACCAAAGTGCTTGTTAATGATATTAAGTAAAAATTTGCTGCTCTGTAATCTGAGCGGGACATATCCGGCGTCGAAACTTTTCATATAATGAGAACAATCCAAATCGTCATGGACGACACCCCTACCGGTAGATCCAAATGTTTCGATGGCATAAAATTCATTTTCTTCCATTCTCGTGGCCTCGCCGCCCTTAACTATCGGTACTGTTTTTCCTGCGTGTATCCGATAAGGCGCAATCGAATGGCCGTTCAAATTTCTGATCGATTTAACCTTAAGAAAAAAAAAAAAAAAGAAAAAATAAAATACTCATTTAAGATTCATATACATTCGCAGTAGCGCGAATCTTCGCTCGGGTTTACATACCTGATAGGTTTTACCATCTAATTCAACCTCGTACGATTCCATAACTTCTTGAATGGCAGCACCAACATCGCAAAGCTGAACATCGATACCGGCAGCTTTAATTCCAGTATTGGTAGCATCGCGAACCGCCTCAATTAGTTTATCATATTTCGGATTAAAGGCCAAGGTGAACGCGCAATCGATGATACGTCCATTGATGTGCGTCCCAAAATCTATTTTAGTAACGTCATCGTATTCCAAAACGGTCGGATCCCCGGCATTAGGAGTATAATGAGCAGCGCAATGATTTCTCGAACAGCCCGTTGGAAATGCCAATCCTGCCTTCAAACCGTCCTCTCCTATTAATTTTCTAGCCGTATCTTCCAATTCATTGCAAATTTCTATCATTGTCATTCCCGATTTAACCTGTAGAAAAAAAAAAAACAACAATTCATTTAGGAGAGATTTATATTTGAAGGATTTACAGATCTTCAATGATATTAAGGTATATATATATATATATATAAAATTATATACCCATTTCATAATATGTTTTCTTGTCTGTCTATGTGCTTCAGCGGCTTGCCTAGCTTCATTATAAATGTCGCTGTGCATTCTGTCCAAAGCACGCGCTTCTTCGCTTGTAAAACGATTCTTGGCGGTTCTTTCGTCTATTCCAGCAGCAGGTGGGTAATCCATTATCTCTCCGATGGGAAAGTTTCCATCTGGAAATAATTCTGAGACTGGAATTGAAGGTCGATCGGTTTGTTGCTTAACTCCACCTGCCTTATTGCGCGATTTACGTTTCTTCTTTTTTTTCTTAACATCTTCATTTTCCGTTCCAGTTTCGGCTTCGTTGTCGATGATCTCTGTCGATCCTCCATTAAAAAACAAACAGTATTATTTTATTAAATATATATCCACGATAGAATTCCAATGGTTAACGATATAATCTAGGAATGTATTTACCTTCGAGTGCTGTATCGTCATTTTTTGTTTGATCATCCTCCTTTGCTTTATCGTCACCTTCAGGTACATCTGCGCTAGCCTCTCCGGCACCTATATAAAAAAATGTTTGTAAACATTAAATGAACAAAATATCATACGTGCATTTTTGAATATTAAATTACTTTTATTCTATTAATATATATATATATAATATATATATAATTTTATTCTATATAATATATATATATATATATATATATATATATATATACATAACAAATAATTGTTTACGAACAATATTCCTAAAGGTTAATTAAATACACGAAGCAAATAATAATAATGCTCATATTTTGAATATAAATCGTTCCACATGTTTCACATTTTCCGTATTAACTTGTTATTAAAAGAAATAACATCAAAAATGTTTTTTTTTTTTTTTTATATAAGAAATATCAGATAGTTCGTTTTATTTGAAAAAAATAAATAAACGAAAAAGGAGAAAAACATCTTTGTTATAAATCGTAACGAGTAATAAAAGTACGTTGAACGGAACGTTGTGTTGGAAGCACGAGTCGGTCGACGAGCGTAACACACCCCAAAAAAAAAAAAAGAGAGAAAAAGTCTTAATTCAACGTACCGGCCTTCTTCTTCTTCTTCTTCTTTTTTTTCTTTTTCGATGCCTCCGCCGCTCCAGTTTCGTCCTCTTGATCTACGATATCATCCTTTTCCTCGTCTATTAATTTTTCGGCTGACTTGCCGACTTCTTCTAGTACAGCCGCCATTTTAAAGAGGAAGCTAAGCAATGTACATCGAAGATACCGTATACGTCGGTAAAGTAGAGCGAACTCTCTATTGAATTATCAACAAAAAAAATTTATATAACAAAGTGGATGTTTTTATTTAAAAATATATTATGCACACGCATGCATATATATATATATATATATTCGTGTGTGTGTTCATGTGGGTGGAACCACAAGACTACATGAAACTAAATGTCCGATCACGAATAAAATTCACAGAACAATAGCCTTGAGTAAATACATAAAATAGATATTTTTTTTCCTCTAAGATTATCAGCTCTTTCTTATACTATGCGTGGAAGAGAGAGAGAGAGAGAGAGAGAGAGAGAGAGAGAGAGAGGTGCTAAGGCACGTGTGAATAAAAAGAGAGAGCAAAACTACTTGAAGTGGAGGACCGATGTTTTTGGAAGGACAATCGAATGCGAGATATCGATAGTAGTGCAAGTCGTGTTAAAATTATACTGCGAGATATATCGATAGTTCCAATTAAATTTCATTTAAAATTTAATAATTTTCAAGAGTTTCAAATTATATTGTTCTTTCCTTTTATTACCTATAAGTTTTTATTTTAAGAGCTTAAATATAACCTTGGAAAAACAATTAATAAAAATTACAATAACAATTTTAAAAAACACTTGCTAACCCGCTCGCTCGCTTTACAGCCTTAATAGTTGTGTTATATCCAATTAATCTCACGAAAAAATATTTTATCCTCGTAACCTACTTTACCGAGCGAGCGACGACACTCGTTCTTTCGGGTACTATTTTTTTTTCTTTTTCTTTTTTTAAAAAGGAAAGAACGTTAGAAAAAAATCATTTATTTATTATTTAACTCAGTTTTGGATCCGTCCGTCATATTTACATATATATGTGTATATATATATAGTATTTTATTAATTTATTTACTAATTGGTTTTTGTAAAATCGAATGCGTGCGTACAATCTTCCATTATATTTATATTTCATTCCCATCTATAACATAGTATTAATAAAATTCTAAGAGTTTATATAATTACAAATCATTCTATCGATATATTTTTTTCTTTTTTTTTTTTTTTTTTTTTGTAATTTTGCAAATACGATGGGACCATTAGACACGTTAATAACACGTTCTATTGACGAATATATATATATATATATGTGTGTGTGTATAATGTTGAAAGATAAATAACAACTTGTCAATTGTTATATATCGTGTATAAATCTATTTAATATAAAATGGAACGATCGTGAACGAAAGGTTTTTATCGTTTCGGTATAGAATAAATTCTCCTTTCTTTCGAATTAGGAAAGTCATTTTGCAACGCATAAATATATATATTTAGTTTGCTAGAAAAAAAAAAAAAAAAAAGAAAAAAAAAATACGCTTACGCTTATCCTACCGCGGAAAGAATTAGTTCGGCGACATCTGGGTCCGGGCATAGGACACTTAATTGCATCGTTACTTGATTACCCGACAATGCTAATCTTGCACGTGCAAGTACCTCCTTACCACCTCTAAAAACGCCACTTAACAATAGATTATGCGACGCAGATCCTGGATTTATTCTATCGCTACGTTCGACCGCATCCAATCCCAAAAATCCTGTAAGACTTTGTACAGCTCCTTCCAAACTGGTTACCGTAGCTCCCAAAGCAAAAGTTTCTTCCAATTTGGCATATCCTTTGGCAGCGGACGCATCCCAAAGTGCACCGAAATCTACTCCCCTGTTACTTCCTACGCCACGAATTTGATCGGCTATCGTTATCTCCAAATCTTCCAGCTAAAACAAGTTTCGATACAAGGATTATACGAAAATAAATACGAACGTCCATGGATTACGATCGCGTTGAAATATTGATGATTCCACAATACCATGTACTCGTCGCAATAACCCTGATCGGTGTCTGGAACGCCAGTCGTGGGATCACAATCGCGCGCCATAAAACGAAGAGTCGTAGGCATGGTAGCAACGCTGGCATGTACATCCTCTGGATAAGATAATACCGTGTAGGTTGTTCCTGGTTCGTTATATGAAAGACGCGGGCACGGTACTTCGCACAGTACTGTGTAACTAAAAAGATATGTATTATATTATTAATATATATTCGATAGAGTTATCGGGGGAAAAAAAAAAAAAAAAAAAAAAAAAAAACAGAGAAAATACTATAGTCTTACCCTTCGGTTGATTCGATAGCCACCCTAACGTCTTCCAAAAATTGATCGGAAAGTGTATTTATACAATCGAATTGCAAAATGAGATGTTCCGCGAACGTGTGCTTGATACATTTAACGTTATATTCCGTTTCGGATTCCGTTAATTCAAACACGGTAGAAGATTTTAGAAGGGAGGTGCCTCTTATGATATTCGCTATTTGCGGTATTTGTGATAATTTTTCAATGAAGCTTTCCTCCCTCGTTAAACGAGGCTGTTGGGGCTTTATAGTGGTATGTATTTCTACTTGCGCCGGTTCCTCAATAGTTTGTGCCGGTGGTACCTGTATAGTTGAGATAATTCGATAAGATCAAATGTATAAAATGAAATAATAATAATAAAACAAAAAAAGAAACGTTTACCTGAGAAACATCAAATGGCTCTTCCATAGACGTTTTCATATAATTTCGTAAAGCCCTTTCCAAACTAGGTATAGAGAAGAGAGGAGGCTGTATCAGTGGCAATACGGTTGGATCACTTTGTTCTTGTAAAATCGTACAATAATATGCTGCACGATCGCGGACCTCGTCGTCGGAATCTAATTGACAACGAGATAAGAGTACAAGAACGTTTGGAAGAAGAGGCGGGCACGCCGCGGCGAAACGTGCCAATGCCGTTACAGCCGCAGCACGTACGCTCGCACTTTCAAGAATTACGCGATTATAGATAAAACGAATGTATCTGGATGGTTGTTTCGATGTCGGCCCCTCTTGTCCAAGGAGATGCAATATACGAACCGCGAGAGATATGTGCTCGCAATCCTCTATAAATTCACACAAGTGCGCCAAGCCTGCCTCTTTGGCTTCTGCATTTCCTTCCATAACGGCTATGATAGTATCGGCTATGGCAGCTTTGTATTCGAGGCCGCCTTCGTCTCTTAACATAGCAGAAAGGAAATTCATTAAAACTGTATGCTTGCGTGGGAACTTTTGACAAAGAGCTCTGTAAAGGAAAAAAAGAAAAAAAATAATAGAAAATAACGTTATCCGGATAGAGATTATAGTATTATCGATTGAATTGTAAGAACGAAACATACCTTATTGCTTGTACAACAACGACTTTAAATTCATCCGAAATTTCTGATACAAAAGTAGCAATCTGTTTCATCAAACGATCTACAGAACTTTCAGCTCCAGTTTTTAAAAGCGTCGTAATGGCTAAAGTAGCGATTGATCTATTGGAATCCGTGATTAAGTTTTCTAAATCCAAATTACACGCCGTAACTGCTGCTGGATGAGTCATAGCGACTTTATTTAAAGTTCTAACGGCAGCAAATCTAAGAGCTGGCTTTGGAGATCCACAGAATAATTGTAATACACTGATAGCGGGTCCAATTTCTTTAAGACCGCTTCTTCCAAGATTAACCAACGCGTGCGCGGCCTCGTAAACAATGATTTCTGACTTATGACGCAAGCAAGCTTCGATGTATCCCAGCAAATCTTCTCCTTCTTCCATATCGTCTAGAAGTTTGCACGCCATTCTTATCAACATGCAACCTGCGTAAGGACTTTTAGGGCTGGTTCTCATAAGTTTTGCTACTAATTTGATAACAGCAAGTTTATCAGTTTTTCTTGCTTGATATAAAACACCCAATGCGTGGTACTGTACCATTACATTGGTAGAATTTAAAGCCTCTTGGGCTTCGTAAGCCCATCTTCTAGCAACATCGCTGGATACGCTGGTCAAATGCAAAGACGAAACCAACGCGGCACTGGATACAGCAGGAGAACGATCGACGATTGCTTGTTTCATGTAACGTTCGATCGCCGCCAGCATACCGCTATCGGTAATAGTACACAAAGCTCTTATCGCGGCAGCTCTATACAAATCCTCTTTTCCAGTCATATCTTTTGTAAGACTGGACGTAACTATAATCACATCTTCTGCCAATGAACTTAATTCTTTGATACCCAAATAAACTAAACGCCTTAACACTATATCTCTGGATTGGAATAACTTTGTCATCGCAAAGAATGCTTCGGTTGCTTCCGTAGTACCCAATTGTTCTCCTTGATTCAACAGGTACAAAATTTTGGTAAGAATATGAGCACATTTTTTTGGATTTACAGGGGTGTCGTTAAAAGTGCGTGCCTCTTGAAGTACGGTCGTTTTCTCTAAGTTTTGAAAGGGATTTCCGCCGCCTATAATAAGTCGAATAAAGACATAAAATACATTGAATTTGTAATAACAATAATTTTATAAGCAGACGCTTACAAATATCTGTCAAATTAGGCTATAACGCAAAATGCAGTAATATGTATTAAAAAGTTGCGTGCAAATGTAATAGGGTTATACGGATACAATTGTTACCAATTCATAAATTACCTTCTTCCTCCTCTTTTTTGTCGCGTTTAAAAGCATTCATTTTGCTATATTACAAATGAAAAACCTGGAAAATATTGGACACGTCACCTTGACTCTCTGACAAACCGATCATCGAAACTTCTTTCTCAACGGAGTAATATGGCGCGTGCGGTTTTATTTTGCCGGATCATTAACGAAATCTTATTGCACGAGAAATTTAAATTGAATTCGTCAACGATATAACTACGTACGTTTAACAAATTTCAACTAGAGTAGAATTCGATGTTACACGTGATCAATGTTCCCTAACAGCATCCTCGTAATCTCGACTTAAACGCATCTACGATGACGTCCATCAACGTAATACAAATCTTCCTTACCGACGCAGTAAGATCAACTTGGTACGCATTAATTCCGTAAGAGGAGCCACAATGAGAATACCGTAGAAACGCGCATAAGGCTCGGTGAAGATTGAACGTTGCCGTTGCTGTTGGTAGCCGAAGTTGAACTTTAGCGTATATATCGCGTGTCATCGACGATTGCGCGCGAGTTTTGTCCCTTGTCTCGTTGCAGTCGGTGGTCGAACTTTTATTCCAGTGTCAGAGCAACGAGAGCGCGTTCCCTTGTGTTCCTCCCTTTGTGTTTTCTCCTGGGTCGCGCTTGTACATGCGTTAAGGACACATATCATACAAAGACCGTCGAGGAGAAGTCAAGTTTTTTGTTCATTTCTTTCGAAACGTCGTTTCCAGTGCGGTTCGAATAATTATTTAAAAAAAAAAAGGACGACGAAAAAAACAACAAAATGTCGTACGCTATCGTACTATTAACAATTTTGTGTCTCTGTACCGGCTATGCAGTAGGTAAGAACAAAAAAGAATAAATTTTATCGAAGACAAAAGACTCGTTTTCTGAATTTTGTCGATCTTTTTATCCTCATATCTCTCTCTCTCTCTCTCTTTCTCTCGTTCTCTCATGATTTCATCGAATCGTCTTCCCGATGACGCGCACGATACGGACCACGGATTCTTAGAATGGACGAGTCCATCGTCCCTTTCACGCTCGTCGATACATACGATTATGCGAATTCATTGGTGTAGTGACCCATTATTACTCTCCTCGTATATGTGTTTACTTTCAGTAACGTGTAACACGGTCCTCTTTCCTGCGACCGATACTCGATAAATAGCCTCCGATATCCATGCTATTCTTATGCTGCCACTACTACAACTTCGTCAAAACTTCTCTTCGATTTCCGATCGTAGCGCTATTTTGCTTTTCTTTTTTCTTTTTTTTTTATTTTATATATATATATATATATATATCGCAAATCCGGTTTTGGTTTTATCGCGTATATCACACTCTCGAAGGACCAGATTGGAGACAACAACGTAAGGGAGAAGAAGGAATAACACATCTCGTTACAATGCTAAAAAGAAACGATACAATTTTAAGTTTTATTCCATCCATTCTTCGGATTATTATCATTTAGATCTTCCCCCTTCCCCGAGATTTTATTCGACGAATTCGAATGAATCATTTTCAAGTAACTTTCATCGTTCGTTCCATTTTTTTCCTTTCTTCTCTCGTTCGGTGTTATATTTCTTCTTTTCTTTTTTTTCCTCTCTCGAACGAGAGAAACAAAAAGGGAAAGGTGTATGTATATATCATATATATATATACATATGTATGTATGCGTATGTGAGATGATTCTCCTCCTTGGCCGTTCGCCGGTTCTTTTGCTGGACTATACTTGGCTATTGCCTGCCTGCCTGGCATGGCCTGCTTGTTCATTTTGACCATTGGTATATACGAAAAAAACCAATCGCTCTTTGAAAAGATCCTTGGATCGACCTTTCTTATCCGTTACGTATTATTGGCATTTATGTATATTCGCGAGTCCACAGTTGAAATATATTTTTGATTATCTTTTGTGTTCTTCCACTCTAAAGGTTACCGGAAATTATGCGATATACGAAATGCTCTCGAATGCCGATTAGACCAAGAGAGAGAGGGGGGAGGGGGAGGGGGGGGGGGCGCATCGTTTAAAATACGCGAATGATAACGGTGATGTTAAACGTTTAATCGTCGTTTAATTTGCGTTAGAATCACGAGATTATTCCGTATATTTTTATTCATTTTTTTCTTCTTCTTTTATTACTATCAATGATCATAATAACAATAGTCACCAATTTGTTAAATTAAACAAATATCACGAGAAATGTCAACGCGATCGACTTTTTTTTTCACATCCATCACACTTTTATTCGATCGAATAAATGGCTCTCGATGAAGATAAATGAGTGAAATTATCAATAAATGATCGAATAAATGTCTGTCCGGTCGCGGTGCATTTACAACGTAAAAAAAAAAAATCTAAACGCATTTAATGTTTGCTTAGGTTATATGAGTCAAGTTGGAACAATGGAATCTGACGAATCTTGTTTAGCTTAGTATATTAATATTGGTTGAATAAAGAGACACGCTTTGTTAAAAACACACATTTGTTTGAGCGAATTTTATGCACTATTATTTTTCATACTATTAATTCAAGTGTGCGGATATAAAATGCACGCGTTATCGGAATGCGATATGCTTACAAACGAGAAACTCGATAATTAACGGCAAAGAAGAAGATTCGTTGCAATTTTATTCACGATCTTATTTATCTTAATTTATTTCACAAATATATATATATATATATATATATATATATATATATCTTGAAATTAAAATAACATGATTTTTACGTTACTTCCATTATTATCCAATTATATATTAAATATTAATATGTATGTATATTAAATATAAATAATTCGTTACCCCTTGTTCTTCTTCTTCTTTTTTTTTTTTTTTTTTTTTTTTTTTTAACAATAACCTCACAGAAAAAAAAACAACGAACGAAATAAAGTCACATTGAATATTTCGATGTAATGTTCGTGCAATAAATATACGTTCCGTATGATAAAGCCGAGTAATAATAAGTAGAATCTGATAAAATTCTTCGATAATAATCTGCGATAATAGATACAAAAATAATATATAAAATAGTTGTTTATATAGTTTCTTCGCATAATATATACCTAATTAATAATTATTATACATCATGGTGTTAGTTATTAAATTATTTTAAGTGAAATGAATCTTAAAAAAAAGAAAAAAACAAAGTATTTAACTAAGCGTGTTATAATTTGTGATATCGATTATTAAAGATTAGAATGTTATCTTTTCGAATTGCGAGTTAAAAAAAAATATATATGTTTCATCGATAATTATCTTTATCCGATATATTCCTCTCTTTTATTGCATGTTTCAATAATAGACACAGAATGATGTTATAATATATATAAAATGTAATTTGCAGGCAAAATAACGGCTAAACGTTTATTCATATCGAATATCCATTTTGACGTGTGATTCGACGAACGAACGTTTTTCGAGAGAAAAGTAGATAAGGAAGAAATGATATAAACCTAATCGAAGAAATCTAATATGAGAATAAAACAATGAGTCATACTATATACATAAATATATATAACCCGTTGATTGCGTTTCCCTCATATAACACGTCGTAGATAATATCAAATAATTTATTTATATTTTTCTTTTCCAGGGATGGAATGTACCAATAAGGAATCAAAGAATTTGTTCGTAAAAATGGTAACCAGTTGTCCCGCATTATGGGGAGATTCTAGTAAATCATATTGTTGTTATGATTTAACAAATGAAAATTATTACTGTTGCACTCAAGAACAATACGCTATGACAATAGGGTACATACGATCGATATTTATACATTTTTATTGAATTTTTTATATAGAAATTTATATGAATTATCATTATTATTATTATTATTATTATTATTATTATTATTATTATTATTATTATTATCATCTCCATAAAACAATTGTTAATTAAACTTAATCAATATATACGTCGTATTCCAGACTCGGAGTCGTCGTACCTGTGGTTATCGCTGCTGGTATTATTGTATCACTAATAATTTGCTGCATTTCTTGTTTATACTGCAGCTGCTGCCCGTGGTATCGTCGACGCCATCGGGGCACCGTTTATGGGAGTAAGTAAACTATTTTGAGAAAGTCTGTGGATTGATTCAGCATATCGCAAAATATTTCATTCAATTTAAGATCCAAGTTGTAATAATCGATTCTATATTAATACACACACATTTTTCTTATTACCTAAAAATTAAATAATATAATTATATATTGCAATTATTATAGATATTTTCTCTTTCTTTTTTTCTTTTCTTTTTTTTTTTTTTCTTTGTGTTTTCTCCATGCAACATTACAATTTTACAATTCTTTTTACAAATAAATATTGTCAGAGGCAGCTAGGACGAATATTTTCTGAATAAAAAAAGAGAAGCACAAATATTTAATATGAATAATTATACAAATCTATTTTAATAGATGTTTTAAAATAAGAATATAATTATCGTTGCGTATTATTAATATTATTAAAATTATCTCTTATCATTTATGTCACACTCAATAACTAATTGAGTTATATAATTATTTTTAGGACCCACTATGGCATAATTTTCTGGCATCACATCTATTTGAATTAGGCTAAGATTGGCTTATGTATAACTTCTTATGCAGCTCAAAATTAAAAAGAAAAATATTTAAACAGTGTGTGTGTGTGTATATATATATATATATGTATATATATATATGTTAATATACACACACACACACATACATATATACATGTACACGTACATGTACATATATACAGTACATATATAATACATATACACATTCCATTTTAGAAATAAGACGATTTTTTATATTACTTTTTTTTTCTTTTTTTTTTTTTTTTTTTAATAATCATATTTTGCAGTAATAATTAATATAATGAAATATATGAAACGATCATGCTATATAATGCTTCTAGAAACCTCTCTTCTACTGTTTTCTAGAATTCTAAGCGTATTAGTGCCTAATTTTATGCGCCTAATTTTAATATACTCAGTACTTTTTATACGCATAATAGCAAAAGAAGATACAATGTTCCTATATACAATACGCTCATGTACTATAACCCATATTCCTCTCAGCTGATATTTTACTTAAAGAAAAAAAAAAAAAGAAAAAAAAAGAAAAGAAAATGTATTTTATACAAGAAAAGAATCCATATTATTTTTATCTTAGACGTTTACGTAAGAAACCAGTGAGAAAAGATATGAATTTAAACGACAACATATATGTATCATAAAGATCTAATATATTGTATTTGTTTAAAAACACGCGTATTATAATAATACAATATTATTATAGACATTTTACACGCACACACACACACACACACACATTGCTTCTTATACACATGTAATGATGAATAGATAAAACAACGCGAGCTATTTTTTTGTACTGCTTTAATAATAAAAAAAATTTGTGCAAGAAAATTACATTTCTTTTTATCCTTGATATGAAATTATTTTTCAGTACTGTGCTTTCCACGGTTCTTCTTTTTTATTTTTATTTTTTTTTTGTTTTAATTTTTTACTTATCAAATATTATTTTTAACGTTGATACTAATATTATTTAAATATTCGCCCGCTGTCTCTGAGAATGAATATTATTGAACATCGTTCTTTCAGAGCATAGTAGTACATTAATTTTTGTTATAGAAGTACAAACACCAAGTGTTGTTCACGTGATACAAACTTCAACAAATCCTCCACCCAATTATGCCAATCAAACAGAGCAAAATCATTATACACCATATCCAACCAATGTTGGAGGTAATCTTTTATTATATTTCATATTATTATTTTATCTCCCAATGAAAACGTACATATGTGATATTTCCATTCTATGTCTAATTTAATAGGAACGCCACAACCATTACCAGCTTATACGATCGAACCTTATGCCCGGCAGGCACCATATAATCCTGGATATGTACAATAATACCAAAAACACCAGTTTAATCTATATGTGAATATGTTTTAGTATAACTTCGATCAATTTGTTACCTTCAATGTCAATAATTCAAAAATACGGTTTTAATGAAAAGAAAAAGATTATATCTTCGAATGCCATAAAAATGTTCACCACTTTGTATTATTACAATAATACGGATTTTATATCTGTTAAAAATTAGAATAAATCTGTCGAATATATTTTCAAAAAAAAAAGAAAAAGAAAAAAAAGAAAATACCCTCAAAGTATACTTAATCATTTTCAAATAATAAGAATGATTTTTCATTTATAAAATATACAAATAATGTTAAACTATTTTCATGCTCTGTTATATATATATATATATATATATATATATATATATATATATATATATATTCTCGTTTTAAATATACGGCGAATATATGAAGATTAATATTCTCATTTTTTCATTTACCCAGTGTACAGTCTTTACGGTTCTTCTTTTTTAAGTTTGTAAGTTAAACGATTAACATAACTATGACACATGATGGAGTGACGAGCATGTATGATTCTATTTATTTTATACATATAAATTATCCAGTCTCATTAATCTTAGTTGGAAGTTTTCAATGTTACCCCATCTCTACAACAATGTAAATACAGAATTAATTTATCTATATTAATAAGATAAGATTTTCATCGACCATTTTGCAATATGTATTATTAATCGTTCGATAAAATATTATGTTATCTTTATTATGTTTCCAGAGTTGATTGTTTCGTACAATTACTTCTAAATACTACGTTTTTCTTAACGTTACAGATAAGGCAACAAACGCTCTTTTTTTGGTGCTTTATAAAGAATCTAACAGAGAATCATAGTGCTGAATGGATATCTGTTGTAATATAATTGCCAGCATACTCTGTGTAATGATAATTACTGTCAGGTACAAGTTGCTGGAGAACATTATCAATTCAACGAACGTATAACATTTTCTTTATATATTCGTCTAACATAGCACATTGATATACTCCCATTATACATATCGCCATCTCTTAAATATAAATAAGAAATTATATACATATTTTGCACATTGAACGGCCGATCAAAATAACAGTTTTTATATAATTTATAGAAAACAATTCTCCAATAATACTAATAACATTATCTGATTTTTTTTTCTTTTTTTTTTTTTTTTTTTTTTTTTAATTATTATTATTAAATCTACGATGTTTGTAGATACGTTATTAAATGTTATTAACGATGATAAATCACTAAATAGAGCGAGATCTGCTTTGGTCATATAGATATGTAAAATATCTTATGAATATATTCATTAGCACGTGTCCAATGTGCATGGAAAATCGAATTAAATATAATCTAAGTTATGGATTATTTTACTTATTAGGAAGTTAATTGAATTATAAATTATCCTAAAAGGAATCTCACATATTTCATAATTTAGTTGGCATTCAAGAAAATAATAAGAATCGTATGGAATCTAATTTCAAAGCATTATTTCGGGAATGTATGCTATAAAAAAATGTTATATTCATTATACTATTATTATACACGAAAGTATCCTTACAATAAGTAAAATATATACCAACAGCTCAAAGATAGGATATTGTCCAATTCACATTTGCGGTAACTGATCGATGGGCGTTGCAAATTTGAAGTCTTCTGGAAATAGTTTACTTGCATGCGGATACATGAGCTTGTAAGATTGTCTGATCGTAACATCTGCCACTCCTGCAATATCTCCTATCTCTTTTTGCGATCTCTTGTCTTCCGAAGCCTGTATAATAACAAAAAAAGAGAAAAAAAAAATTGAAATATTTCGTTTAATTATTAAGTATGTTTTGTCAACTATGTTAAGAAATATACATACTTGAGATGCCATGTAAATTGCAGCTGCAGCTACTGAAATGGGTGATCTTCCAGGTACAATATCAATTTCTACTGCTTTTCGAGCAATATGCGTTGCTGCCCTTTGTACCATATTTGGAAGACCAAGATTGGAACAGAATCTTGACATGAAGTCTCCTGTTGTTATGAGATCCACACTCGTTTCCAGTGCCTTCAATATCAACTTAAAACATCTACCAATTTCTTTTTTGCTAATTTTGCTAACAGCACAAATTTCTTTGAAAGTCCGCGGTACTCCCTCTTGTCTACATGCGATATATAGGCAAGCCGACGCAATAGCATCATTGGCGCGTCCTTTTAAATTTTTCCCATCGTGTACTTGCTTAAAAAGATTATTAGCTCTGTCCACGATGGTTTTTGGTAAATTAATACGATCCGCCATTCCATTGATCTCACGAAACGCATTGATTAATGCTCTGTCAGAACTACTCATCTGGAATTATGTTTTAACATCAATTGATATTGTAGAAAATGAAAGAATGATGCAAACGAATGTTAAATACGTTGTACTAACTGTGCGTCTATTTTGATATTTGGAAGCACCAAAAGCGTCAAAAGAAGCAGCACCAGTTCCAGGTCCAATCATGGTAGACAAATCTGAACCATTAAGTAAAGGATTCTCAGGTCCACCAACACGAGATGGATCGACACCAGCCTTTTCGTTACTAAACGTCCTCCATTCTGAACCTACGTCTATGACCCTAATATCAGCAAGGTAGATCGATACTTTTAACACTGTCAAATACACGTTCTCTATCTTTATATTTATTTTTTCTTCTCACCTGTCACCTACTACTAATCCACACTCAGAACATATCTGATCGCCAGCTCTGTGATCTTCTATAAGTGGTGCATCCGGATGTGCATAACAACACACTTTATTTGTGTCATGCCTGTAAGATTTTACATGTTTCATTTAACGCATTTTACGTATTATTTATCTTTTACGATAATGATATTTTACACATTATTTACCAATTACAATAACGATCCACTTAATTACGACTAATCGCGTGCAATTATAATAAAATCCGCGATGACATAATTTCGTTTTCGCAATACAATAATAACGTTATAACAATTGAATCACTTCTAAATAATACGCAATTGAATTCCATAAAATTAATAGATAAATTAAGAAGTTAAATTACGACTGTGTCAAAAGTCATAACCTCAAAAGTTCATTCGAAAGACCTTTAATCCTAATATATGAATTTTTGTCAAGTTTATTTTTACAAAATAATATTATCAGGAGAAATGTTGCAAAGTAACAATTAACGACGAAAAATAATGAGATACATAGGCTTAAAAATTGTTTAACTCACCTTGAAAAACTTGCCATATTTCTCGATAGTATACGCGGTACACTACATACGGTACATACATACCATACTACTTAAAAACATGGCTGCTGGATATACTATTATTCGTTTCTCATGTACATCCGTTATTAGTGTACGTTGTCTACCAACATAACAAAAAGCCCTATCCGTGAAAAGCTGAGATAAACATAACCTACGACGCAAGACAAATTATATACTTTTAAAAATAAATATAAACTAATATTTTTTTTATTAATTAAATAAGTTGACATTAAAAATATGTATTTATATTAAATTAATTATGTCTTCGATTCGTTTGTTCCTTTATATATTATATAACAATAATAACAATTTTTGTCATAAATTCGTACTTGCTAACAATTGAGATTTTCTTTACAAATCCTATAATAGTGTTTTGTCATTAATAAGACAAAAGTACAGGAATGTAATCACGTTCAGAAAAAAAAAACTATGCGACGTCGATAATGCAGATATCTATCTTATTCGGTTTAAATTTGCTTCAGCTAATCTGCTAAAGTATTAGATTTCTTTTTTCTTGAAAAAAAAAAAAATAAAAAGAGAAAACATGTAGTAATCATGAGTACTCGTAAGATGCATTTTACGCAAGTTAACAGTCCGATAATCCAAATTAGAAGGATACTAATTTATCTCCAAGATGCATAATATAATATGCAATTACTGCAAGGAAATAATAATAATAATAATAATAATAATAATAATAATAATAATAACAATAATAATAATAATAATAACGATAACAATAGAGTTAGAAATAACGAATGATTCTAGGAACAGCTTTTATTGATAGAGATAAAAGAAGTTTTCATTGTTTTTAATGTCTATAGCCAATTAAAAATTGTTATAATGTTTAAATCTATTATGCAAGAAATAATACTGACGAAGATATTTATACATGGATTGTTTGTGTGTTTTCAATTGAATTTCATAAATTATACACGTGTGAAAAATAAATTAACGAAATTGGCATACAATGTCGTTTGATGAAAACTAAAAATACGGGTGACATGTTTATTTTATATGGCTTGTATTAATTTGACGTACAAGCCCCCCCTTTTTTTCCTTTCTTTCTTTCTTTCTTTTTTAATATACGGTTTGTATCTCTATTATAATAAAGCAATCGTTGAAACATATAAATATACCACAGATACCCATTAAATACTACGCTAATGCCTACAAATATATTTCGTGTGCAAAGAATATTATATTCAAAAAAAAAAAAAAAAAAAAAAAAAAAAAAGAAAAAAATATGAATATTAAATTCCATCTTGAGATTAGGACTCTTTCATCCAAAACTCTACTATAAAACAAAGATGGGACAAATTATACATCGGATACGCATGATTCATTGTCTTTTTTTTTGTTATCTTATTCTTTTTCCTATTTTTTTTTTCTTTCTTTCTTTCTTTCTTTTTGGAAACTTTGTAGTAAAATGAAATTTTCTTAGAGAATATGTATGTAAAGGTTCAAAAGAATGTAATTGAGATTTTATGAGCGAGTCTCTTAAATGCTATTTCTCTGTGTTGTGTGTGTGTGTGTGTGTGTGTGTGTGTGTTTGTGTGTGTCGAAGACTGATTTCTCTTTTACTTTTTTTGTTTTTCTATCTATCTTTCTTTCTTTCTTTCTTTCTTTTTTCTCTAATAATGCACGTTACGGAATTGGTTGGATAAACAATTCGAATACATTAGATCCGATTTTATGAAGCTTCGCGGGCATATAATTAATGCATACATTAAATAAACGTGACCATTTAAATATAACACTTTTCAGTCCAGCGATAAAAGTTTAAATACAGATTCTTGAATAATCAGAATATGTACATCATTATTGTGAGGATAATAAATAACAAAAATCTATCCAAATCGTTGTGCCAATATTCAATACCTGTATATACTATACATACATACATATATATATATATATATATATATATATATACGACGCACGAGTTTAACATCGGTCTTTATAAAAATGAAAATGTATACAATTATAGTAACCGATTTTTAGCTGCTAAATTGTTACATAAGTACTCTTTTGTGATTAGAGCATAACGCACAAAAGTTTAGTGAGTTTGCTCTCTCTCTCTCTCTCTCTCTCTCTCTCTCTCTCTCTCTTTCTCTTTCATTCTCTCTCTCTCTCTCTCTCTCTCTCTCTCTCTCTCTCTCTCTCTCTCTCTCTCTCTCTCTCTCTCTTTCAGTCTTCTGTAACAAGTTCTCGCCCAGCGATCTTAAATTGCGATATTGCATTAAACAATAGACAAAAAAAACGATGCCATTAACGTTTATAAACTAAAAACCATTTAGTACTCGATCGATTCTAAACGAGGGAGGAGATTGCTATAAGACAGGAAATAAAGGTAAAGAGGTGGTCGGTTAACGACAGAACCACAGGGAACCATCTGTAATAAATTACACCAAGGTATGTTTATTTTTTTTTGTTCTTTTTTTTCTTTCCTTTTTTTTTTTTTTTTTTTTTTTTTTTAATACGATTTAGTCGTGTCACTAAGTTTTTGCTATTTTACGTTACGTGGATGTGATGTTGGCTGCTGGTTGTTATATAATTGGTAAATGATTAGTACTTATTAGAATCACGCCGCAGCAAGTAGATATTACAGCAAAAAACAGATGTTTAATCGGTCATTTAAAGTATTATTTTATATATATATATATATATATATATATATATATATATATATATATATATATATCTTCTGACTCAGGACATTTAATATTGTATCACGAACTTTTCATTAACTTATTTTACTTGCAACTTTCCACAAAAATTGATTTTCCTTCGTAATCGACTTTTTTCTCTTTTTCCCCCCGTCTTTTTTCTCTCTCTTTTTTCCTTTTTTTTGTCTTTTCTTTTTTTGTTGTTTTTTTTTCTTTTTTATACCGAGTCAGTCCTGCCTGTGTGTGATCGTCTCTTTGATATAATAAATGTAATGTTTTTTTTTCCTTTTTCTTGGTTTTTTTTTGTTATAGCCGTAATCAATTTTATGTATAATATAGTAATAATAATAATAATAATAATAATAATAATAATAATAATAATAATAATAATAATATATTATTAATATTAATATTAATATTAATAATAATAATAATAATAATAATAATAATAATAATAATAATAATAATAATAATAATAGGTAATCATGATGATGATAATAATAATAGTAGGTAGCAGTAATAATTCATCTTAATAAATGTAAAAGCTGGTACACAGAGATAACAAGCGACTCGCAAGTTGTCGCAGAGACAAAAAAAGAGACTTACAAAACGCGACACATGCACAATACTAGACAAAAACTTGGACAACACAAATCACCAGACTAATTTTTCTCCTTTCGTTTTCGTTTCGTTACGTTACATTTTCAATTCAATTCGATTCGATTCGATTCGATTCGATTCGATTCGATTCGATTCGATTTGATTCAATTCGATTCAATTCGATTCAATTCAATTCAATTCAGTTCAGTTCAATTCAATTCAATTCATTTCAATTCGTATCAATTCAATTCAATTCATATATCCTTTTCTATACCGATAATCGAAACAACGACGTCTCATGATACCTGCTGACCCAATATTAATATAAATCATATTAATATGCAATTATCTAAAATCTTCTAGAACTTCTTGTTTACGGGGCCTGTCATACATATCTCGAAGGCTGTCGTCACATCTATCCAATAATTTTGGACAAGATTTATAGAAACCCATCCTTTTATACGAGAGCCTTGACAGACCAACAAGATGTTGGATAGTACTGAGCGGAGATATAACTCAATTCAGTGAAACTGAAACCCTCCCCCCTCCCCCATTAGTGGTGGTTCAGTAATATAGATAATAAAACCCTATTCCAAATTATAGGTAGTCTGAAAAACACATCCTTTTTCTCAGGGGCCTTCTCTCTCTCTCTCTCTCTCTCTCTCTCTCTCTCTCTCTCTCTCTCTCTCTCTCTCTCTCTCTCTCTCTCTCCCTCTCCCTCTCCCTCTCTCTCCCTCTCTCACACAATTATTTCTTTTCATCGTTTTCGTGTTCCTCCTCTTCAGAATCCGTATTATCGAGCCAGAGCAACCAACGGTACACCTAGATAATAATTCAACGTATAACACACACTGACGTATAAATGTCGTTCACGCGTACATGCTTATTTTAGAGCAATGACGATAAAAACGCGCGCGAGGGATGGATGGCGCAGATCGCACGGATGCACCAAAAGAGAAATATTCTTAGAAAGGAAAGGGTGTGTGTGTGTGAATATATATATATATATATATATATATATATATATATATATATATAATGATTTCAACAATATTATTTCCTCCTTACCTGGAACAATGCTTCGCCCTTGCCAGGATAAGCATCAGTAACATCTTCTCTCCATTTGCTAAAGGCATCCTCTTCGATGATTCCAAATTCATAAAGTGCCACGAACCATCTTCTCAGCATTCCTTTAGGAAAACTTTGCGAATAGCAAAACACTTGTAACGCGTGGAGAGCTGTAACTTGCGACTCGAGGGCCTTAAGGAATGAGTCGAGAAAGCCGGCATATTTACGCAACAACACACGTTCCTTTTGTACCAAATCTTTGTCAGGAGACTGAGTTTTATCGACACCAGGCGCCAATGTTGTTTCCTATTATTAAAAATTATATATATATATATATATATATATATATATATATATGCACAAATATTATCATCGTCGAAATATACATAAGAAAATATATTATTTGAATCTCGACCTACCTGAGTAATATATTTAAGAAGAACATTCATCAATGCGTTAATGAATGCGGCATCGCAGTAGTGCAACGGATCTAATTTCTCCTTAATCCATTTGTAAAGTGCGTTTGGAGTTGAGTCAATTTGTATTTGACGCCACATATCTCCTTGGATCCTTAGGAGCGGGCACAAGAACGTCAATTCCCTGTCCTCGAGGATTTCACCTAGTCGTTCTTTCGTTTTGTCAGCTTCCGGTAACTGGCTGATCAAATTTACTTTGCTGCTATTGAAAATCTGCAATAGTTTAGCCTTTCCTTGAGTACGATGGAGTTGTTGTAGGGTCAATAGAAACAGCGGATGATATTGGCCATTCTCCGTTACGGATGTAAGATCCGTTAACAGTATCAGGTTGTCGACGATGGCCTTGGCTGTTAGAAAAGCAACGTGAGATGTCACACAAGGCACGCTCTCCTTTTCCGGTATACTGGCCACCAATTCCTTCCACCCTTCGTGCAATTGTTGCGCATTAATGATAGTTTCCTTTTTCAGTTCTGACACGAGCTTGGCAGCAAGATCTCGTTCGGAGTCACCGCGATCCAATGTATTAGAATATATCGT
Source organism: Dolichovespula sylvestris (assembly GCA_918808275.2). Taxonomy (NCBI): domain Eukaryota; kingdom Metazoa; phylum Arthropoda; class Insecta; order Hymenoptera; family Vespidae; genus Dolichovespula; species Dolichovespula sylvestris. The sequence continues at coordinate 4,676,098 of OU964983.1, read as the reverse complement.
ACAAATTGCGTGACGCAAAAATCGTTCGGGTATCTTAAGATCTTTGAAGGCTGTTATTGCGTCCTGAATATTGGTATGATTAGCAAGATCGTCCATCAAGGCATTAACCTTCTTTAAGATTTCTTCCTTCGAAGGGCCTTTATCCTTCTTTTCTCTGGCCTTTTCTCTCTTATCCAAAGGTCCCTGTTTGATTATTATCGAAGGAGGCGTTTCTTTGTGTAACAAAGGCGAATTGGGTTTCAGCGTGGCAGTACGTAAAAGTGGTAGATCCGATGTTCGTCCTGGGAACAAATCTACAAATTTTGATACTTAAATATATTATCCTAATTAGTTAACCGCTATACGCTCTCCGATAAAACGTAACGATAACAACGATCCGTCATAAGGGGGTGGGAGGGGACCTGGGGCTTGTTGCTTACCGCTATTCAGAGGTAGATTGGGATTGATGTTAGTCTGCTTAAACATCATAGAATTGGCCGAAGGTCTCAGGGACACTTCCTCCGGATGTCCAAGTAGCATCTTGTTTTTATTAAAGCGAAGTTCCTTAGTACTATCTGTTAACGGGAGAATCGAAAAGATCGACGATTATTATATATTAATCGACCGAAGAGCGATAGAGAGAGAGAGAGAGAGGAGAGAGAGAGAGAGAGAGAGAGAGAGAGAGAGAGAGAGAGAGAGAGAGAGAGAGAGAGAGAGAGAGAGAGAGAGAGAGAAGGTCCGAGATATACATATATATATATAATATATATATATATATATATATAAAATGAATAACAACGAATAGCTCACTATTATTGAAATTCTGAGATGAATTATGCTGTTGTTGATTGTGTTTCCCTTGGAAGTTATTCGGATGACGATTCTGGTTCTGGTAAAATCCTGGTTGGTTGTTGCGTTGATTATGACGACCATAACCAACTCCGGGAGTAGTTGAGAATCCATTCGGACTGAACGGAGACGGCATGCCAAACGAAGGGGAAGTTAGAGGAATACTTCCCATCATGTCCATTTCTAATCCGCCACGACCCATCTTTCTTAAGAACTCAGCTCCGAGGCGATCCTCTCGTCTATGGAAGCCATTACCCCTCGAAGTCTCCTCGTTATCATTGCGGATTTGATTGATAGGCATCGGGCCCTCGGTGGTTGTGGCCTTACGCGGCGCCCAATTATCACGGCGTAATTCAATGACATCACGCAGCATAAATTTAATGCGTAAAGGAAGATCACCTCTCTCTGCCAAGGAGTTCATACGTGTGAAGTATTGATCCATAAGTGTGCGGCCTTTATCCGAGTCAAGGATACGGCCGCAGGTACGCATAATCTGGCAAAGGTATTCGATATCCTCGGCGTTGTCCCCCCTGGATCCCCTTCGCCTTTTCTTCTGCAGCAATTCTTGGATGCAGTTATGTAAAATAGATTCCGACACGATCCCGAGCTTTCCAAGTTCTCCGATAAACTTGATGTGGCCGAGCATCTTGCGCTTGGCGATCTGCCGGCGGTGTTCATCCAGGGGGCTAAGTTCATCCTGATTTTCGAACGCATCGCTTGCTTTCGAACGATTTTCAAACTCGTCCTGGCACTTGTTAAGTAAGAGTAATCTGAATGTACTTTGAGCTTTTTGACCTTCAACGATAGATTTTCGAGGTTCAAAGTTTGCAGCTTCGTCGGACAGCCGTTTGCACAGCTGTGCATACATAGAACTGTACTTGGGCTCATCAAGTGCTTTTTCAAAGATCTGCAAAATCGTAAGGATTATCGAATCATGGCGACCTTTAACTGATCTACCGGTGGGAGCTGCTATCATAATACCATACCGAACTAATGACAACACCACACCCACCACCGATAAGGGAAAACATAAAAATAATAATAATAACGAATGTCCCACCCACGAATGATGTCTCTCGGTCGGCCGGTCTCTTACTACTACCAGCCTCTTTTACGTACTTACCAAGAATATGACACCTTTGAGAATTACATTGGAGTTGAGCTCAAAATTGAGCAGATCGTTGCTCAGCTTTGCGAACTTTTCCGGTGTGAGCTTGTTAAGAATACCCCGCACCTTTCTAAAGATGAGATCATTTCTGCTTTCTGGGGTGAGTGCATCGCGTCTAACAGTTGAAGGAGGGATCCAGCGTTGCTCAGTGGATAGGGAGCGAATATCGTCCCTGGAAGGCATCGAATTTTTTTAATCTCAGTGTTACGAGTGAAAATGCAACACGCACGATTGGGTGTAATAAAGCGGCTCGCGCGTATGATCGTTAAAACTGTCAAGGCGTAACACTTTTCTAGAGACCCTGACCTTCCTCCCGAGACACGAGAAGCACCCCCCGGTCCTGTGGGGTTGTCCGTTGTTGCGCGTAGTTTGGCCCCCTTAGTGATAAATCACAGCATACAGAACTTCCTTTAGAAAGCTAAAACAAACGAGAAGAAAAATAATAATATATTCGTTGATCTGTTTCTCTGTGCTTTTTATCGTATATCCTTTCTCCCCCCGTAATCTTATAACACGCTAGTAGGTTGCCCCCCTTTTGAGAAACGAACGTTTGAACGACCCGATCACGTGACCCCCGTTCAAAATCAAAATGGCGGGCACGGCGAAGTCGATAAAGTAAACCTCTCTCACACACACTCTCTCTCTCTCTCTCCTCTGTTCGCCCCTATGCCCTCAATCTCAAACGTAAGAATTCCATTCACGATTGCATCTTATCGACGACTTTTTACAATAATATCGATTGTCCATACGTTCCGACGTCATAATGATTTCTTTCTTTCCTTATTTTTTTGTTCGTTCAGCGTCATAGAAAATAATCGACCGATATAGATTGATAAAATAGAGAGAGAGAGAGAGAGAGACTGAGAACCACTGTTCTCTACGTAGATGGCGTTAGCTCTGTCGTTCCTCTATATATCCAATATTTAAAAAAAAAATATATATATATATCCTTTTCCTAATAATAAATTGGCGAACTTTTTCGCGTAACTATGAAGAAGGAAGAGACGAGGACGAGGTACGAGCAAGCGTTTCGTTTTACGAAAGAAACTATCCAATGGCTTCGGGGGTATTTGATACGTACAACGATGCGAACGACGCGACGAAGAAGGATATAGAGAGGAGGATACTCTTCTATTCTATGGAGAAGCCTCTGATACAAAGGAGAAGAGCGCACACAACACACGTGATACGTGGTTGGTTGGTTGGTTGGTTGGTTGGTTGTTTTTGGTCACGAAATTTAGAAAGAGAGAGTGGTGGTGGACTGGGGATCTTCGGAAGAAATTCGAAGAAAACACAACGGCTTCGTCGATCTCCAAAGAATAGGAAAAGGAAGAAGAAGAAGAAGAAGCGTCGGTCGCGCGTGTTCGACGCAACTTCTATCGAGTAAAAAGGAAGAAGTGAGAAGGAAAGAGAGTAGAGTAAGCGCCCGCGTATGTAGGAGAAGAGAAGAGGAGAGATATATATGTGGGGCGCGGCTCATGGTCAGACGGTCAATGACCCCTTCCTTCCTTCCTTTCTTCCTTCGTCCCACCTCGGTCGGTCTCGGCTCACCCCTTCGGCCGATTTCGCCGAGGCCATCCCGGCCTTCGTTCGTTCGGCGAAGGTCGGCTCCCTCCGGCTCTGATCGCCACGTTACCCACCGAGATTATCCCGGGCTTGTGGACGAAACGACGAAGACGACGACGACGACGACGAAGACGACGATGCTTTTCTCCATCGAACACCTTCCTTTTCTCTCTCTTTCTCCTCTCTCACTCTTTTCTTTCTCATTCTCATAGCACATTTTCTCGCGATAAGAGTTAAAATCCTTTTAGCGCGCTTGCCTCCTCCTGTTGCCTTTCGAAACTGAACTACATACATCTCTCTCTCTTTTCGTTGTGGCTTTCAAATGCGCAGGTGCACGAGGCATCCCTCCTCCCCCTCCTGTCTCTCACTCTCCTTTTAATTTCTTTTTGTTTTTTTTTTTTTTTTTCTTTTTCACAAACCCCATACATATATGCATGAGGATACCACCTACTGGGTGGTTCGAATAAAAAGGTGTTACGAATCGTTGCCTTAGAAATCGTTGGATATAGCGCGATTCGTCTGTATGCGAACAAGAGAGATGATTGTTACATTTTATTTCAACTACCCTGTATATACAACTCGTCGCCGCGTTCTTCTAACTAGTAATATATATAAATATATATATATATATATATACACACAAACAACAAACACATACGCACGTACACGAGCACTACACAAAGTGCAAGCGCGCCAGAGTACAACGCCCCGTACGCGTAGTATATACTCGAGGTTGAATCTTCTCTTCTCTTCTCTTCTCTTCTCTTCACTTCACTTCTCTTCTCTTCACTTCACTTCGCTTCTCTTCGCTTCTCGAGAAAGGAGAGAAAAATATCTCCCTAACCTCGGGCGCTTTCTTTCATGGAATTCTTTAACCATACAAAGAATTTTTTCGATACACAGAGAGAACATATTGAGATTCGTTAAACCACACGTCCAAATGATTCGATCTATCGTGTGGCAAGAATGACGAATAAAATGCAATGGAAACAAAAAAACATACACACACATACATACACACGTTTTACTCGCAATTAAAAACTACATGCATGCATCGTCGTACAACAATATTTAAATTTTCGCGGTCCAATCTCGATTGTAATCCGAGAATTTAATCGAAATTACGCGTGACGCTACGCTGCTGTTGAAAAAAAAACGAGAAGAAATAATATATATAAACAAATATAAAAAAAAAAGAGAAAACAAAGAAGCTGACGAAGGATCATCAAAAGTTCGGTGGAAATAAGAGAACTTGGAAAAACGATATAACACGTGTGCAAAGTAATCATTCTCGAGCAGCGGATGCAGATGCAAAAATTAATGTTGCACTTCCGTCGGTCGAGTAACGTGATAAAACCGACTCTGCACTCTCGTGCGAGTTTCCATGAGAAAAAATGTAACATATGCAATGTGCGCGATAAATGCAACGAATACTTGCAACGATTAATTATATAAATACATCTAACAATGCTAAACGCATCATACATGTGCTTAATCATTACAGGCGATAGCAAAATATTATACGAAAGTTTCTCGTTTCAGATTTCGTGTCGTTAATACATGGAATTGTATTATTATCCATCGACATGCACAAATACGTTAAGCGAGCGATCGAAATAAAATCGATACGAAAACGTCGATATATGAATACTTTTCCTTTTTATCAGCTCATGCGTGTGCCTTGACCTTCGTACGAAATTCACTTCGAATTCGAAACGTTTCTAATCGTTGCGTTATATATTATTACCCGAAGAAATTATTCGCGTGGAAGATCAAGAGGTTAGGTTAGTTTTATCGTCGATAATATGCACGTGATGATAAACACACACCTCTATGACGTACGCGTCATTTTGCAAGCGGTTACCAAATAAAGATTTTAAAGCATGCCGTGAGAAGCATAATTATAAAGTCCTCTTTGTCTCTAAGCAATTTACAATTCGTCGGTTATCCACAAATGGAATTCTTCGTCGGCGAATTTATCGCTCGCACGCAAAAATACTTTCACGTAGCGTTATTTATCTATTTTCATTCGATGCATTTGTAAAGACGAATGAAAATAAAATCGTTAACTAGATTATCCTGGTACGTTTAAAGAACGCGCATAGAGAACTTGCGCTCGCATCCATTACGCCATTTACTTTCGTTTATAGGCAGGGTGACTCAGTAATTACTATCCACTGAATAATTATTTGATTTTAAAATAGATAGATAGAACATTCCTTATCCGAAGATGCGATTAGACGAATTATCTCGAATAACGAAGAAAACGTATTTAATGTTCTGGTTATTCCCAATGAAGTTAATATGAAACTTTCTTAATGAAAATTCAATTATTCTAACAGAGAAAGATAAATACTAGAAGCACAGTATCAATGTAACGAAATAAATCGCATCTACGGATAAAATTATCATAACGAGTATCAAAGCAAAGATGGCGGATTCGTTCGAAGAGCGCGAAATTTAAATCGGAATAATGTTCGAGGTAGAAAAAGATCGCAGTAGCCTCGAAGCGAAGTGGTCCTTGAGAGATCATGATACATAGAAAGGTGGGGATAGAGAGAGAGAGAGAGAGAGAGAGAGAGAGAGAGAGAGAGAGAGGCTTGTGTCGGCGGTATAGGAGACAAAGAGATAGCAATGGAGTGACGTAAAGGTAGAAGAAGGAAGAAAAGAGAGAAGGAAGGCTCTCCTCTCTTCCCTCCATGGATATATTCCTCCCGAGACTACGTCTCTTTTACTCTTTTTTTTTGTACACCATAGTGTGGTCGTTGTGTGAAGAAGCGTTCTCCTCTCTCTCTCTCTCTCTCTCTCTCTCTCTCTCTCTCTCTCTCTCTCTCTCTCTCTCTCTCAATAGCGCGTGTAGTACGTGTGTATGTGTATACAGCTTTGCAAACCAGAGTTGCCAACCTTTGTAAAGAAATATCGCTCTGGGTGAACCACGATACCCGAACAAGTTTTTTTCTTTTTACAGGAAATAGAAAGAAAAAGAAAAAAAGAAACAAAATATACGAAGTACGTGGTGGTAGGAATAATAATCGTCTCGAGACGACGATTTTAATAATAATTTTCACGAAAGAAACTTATTTCGAAAAAAATACAAATGCAATTTCTCCCGCGTTGTTTTCTCCCAAGAGGATTTCCTTTTTTAACAACACGAAATTCTATTTTTACGCATCGAAAGTCTGGCTCTCCTTCGGTAGGAGACTACTACTCGTTAAAGACGGAACACACTTTTGGGAGTTGTTTCGGAAAAGGGGGGAGAGGGGAGAGCAGGAGGTGGTACACACACGCATAGGTCGGTCGGTCGGTCGGTCGGTCGTTCGTTCGTGGAGGAGAAGAGCCGGTTAAAGCGCCAGGGCAACGCCTCTTCTGTGCACAGTCGAGGGAAAGTTGTAGGGAAGGCTGTGGCTGGCTCTCTGCACCTCTGCTTGTCGTCTCGGGGGTGGACGGAAATGCCAAAGCAGAGGGGTGGGCGCCCCTGCTATTCTCGCTCGATCCCTAAAGCTACCACAAACAAACCAACCCCAACAAGCAACCAACCTTTCTATCTATGTCCGACGCGACGCTTACATTTTTTTCAAAATTCCAATACCGACGACCGATGGAGTAAAATAGCGATGAGAAAACTTCCGAAAGAATTCAAGCAACGAGAGAAACGGGTCAGATTCTTCGCGTGGCCTGGAAATTGGAGAAACAAAACTTGCGCCCGCGCACTCCCACGTCCCCTACACACAAATACACACACATACATACATACATACATACATCCTTCTCTCCTCCTCCTCCTCCTCATCCTATCGGATCAATTCTAGTAAAAATAATTTTTCCTTTTCGCGGATACGATCGATCTTTGGTAACGTTTTGAAAGTATTTTTTAGGGTATAACTTGGACGAGAGATAACGTGCGACTTGAATGTCGTGTGCCGTACACGTCGAGGGAGAAAAAGAGAAAGAAAGAGAGTTCACCTCGTGTTTCTCAAACACATTGCCCTCGTGTGTTTCTGTAAGATACACATTCAGCTTCGTCCATGACATTAGGAAACGTTCCAATCGATAACCTCCTCTCTCATCGCTATCGATCCTCTCACTCTCTGCCTTTCGCGCAACCTCCTTGCACCGTTCATGGTCAAAAACGAGACTACTTTTTTTTTTTTGTATGTATGTTCAACGACTATACAAGGCTTTCGTTATATGCCGACGCTGTAGTTGTTGACGCGATAGAAATTTTCTTAACTAAAGAGACAAACCCGTAGGATCAAATATTAGAGGCGACGGATAGAACTTCGAACAATTTTTTTCTAGTAAATATCACTTTCGTAATCTACCAATATAGAACCGTGAGATATTCTAGATGGCCGGATAACGATCGCGTTTGAATTATATTTCTCTTTAGAGACATTATAAACAAGGAATAGTACGAAATGTTGAACTAGGACAAGCTTATATGACCCTGATAGCTCGTAGTAGTAATGTTATATACCGTCCATAGGCGTAAACTATAAGTCTCTCTCTTTCTCTCTCTCTCACTCACTCTCTCTAACAAACTGAAAGGAAATCAGTGCGTCTATTCATAGTCGGATGAGCGTTTGTTAAGTCCACCGTGACAAAGAGGCCACGTATGTATGTATGTATCTATCTACGTACGTACACGTCAAACGTCATGCTTTTTTCGTTCCCTCGACGATAAGAAAAACCGTCATATGGCTTTCCAAGAACGAATATAACTAAATCGATTGAATCTTCTCGAGTATATCTTTTTTTTTGTTTCTTTTTTTTTCTATCTATACCTTTGGTTATAGATAACCAAGTTTGTCGTGTCAAAGGACTCTCTCTCTCTCTCTCTCTCCCTCTCTTTCCTCGTTTTATCATCGTTAATCTATACGACCTAATTTTATTATAATTTCTGCTATGGCCTTTAATTGATCTCAATGGGTATATTTCTTTCTTTCTTCTTGTTCTTTTCTTTTCTTTTCGAGTGCACGATTACCGTCAAACTTTTTGTGAATCGCTCCTAGATGGTGCTTCGAGTCACAAGGATTCGCGATCTGTGTCACAAAATGGCCGCGCTTCATTAAACCCAGGCCTCTCTCTCTTTCTCTCTCTCTCACACACACACACACGCGCGCGCGCGCGCACACAAGATCGTTCTTCGTTTGATCTTTCGCGAGATTACAGGATGATTTTCAAAAGTGATTTCTCAATTATATCGAATCGATCGACTGACCGATCGATCGATCGATCGATCGATCGATCGTACGATTGCAAATAACGACGAACAACGAGAACGTTTACATTTGCCGTTAACCCGAATATCCTTTTACCAACCGTTGATTTTCGATTTCGTCGCTTATCGTTCGAATAATAATAGCAAGCGATAATGTTAAATTTAAGAAACGAAGGAGTAATAACATAGTATATTTTTGCTAAAAGGATTTTAGGTTTTAAATGTGTCAGCTGTACACACTCTTCTCCTCCTCGTTTATCATCGCCGAGTATCAAACAAAACGGCGTCAACTCAAGAGACCACTGAAAGTAACACGATAGACAGCGGGTATGAATCATATACCGCGTCTGGCTTGCATTACCAGATAACGCGCGCGCGATAACAAATTAGTACAAAGAACCTTTCATATTCTTCTTTTTTTCTTTCTTTGCTTTTCCTTTCTTGTATCGAGAAAACACTTCGATCAAATAATCCTTTATCTTTGTTTGTAACAAAAGAGAGAGAGAGAGAGAGAGAGAGAGAGAGAAAATAAAAAAAAAAAAAAAGAAGTTTCACGCATCGAACGATTATTAGTTAAAAGTATATTAGAGATAAACTGACGACAAAAATCGTTATCGCTTACGTTTGCAAGTTCGAACCGTAGCGGTTCTCAACTTTGACTTCTTTCGAATTCTCCACGATATATCTCTCGAACGCTATGATATACGATGTAAAATGTAAAAAAAAAAGTTTAATAAAGGGCGATTTCTCCAGCTGTTAGGAAGAATAATAACGACACAACTATAACGCTATATCGGCACAGGGAGGAGGAGGAGGAGGAGGAGGAGGAAAGCGATCGTTCGGATCTAACGATCCATGACGTTCATCCGGTGGAAGGGTCGTCGAGAGAGAGTTTTACTCGAGAGAGACCAGAAAGTTTTAGAATCATGGATGTTCGATGATCGATGACGAAAAGATAGAGAGAGAGAAAGAAAAATAGATGAAAAAGATAGATGAAATGGGGATAGGGAGGAGATATTTAAAAAAAAAAAAATGAAGAGGGTAAAGACAAAATAAAATTACGCGTAGTCGAGCAAATTTCTCGATATCCAAAATTAGATCTACGAGAAAGAAAGAGAGAGAGAGAGAGAGAGAGAGAGAGAGAGAGAGAGAGAGAGAGAGAGAGAGAGAGAGAGAGAGAACAAGTACAGGGCCGCCCCGCTGTTGAATTTAGCCTTACGGATGTGGCTTCAAAAATAGCTAACGCTACCTCTCGCCAATCAAGTAATTACCTATGCCGAACCGGAGGCTTCTTGTTTCTCATATATTCTCGATGTGCATCGGCCAATTTTCGACAACGAATAAAATAAAAATGAAAAAAAAAAAAAAAAAACAAAGAAAAGGGAAACGATTTTCGAAAGGACCCGATCTTTTCCGTTCTTTTTTTTTTTTTTTTTTTTACAAAACCTTGAAACATTCGCTTTCGATACTATCCGTCTAATAAATGTTTACGTATACGTTTCGGTACCTCTCTCTCTCTCTCTCTTTTTCCTCTCTCTTCTTCCCCTTCCGTTCGATCATATTTTTGCGTGTAAACTCGGTTGAGATAATTGTGCCATGACGTGGTGTTGTATGTACACGGCGCGAAGGTAAGTAAAATCAGTCGATAAAATCGATACTCTTTGTTGCAAAAGGTAGATTGTGAAACCAGGCTTCTATCTATCTATCTATCTATCTATCTCTCTCTCTCTTTTGTCATGACCCGATTCTGGAACGTGCGAGAAACAAAAGCGAGGTCTCGAACTTTTAGAAAATCGCATACACAACCACCGCCAAATCGTTTATTGGAGAACAAGCTGTTATTCCATGATTTCTATCTATGTAAGAAAAACAAAAATAAATGAATGAATAAATAAATAAATAATAAGAAACAAAAAACGAAATTAACGAGGATTTTTCCAAAAACTATGACGATGAGTTTGTGAGGAGGAGTTAATTCGCGAGTAATTGTCTTACAAAGCAATGACGAATAATTTCAGTGAAGTAACGGTAATCTCGGAGGTTGGCCTTTAAAGTACCGTAACGATTGTACGTTTCCTCGTCCTAAGAGGCACGTCGTCGTCGTCGTCGTCGTCGTCGTCCATTGCCAACCTTACAAGAAATATAATGTCTACATACAACACACACACACTCGCGCACACACTTGGAAAATAAGTCTTAGAATGTGGGAAATTCTGAGTAGGGTTGAATAGAAATTTGAAACGAGAAAAGGTCAGCAAAGGTAAAAGAGAAAGTTTTGTGAACTCTCTTTCTCTCTCTTTGTGTGTGTGTGTGTGTGTGTGAACACCTTGAAACAAAGGAATGCAGTTAATCCTAAGATTTCATCCTAAGATACATACATACATACAAACATGTATATGTTATATATATATATATATATTATATATAAACTGAGGCCATGTAAAGACCCTCAAAAGAATCGCGAGGCTTATTAAAATGCAACAACGTTTCCCTCTCTTTCTTTTTGCAAGTCACGAAAGAAATATACCTATGTATGTATGTATGTATCTATCTATCTATCTATCTATCTATCTATCTATCTATCTATCCATCTATCTATCCTACCTTTTTTTCTTATGAAATATAAGACGAACGAAAAGAGTTAAAAACTACTACATACGAATATCGTCCTTCAACGAACGGAACACGAATGTGGGAGGGGAATCGATGCTTTGTTTTTTAAGGTTACCTCACCGCCAAAGATACACAACAGTTGCAAAAAACATTTCGAGGAAAACATTTCTCAATGGACAGATGATAGAGACGTTCAACCATTACCGACGAAAAACTTATTTAACGTTTCCGATGCGATGATATATTGAAAATACAAAAAGAAAAAAGAAAATATATTTTCAAGAAGGATAAGATAAAGATCGAACGATAAAACACAACTTCTCTGTTCAACGATCGCGCGTGATGTATGTGCGTTATTTAACTATTTTGCCGAAGAGGAGAAAAAAACCAAACGAAATATACATAAATACGACACGACGTCGAACGAACGAATTCACTGGTAATACAAAATCATTTCATATATAAATATAATAATTTTCACACGATTCTCAAAACACGATGATTATATGTATCACTTGATGTACACGAGGGGCAGGGGGAAGAGGAGGAGATACGTATTTTCCCCGATAAAATAATTCACTATACGCGGATATGAACGGATGTCGGTTCTATGTAACATATATGCATATACACATACATATATATATATATATATGTATGTATGTATGTATATATAAATGAAAATATAACAGATAATTAAATAATAAAAGAGGAAAAAGAAAAAAAAATAATAATTGAAGAAACAATGCAGAGAGACACGCACCTACGTGAACTGGGAGCGAAGGACGAAGGAGAACTCACGAGTTCGGGCCGACGCTTTCCGAAGAGGAGCTTCGTCGGAACCATTCGGGTTTCTCGTTCCCTCCACCATTACCCCACTACTCCGCCAGTCTACCGTATCCACATATCTCTCTCTCTCTCTCTCTCTCTCCCTCTCCCTCCTCCAACGCTCTCTCTCTCTCTCTCTCTGTCTCTCTCTCTCTCTCTCTCTCTCTCTCTCTCTACATGCGTGCACACGCGTGCACAGACACGGCTAATGATCGATGAACGGTACGAAGCGAGACAACGACGGACGTGTATTGCACGGCTGTTTACGGTTTTGCACGAAGCAGCACGCCAAGGCCGATTCGTTTTGCTTTGGGGAAAAAAAAGAGAGAGAGAGAGAGAGAGAGAGAATCATCTACGGCGTTTCTTTTTTCCCTTTGGAACGAAGAAATAAAGTATGTCGAGATAATCTGTATAAACGAGAGAAGAATGCGATCGAATAATGCTTCCCTCGTCACTCGAAATAATTTGCTTTATTTTTGATTTGTTTTCCTCTTTTTTCCCCCGCTTCATCTTCTTCTTGTTCTTCTTCGAGCTAGGCTGAATTATCATCCTCGCTCGAGAGAGATCGAGATACAAAGAAAAAGAGAACGGATTCGTGGGAATTAGAGAGAGAGAGAGAGAGGGGGGAGGAGAGAAAAAAGGAGAGAAGAGGAGAAAAAGGAGAGAGAGAGAGAAAGAGAGAGAAGAGAAGGGTTTGATACTACTATACATAAAGAAAAAGTAAACGCGTTTGACGTAGAGAGCCGAGCGTCGTCTAAACGACGACGAAGACGACGACGACGCTTCGTCTCTCTTCGTTTCATCTCGTCTTGCCCCGCCTAACGCACGACGTCGATGGAATCTTTCTTCTCTCTCTTTCTCTCTCTCTCTCTCTCTCTCTCTCTCCCTCCCTCTCTTTGTTCGAACGAGAAAAAGAGAACTGGCATTCGAAAGCAAGTGAGATCACGATGACGATGACGACACGACGACGACTGCGTCGATGATGCGAAGGCGTTTCGAAGGAATCTTTAGATAAAACTGGCCCTCGGAATTCGTAGAAGAAACGTTTTTTTCATAGAAGCGATTCTTTTATTTCGATTGATTCTTTTAACTTCGTTTAATAAAGCTTTCTTTTATTCCTTCTAACGTAGGACAATGATGCGGTGTGACGTTCGATCGACGCTTATTCGATATATATTTTTTTGTTAATTTAATTTCCCCGAAGCAACAGAATAGATCGCTCGTTCTAAAGAAAGAGAAAGAGAGAGAGAGAGAGAGAGAGAGAGGAGGGAGAGAGGAGAGAGGAGAAATTCGTGGAAATAAAAGTAAAACGTCAAGAGATGCGTGGGTATATATGAGATAGCTACAGTTTGGCGTCCTTTCTTCATCTTTCTCGAATCTATTTATCTTTCTCTCGCTCACTTATATATACACGCACACGCACGCACACATATATATTATAACATATAACACTCGTCTCTCTTTCAATTTGCCCTCTCTATCTCTATCTATCTCTCTTTTTCTCTCTGACGAGTCCAACGCACTTTACAAATCGAGAAAACAAAAGATAGTGCACTGACGAGCAATCGAAACGATTCATTCGAGTTCATAAACGAAAGGCAGTCGTTCTCGCGTATTAATCTCGTTTTCGTCTTCGTCTTCGTCTTCGTCGTCGTTTAAGTAGCAGTGTATCTTAGCGTCGATTGAGAAATAGAAAAGAAACAAAAAAAGGAGGAAAAAATGTTGAAAGAAACGAGTACGAGAGAGTGTGTGTGTGTGTGTGTGGGAGAGAGAGAGAGAGAGAGAGAGAGAGAGCAAAGAGAAGGGAAGGGTTCGATAATCGAAGCACAAGTATTAAACGCACCGAACGAGAGAATATTTACCGAGAAATGTTTTCTAATATATTAAAATCGCCATCGTTAAAGTTTTATCTCTCTCTTTCTCTCTCTCTCTCTCTCTGTCTTTCTCTTTACCAACCTACCTATCTATCTAACTATCTATCTCTATCTCTCTCTCGCACACACGCACGCTACAAACGAGGCATCGACGAGCCTCGAGAAAGTTCCTTCGTACCTTTACAACGGCCTTCTCGCACGTTTATTCCCCCGATGGAAATTCACTTGACACGTTTGAAATGAGGTACGCGTCACAGACGCCTTTCGACGTCTCTAGACGACCGTTTCGAATCGCTCGTTCTTACGACTAAGGCAAAAGGGGATATTATCGTTAGAGCGTTTACTTACGGGCGACGACGGTTGTTGTTTCTGAAGACTTTCGCAATCTGTCGGTCGGACTCGGGAACTTCCGTACGGTACGTCTCGTCAATTCAATGTTTATACGGCCCGATTAACCTTAGTCACCGTCAATCTTTATCAATTCGATCTATCGATATAATTAACGGGAAATGATATTCTTATTTTCCCTTTATATATTGCAAGCGATATTTCACGAATTTCCTTTATTTCGAAGTTACGTTTTAACTCTAAGCTTGACTAGGTCGGTGATGATTTACGGTAGACGGTATTTTAGCCACATCCAGGACGAATGAACGTTTAAACTCGCTCATCCATTTCTTTACTCCCTATTCGTTACCGATTACTTTCAATTCGTTTTATATCCCGTTATGTTTGAATTATTTTTACAAGTACAAGCATTTCGATTGGACGAATATAATTAAAGATCGCTATGTCGTTTTGTCGTATTATTGACTCTGGTGGTACTTCGGCGGTTCTCTAGTTTCATTAATATCTTTCGAGTATTCGTTTGAAATTAAAACGAAAGGATAGAACGAAGGAAAATAAATACGATATGACGTCGAGTAAATTTTAAAACGTTTTCGTACTCTTAAACGCATATTATTTCGTTTATTTTCCTTTAAATTGTGTACGATCGAAGGGACGAAAAAATTGTCGAGTCGTTGAAACAGCCATTCGAATATGTTCACGTCTCTCGGATACAAAGGGGCTATTGTCACATGGGCGGTGCATTAGATCGTTTAGGCAACTGTCATTTTCCAAGTTCGGTACGCGGAGATAACACTCTCGGTTTTTTTTTAAATGTAAAACAACGGGACAATTTCTATATCTAGATATTAAGAATACCTGTGATAAATCTACTCAGGTATGTTCGATGTTATCCGTCTTCCATCCTCGACATTTATTTGTTAATTCTAATAAATATTAATTTGGTGTATATAACGCGAGTATTAGTTTGTCATGTACTATTGTTTCTATGTGCGGTTAAAAATTATTTTTTTCATGGCGATATTCCGAGAAAAAATTTATGATTTTACTACGGCGAGTTTCTTTTCAAAAGCCATTGCAGACATCGTAAAATCATTTTTTTTTAATCTTCCAAAGCTGGATGAACGATCGATATATCTCTTCAATATATTTAAATATTGTTTATATATATATATATATATATATATATATATATATATACATACATACATACATACACACACATGTATTATATACATATATTAATCTATAATTATTTATTTCTAAGAGGTTTCTACTTGAACATTTGATCCATTAATTTGTCTAATGTAATAATTTGACCTTCCAATTTTTTTTACATTTCTTTGCAATAAATAATTTTACTAATAATATATATATATATATCTATATATATGTATATATATATATACACGCACGCACACACACATACACACACAACATATCTATCTGTTTATCCGTCTATCTATACATGATAATAAAATAATAAAAACGTGGTTAATATATATATTTTCTTTTTTCTAATGACCTTGAATGATAATGTCATAGCTATGATATATTATATTCATTAATGGACTATTATGGCAACAAAGGATAATTAACCTTTGTCCTTAAATGGATAGATAGTCTCTAGAACAGTTTGCGTTACTCATGACATTAAAATTTTTAATTAAAAAAGTTCTCTTTTCTATGCCTATGTAATTATATATCTATATATGCGCATGTCAGACTGATACATTAATTTATCCAAAGACAAATATTTTCATGACAAATTTGTTTCGTTACAGAATGGCTCACAGTTCTCAAACTTATGGGTCCACGGACCAGCGGACAGATGTACCTGATGTAGGATTTAGTCCTACTGAACTTTATAATCTCAGTGAAAATATAACCACTAATATATATACTATTAATACGAACTGGAGAACGCTTGAACGCGCGTATAAAAACATTGGAACGAATAAAGATAGTGCAGGACTCAGGGATAAAGTGTATGTAGTAATAAATTTGTAATTTTATCATATCTTCCTCTTATATACATACGTATCCCAATTCGTAATTATTTACAATATATTTATAATACAATATTGTGCTTCTTAGACACGAAACGCAATACAGCACAAATCAAGTGGTAACTCAAACGAGCAAAGATATAGCAAGACTTACTGTATTGATGAGGCGAGGAGACAAACAACAGAAATTGCAAATTGAAAAGTTAACGACCGATTTTAAAGATGCATTACAACGGTATTCTACTATGCAAAGGGTATATAAAGTGTTTTATTATATTTAAAATAGTTGTATCAAATTCTGTAATATATAAATTGATTCTTATCCTAACGTAATAATCATTGCAGTCAATTGCTGAAAAAGTGAAGAGACATATTTTAACTACAAGTAATTTAGAAAATGCTTCTGAAGGAGATGACGAAGGAGAAAGACAAAGTTTGCTTCAAATTCAAGACGACGAACGCAGAGCAACGCAAAGGTTCGAATGTGATATGTGTATATATATATATATATATATATATATATATATATGTATATGTATATATATATATTTTTTCTTTTTTCTTTTTAATTTTAAAGGTCATTATGATCTTGAAAGGCTCTAGTTACTTGTACTTTAAATTAGCCAAGGTTAAACGTATGTTTTGTGTAATGATAATAGTTTTTCAATCTCATCCAAAAGCTATTGTTATATAGTTGCACAAATATTATGTCTCTGTAGGAGTTTTTAAAAAGATTTTCATGAAGTAGTCATAGTTTGTGGATTTTATAGCAGAAATATGAAAATAGATTAAATTTAAAATTTCAGTGAAAGATTAAGTAAT
>OU964983.1:4556321-4653821 GCA_918808275.2 Dolichovespula sylvestris | reverse complement strand
CGTCTAGTATAAACAAAGCAATATAATTGCGTTGTTGTAAAAGAAAAGAAAAGAAAAGAAAAAAAAAAGATCGTTCGGTTTTACCTAAATGATTGCTTTCGGCACTATGATACATCGCTTCCTGAAGTGCCTTCGTTTGTAATTTGTTAAAGACCGGTTCTTTACCCTCCCTGTGACCATTTTTACCATCTACGGTTTGTTGCTGAGGATTGGCGCTAGCGTTACCTTCCGCGAGTATCTCCTCCAAAGACAATATCTCCTTTTCTCCGCGTTTAGCCGAAAAGTTCAATGGATGAGATAGCAACTGATGAAGACAACTCCTTTGACCGTGTGCCGTTGCCACCGATACTGCACTGTGATAAAAACTATTTGTAGTCGTATCTCGCTCTAGGCCGGTAAGACAATAAAATATTATCGTCGTAACGTAAAATAAAACTTAATGAGAGTTTAGAAAGCCGTTACCTGTAGCAACCACGTTGAGCCGAACCAGTGTACGAAAACGAATCTTTTATCAATGTAGACAAGAAAGGTTGCGCGCTATGTGCCAATAGCAAAGCAACCATCTCGTTGTTGCCTGATGCTGTGGCAGCTTGTAACGGGGTTACGGTACACTTGTCCTCGCTGACTTTTGCACCACCCTCTACGGCTGCCCCCCTCTCAAGCAACATTCTAGCGATATTGCAATGGCCCAACAATGCCGTATAGGTCAGGGCGGTCCAGTGTTGGGTTTCGGCATTGAATCCGGTTTGAACGTAATAGGCGTTATTACTCGAGTTACCATAGGTACTACTAACTACCACTCCGCCTGGCGACGTAGCTGTACCATTTTTGCTCGGCGTTGTCATAAGCGATTGATTATTAACGGGACTTCTTCTAACGATAGCTGTACTCGTCGTGGAACTGGATAATTTCGACGATGGGGTGCCGCCGGACGATTGACTGGTACTTGGCGGTGGACTCTCGACATTCAAATCTGCCCCGGCATCCAACAGAGCAGCCACGGCTAGCTCGTCGGCATTGATACAGGCCAACATCAATGCGGTGAAACCACTGTCGTTGACAGTGTTGATCTTCGTCGACGGTAACAACGGCATAGCCTGTCCTATGAGCTCCTCTCGACCGCTGGTTAACATCTTGAAAGCCATGTCCGTGGTCAAGAGACGAACGTACTCGGAGTCGTCGATACGTTTCGAGCAAACTGTGATTTCCTCGGAACTGAAGGGTTTTTTTGTTTTGTTTAATCATCTTCGACGAGGAATATATTATAAACCCTCTTTCCTCTTCATATATCAACGTAACAATTCAAAGGATAATAATATAATAACTCGATGGAAGTTTGCCTATAATACGTCTAAATTTCTAATTCACAAATATCCTGTGTATCTATCTGCATCTGTGCTCTAGTAGTCTCGACGAAATAAAGAAAGAAAGAAAGAAAGAAAACGAAAGAAAAGAAAAAAACCTTACCATATCGGTCTAACCGGACAGTCGACGCCAGGTAAAAGCAATCTCGCGGCTTGATTAATGTCATCCTGATCGACGGCAAGAGCATGTCGATGCTCGGCATGAGCTGCCGCAATACGTAACCACTCGATCAAAGGTGGAAGAACGACGTAGGCTCTCTCGTAAGCTAACTCTTGTATTCCCGAACCTCTCTCGCCGTGTTCAAGCTGAAAAGACGAATGATCATCGTCATAGAAATTTATTATCGTCGGGATCAAAGGATCTTTTATATATATGTATATATATATATATACACACATATACATATAATAGAAAAATTTACGTACTTGGGAACACCTCATGTAATAGAACAAAGCATTCAAAGCTTTAGACGTTAATGGTACCGGGCACCTTCCAGACTGTGCAACCTTCGATATAAGCTCGATCAGTTCGGACATTGAACCAACGCAAGTTGTTAGAAAGGAAGGCTCGAGCGTGGATCCTATCGCTTCTTTGCCACTTCGCGAGGAGGACGAAGAATTCAGTGAGCTCACGCTAGCCCAACGTGGCATTGCGAGGGCACCTAAAATAGGAAAAGGTTGTTATCGTTATCGTTATCATTATTATTATTATTATTATTATTATTATTATTATTATTATTACATATCATTTGATATATTATTTAAATAATTTGGATTGATCCCAAAAGTATCGTAACAATTATTACGATAATTCTAGATTAGTTAGGCTCAAACAAATAATACAATCCTAATGTTCACAATGAAATAAAGTAATACCCAAGTACTTATAACAAATAGTACAAAAATTTGTACGTCATCTCTTTCATCAATTTATTATACCAGATGCAATACGGCCAGCATTAAGGTGAGCATAAGGCTGAAGTAGACCCCACAAGTCACCACTGTTTGCTATCACGTGTTCTAACATCGTAGCAGTTAGAGTCGTGTGCGGTTCTGTCGGCATACACTGCAACAAAATCTCTTCCAAGAGATTTTCGATGCCTGCCGTTAGGTATACTGCAGCGTACTCGTGCACCATTCTTCCAAGCCTAACGTCCGACATCCAACGGAGAAATCGACCAACGGGTAATTGCAGTCCAGACCGAGATGCCTTCGATTGCTTCAACTGATCTCCGGACACAGCAAACATAGCGGCCGCTCGTAGACAAGCCTATGAGGAATGCGAGATTTATGTTACACATGGAAGGAGAGTTATGATCGATCGATTTATTCTAGGCTCGGTGTTATATTTCCACCAACGATCCATATACAAATTAAAAAGAAATGGGGCTGAGGGAATCGTCAAAGTTGAGCGTTATTATATAAAAATTGACAAAAAGAAAAAAAGAAATTAACAAAGCTACATGATTTTTAAAACGATTATTACCTGATCTTATCCTTATAGGAATCTTGCGACAAAAGGATATAACAAGAGATGTCAATGATCGGAGTCAACGTTTAATTTCAATACGTAGATGGAAAATTATATATACATATATATATATATATATATATATATATATATATATATATATATATATACCTTTGTACATGAATCTGCCAAGGCTGGACAAAGAACGATCTTAAATGCACTGTAGACTTCATGCTTGCTACAAAGACCAATAGGCTTGGCCAATCGTTGAGTTTCACGGCTAATCCTGACTAAGGCTCGTTGAAGTAAGTAAGAGAGTCTAGGTATGGTCTCCATCGAGACTTGTTCCATGTGTTCTCTCGTACGACCATTCTGTAATACTCGTAATACATCATGATGAGTCCATGGCAGTTGCTGCAACTCGACCAGTCTATTATGAGAGTCAACCCAAACGAATTCGTCAGCACTGGTGACGTTAGTGTTGATCGTTTCTAAACTACTATGTCTCATCAGTCTTCTAACCGCTGGCTCTGAACTCTCCGAGCCGCTCAACGAGGAATACGTCGAGGAGGACTTGTGGGAACGCATGGTTAGTTGCTGAATCGCTAATTTTATGTCCTCCAGACCAGAACCCGACCATGGTACCTGCAGCTGTAAAGAGGTCGTTGAACGTACCGTAATACGAATCTCCCTAAAGGAAGAAGAACATGCGAGGAGAGATATGGACCCAATCTCATTGTCGGTATCGAAAGAAAATCATTCTAACTTATAAATAAATAAATAACGCTTAGAAAAAGGAACTTTCGACTTGAGACCAATTTCAACAAATATTTTCTATGCTAAACACGAAACAATAATATAATAAATATCCCAATTATAAAATGTCGATGTTTCCGTAAATGATAGAAAGATTGGAGAAAAGAGAAAAGAAAAAAAAAAAAAAGAAAAGAAAAAATTACAAAAAAAAAAAAGAAAAGTAGAGGAAAAAGATGGGAAAACCTTAGCAGGTGTAGCTCGATGTCTGTTACGATTCTGTCCTGATCTGCTTCTACCATTTCTTTGGGTAACCGAGGCCGATAGCCGATCATCCTCTGGTACAGAGTTCAGTTGCTGAGGACTGTGCGACCTGTGATGACGATGAGGCGGAGAACTGCTGCTTGTATGACCACCGGTATCCGACATGCTTGCGTGCCCGGACGATCGATTCTCGTCGGAGGAGCTATTACCAGCGCATTCTGGTCGCCTCTACAAAAGTCGTTCGTCTTTTACAACCGACCGCCATGATTTGTTAGCCGTGGTTACGTTCAACAAAACGACTTTCGACTAAACACCGAACCCATCATCCTATTCGCCATTATGAAGAGGAGAAGCAAAATCAAATGAGGATGATATTTTCAATGATTTTTACCAGTTTAAGCGATCGTAAAGGTAAAGCTATTATTATAGCGTCTTGTCACGCGCGTTTCAAAAATAATTTATTAGACGTTTACGTTACATACAAAGTTAAGGAAATCTAATGGACCTTAAGTTGCTTCTTTTTTCTTTTCCTTCTAATTTATTTATTTTTTTTTCTTTTTTTTTTTTTTTTTTTTTTTTAATGTCAGAGCGTCAAAGTTATTTCGGACAATGCACATAGGCGATGTATAATATAAAAAGAATCGTCATTAAATGATTTATTAAATATATAGCGACAGATACCTGAAGTACTCGAAGCTCGTGCAAGCTGAGATGGTGATGCTGCGAGGGATGAGGGTGTTGAGGGGTCGGAGTAGGCGCAACGCTATCCGTATCCCTCTCCGCGACCATGTGAACCATATTGTGGACGCCACTTTTCGACTGATTTTCTGTAAAGTCCTTTGTATATGGGGGACAGTATACTTCGCGTCCATTACCACCACCACCACCAGGACTGTTAAACGAACGTAATAATAATATTTTGTTACAAATAAAACGAATAAATAATTTTTAATCATAAGAATTTCCTTCCTTTCTCTCTCTCTCTCTCTCTCTCTCTTTTTTCATATCGAATTGGATATAAAGTATTAAAAGACGTTTCAAGGTATTGGTTAAAAATATATCGAGTTTTTTCTTGTTTTCTCTCTCTCTCTCTCTCTCTCTCTCTCTCTCTTCAATCGCATACGCACGCATATTTTAAAATTTTCTGTGGTATTTAATTTTAAACACCCTATACATTAAGGAAAGTTCAGAATACGACGGAAGAACGAGGAATATGCGGGCCCATGGAATAACGGCGATAAATAATTGATATTTGATACCCCATGAAGGAGGACAGCTCGTTAATTACCGTCTGGACCAGTCGACGATTCGTTTTCGAATTGCCTCGCATTAAATTTCTATCTTAACAAGAGAGGAGGAAAGAAGAAAAAGGAGGAGAGGAGGAGGAGGAAGAAGAAGAAGAAGAAGAAGAAGAAGAAGAAGAAGAAGAAAGGGAGAAAGAGAGAGTTAGTGCTTAGAACTAACATGGTTAGAAATAAAGGAATGTGTTTTCTTCTTCGTCCATCTTCTATAAATAAAATTACATACGTACGCACACACACACACATATTTTTTTCCTCTCTTTCTTTTTTTTTTCTCGAGAATTACCATCAAAAAAATAGCTGACCAACAAATTTGATTCATTCGTGAAAGATTCTGGGAGATAAGATGTTGGACCACGAAAGTATGCGTCTGATCGTTGGAAATATAAAAGATCGTTTTAGAGATAACACGTTTTACATGATTTCTATTCTTTCTTTCTTTCTTTCTATCTTTCTTTTTTCTCCCTCCTTTTCATTTTCATAAACATACATATTTATACCCGAGCAAGTTTCTAATCAGGTTCTAATCTATTTCACGATCGCGTAGGAGTGGAGTACAGCTGGTTTACATGAAAAAAAAAAAAAAAGAAAAAAAGGAAAGAAAAAATAAAGAAGAAAGAAAAAAAATAAATTACTTTCTCCGCGATGAGAAAAAGTAGCGTGTGAGTATTATATATGCTCGAGTAAAAGACGAGCATGAAGAACGAACGAGTTCTAAGGTAAATGAACCGGGACGACTACGTGGAAATTCTAATAAAATTCAATAATTTCACGTATTATTCATTAATGTAATACAATTAAAACGGTAAATCTCCTAATGGTAGAGGAATAATATCGAAATTCAAAGATGCATCCATCGTTAACGTGCTGCGACGACGTTGATCTCTCGCGTAATCATTCTCGGAAGTTTAAATAAAGACCCGATTATGTTAGAACTCGAGGCAATAATAAACGAGTAGAGAGAGAGAGAGAGAGAGAGAGAGAGAGAGATAGAAAGAGAGGACAGAATGCGATATCGTTTTCTAAGAATCTTGAAATATCTCGTAATTGATTCGAGAGAGAGAGAGAGAGAGAGAGAGACGTCGTCGTCGAACGGTCGAATAGTTCTCGGATGCTGTCGATCTTACAGTTATATCCCCGGCGTCCTTTACATAGGAGGACGACGCATTACCGTGAGTTATAGAGATACCGAAATGAATTATTCTTAAACGGAACGCGTCGATAATTCTGTCGCAACGATCTTTCGTCGTTCATTCAATCCACCGAGTTCCCCCCCCCCCCCTAAATAAGGAAAAACGTTTATGCACCGTTATAAACATCTTTCAAAGTCGAACCAGATATACCGAAGACGAGGAGAGTCCGTAGATTTTATCGACGAGATATTTCACAATGATTCGTTAATCGATTATATGGAAGAAAAATAAAAGGAGAATGTTCGAAAGTAAACGAGAACAAATTGTTGGGAAATAAACGATACATTTCATGAACGTAATAATATCGAACAAGATTACACCGAAGGAAAAACGATTTGTCTTCGACTCGACGATCGTGATTTACCCCCTAAGGCGCCATTGCTGAACGAAACTCCAGTCAGCCTTGAACCCAGTGGTGTCCCCGGGCAAGGACCAATAATCCTCGATCTGGCTTTCGTCCTCCTCGATCCTAAGTACGTCCTCTCTGCTCGGAGTGACGTTAACAACGATCTCACGATGACATCTCTTCCCGTTAGCGCCATTATCCATCGTCGACGAGTTTCCATCCATTTCGAGATTTCTCGGAGGGATCTCCTCCTCCCTGTGCGATCCCGCGTAATCCCTTCTCTCCCTTTCCCTTTGACCGGTGTCACCGAAATAAATCACCGTTTTATGGGGGAGAACGACGTCGTTGTTGGCCGTAGTGGCCGATTTCGAGGCAACTCCAATCGTTATTTCAGTTTTATCGAATTTCCTCCTGGTAGGATCTTCCAAGGTCGATGTTTTATCATATTCCATAGTTTCTTCTTGCCACTCTCGCGTCGGTTCGCGGCCAACGAACGTAATCGGACGACGTAGAATAAAGTTGGCACCGTCTACCACGGGCTGTTGAACTTCGACCGTAGTGCTCATCTCGTAGTCCTTCAGTTCGCGACAGAGTAGACACGTACAGTCCTTGTTGGAACAGGATCCTCGTCTTGAGTACGAGGAGGACGACGAGTAAGACAAGGATAATGACGGTCTCATGTCATTTGTCCTTCATCTTTATTCTTCCTCTCGAATTGTCGCGACTATTAAAACTTGCTTCCTCCTCCTCCTCCTCCTCCTCTTCTTCTTTTATTTATTTATCTTTTCGTTAATTACGAACTTTACTAAAATTTCCATGTTTCTTTTCTTTTTTTTTTCTCTCTCTCTTAGGAACGATCGCGAACGACGAAAACTTGTTCCTTCGTTTTATCGTTATCAAGCGTCCGGGGATCGATGAACGAAATCACTCCTTATCTCACGTTAACTATCCTCGCGTTACTTTCGCGCGCACGTCACCCACTGGAATGTCTTAAAGAAAGAAAGAAAAAAAAAACAAACAAAAACAAAAAGAAACAAACAGAACAAAACGAAAGGGGCGCTAACGAGCTCTCTATTTTTTTTTCGTCGCTGTCGTCGTCGTCGTCGTTTCTTTTTTCCTTCCTCCTCCTTTCCTATTTTCTACAAAACCTCGGAGTGAGATCCGTGCTCGTTAGAACCACCACGAACGAAAACGGGGGGTAAAGCATCTTCTCTCTCTCTCTCTCTCTCTCTCTCTCTCCTCTCTCTTGATAGGATCGTTCGAAGAGCACAAGCTCGCGTTATCCGAGTCATCGGTTCGGTTTCGATGTAAACAGATGACTGAGCAGACTCGACGTGCAGGCTTCCTGTGTGTGCATCAGCAGGTGAAACGCGTGCACTTCCTTCGAAGAGAGACCGCAGCTTGTCCCTCTCTTTCTCTTCCTTCCTTTCTTTCCTTCCTTCTTTCTTTCTTTCTTTCTTTCTTTCTTTATTTATTTATTTATTTCTTTCACGTCACTGATACTCCACCACTACTCTCATTCGTCCCTTCTTACTTCACGCATACCGTGTGAGTTGGAACGCGTACGGTTAAAAGGGAAACGTTTTACGTTAAATCGTGGGAATATCCTTACTTTTTCTTCGTCGACATAAAAGAATATATATATATATATAATAATAATATTTTCTTCGGTCGATCATCATTCGTTCGAAGAATCGAAAGCTAAGCTCGATGAGAACGTCCGTTTATCGATATAAGTAGTCCGAGTATTACTTATAAATGCCTTGTCATCGACTAGATTTCCATGGGGAGGAAGGGAAGGGAAGGGAAGGGAAGGGAAGAGGGAGACAAGGTGATCGCGTGTCTCCCCTCTGTGGTCTATTCTCTACTTCTATTTATCTTTCTCTCTCGTTGGTGTTTTCTATTTCTCCAGTTTCACGTAGCGCCTTCTGTCGATTTTATCTCCTCTCTCCCTCGATCCACTCCGAGAAGACCTCTCCAAAAGGATGAAAAGGGACGAAAGAACGAGAGAGAGAGAGAGAGAGAGAGAGAGAGAGAGAGAGAGAGAGAAAGATAGAAAAGGGTTGAGGGGAGGAGGGAAGGAAAGTGAAAAGAAGAAGAAAAAAATATATATAAAACAAAACAAAACAAAACAAAACAAAACAAGATAAAATAAAAAGAAAAATAGAAAAAAGGAAAAAGGAAAAAAGAAATGGCTCGAGTAAGAGAACGGAAAAGAGTCACGTGAAACGTGACTTCGATCCTCCTTTCGGAGTTCGTGCCTTGTATCCACGATAATCTCTATCTTCTTTGTACTTCTTGTATATCCCTTTTTAGTCAGAGCTAGAGTATATTGCACACACGATCTCTCCGTTAAGAAGGTAAGTTATACGTATGAGAGACTACCACACCACTCTCTCTCAACGAAAATCCGAGCACGAGTTGAGGTCGCTACTAGCAAACTGTTATATCAACTAGCTTCTTGCTGCTAGCTGCTTTTAGAGAGAGAGATAGATAGAGATAGATAGATAGATAGATAGGTAGATAGAGAGAGAGAGAGAGAGATATATATATATATATAGAGAAAGAGAATGGTACCCAAGCATGCGATTTGGGGGAGAACTTCCGGTGACCATCCTACTTCCTTACGTCTGCTTTACTTACGAATCACACAACGCCCTCTTGATCGCCATCCGTGACGATCTTATGTCCAACCTTCTTTTCTTTTCTTCATTTTTTTTTGTTCTCTTTCTCTTTCTCTCTCTCTCTCTCTCTCTCTCTCTTTCTATCTCTCCATTGTCGTCATTACGTTTTCTTTCTTAACCGAGCAAGACACCCTCGTCCGTCTACTTTCCTTCCTGTGGGTTTATGTTATTCTATGCGTACGTACCGTGCATATACGTGTAACGTCAGAGAAACTCAGTCGAAAGATATCAAACTTGGGGGAACTTTCAAGATCATCCAAATCAATTACATTATATGCAGATTCGTACAATTCATTTGGAATGATCAATAGTATATTAACTCGACGTTCATCGCGCAAGTAAATAATTGAAAACCCTCTTTTAAAAAGGACAATGAACTTTGGATAAGAATAAAACGAGAGACAGAGAGAGAGAGAGAGAGAGAGAGAGAGAGAGAGAGAGAGCCTTTAAATTCCCTGTATCTTATCTTACTCTCTTCTTTATAATCGTAATAAAATTTTCTTTTCTTTTTTTTTTTTTCAAGGGCTTCTTCGAAGAAAGTAATCGAAGAGGTACAAACGTCGTATCTAATCGACGTTAACGCGAGAAAATTTGGAAAGTAACTCGTTAAGAGATTAAAATTTCAATACTTTTCGACCGCGACTTGGCCTATTTTCCTATGTTAAATCGGTATTAATGATCTGGTGCAAGAAACTATGTATTTATTTCCTCTGACGTATCAAAGTCTTGCCCCGTCGCCGGTCGTTAAACCAGTCATGTTTATACGTACACCTTTTATCTTCGTTTTAATATGTTCCTCGCAAGTGCCGGTTAGTTCGGCCGACATTTTTCCAAGAGAATATTGATACTTGACGCAATCTCTATCTACTTTTCTCTCTCTCTCTCTCTCTCTCTCTCTCTTGATCCGCTCTTTATAACAGTGTTTCAAATAACTCGAGATCTCGGCTTCGTTTCTTTGGTATAGCGGTGCTTAATTGAAAGTTCCGAGGAGTATAGGATGAAAATTGTACATATCGGGGCGTAGCTACTCCAATTTTTACAATAACACGTCGTCCTACATATCTTTTTTATCGACCAAGAAGAAAAAAAAGAAAAGGAAAAAGAAAGAAAAAAGCCAAGAGAAACCGCAATTTAAACGAAGATCGATAAAAACAAGTATTTTGTTATTTCGATCGATCATTCACGAACGAAAAAGAATATTACGAAAATCGAAGGAAAGACTTTCAATATCCGTTTCCTCTTCTGCAGTATGTCCTACCGCATGTGCCTCTCTCTCTCTCTCTCTCTCTCTCTCTTTCTCGCTTATTACGAGAAAGCCCTTTGGAAGAAGACTTCAACAAAGGCAGAGAGACATTGTCCGTGTTCGCTTAGGCGAAACTCCGGTGTCAAGGGCGACAACGCTTAACTGCTAAGAGACATTAAATTGATTAACGAACCGTGGCCTTTACGGTAATGAAACGACAATATAATCGAAAGTTTTTTTTCCTCTTCTTTTTCCTTTCCTTTCCTTCCATCTTTATCTATCCGATCATTCACAGTTTTCATTGTCGAAATACATTAACATTTCAATACGATTACTAAACGCTCACTTATGCGAGAACAAACATTGCGTTTTAGTCTATCCTTTTATTATTATTATTATTATTATTATTATTATTCTTTTTGTTTCTTGTTTTTTTTTTTTCACTAAGTAGATTACGATTAAGATTAGGTTGAAAACGCGAGTAAAAAAAAAAAAAAAAAGAAGAAGAAGAAGAAAAGAAAAGAAAAATGGGCGAAAATTAACGAGACGATACGTCCCTGACCTAGCGAGATGCAAAAGTGAGATGTACGTCGTCGCGACGACAGGTGGGAGAGAGGGGAAAAAAAAAACGATGAAAGGAAGAAAGGAGAGCATTGTGCTATGGATTGTCGTCTTTTCCCTATGTCGAGCCATCGCTCCTTTTTCATTCCCAAGCTAATTAACTATGTATATTTAATTGTTCATCGTCAGCTTTTACTTCTCACAGATATAAAACAATTCCTGACAAAAAAAAAAAAGAAAAAAAAAGAAAAAAAAAACGAATATTTTATCATAGAAATCCTCGATTGTGATCGTACAATAAAAATGTCGGAAAACAAAACAAAAACAAAAAAAAAATAAAAAGGACGACCACGATAAAATCTACGACGAATAGAGATTATTTTGGGAGATGGTTTTAAAAAAGAAAAAACGAAAAAAAAAAAAGAAAAGGAATTCGCACAAGCCGGTGGTAGAGAATCAATCGAAGGAGAGATCGATGCAAGGTTCTTTCTTTTCTTTATTTTTTTTTTTTTTTTTTATTTTTTTTTTTTAATTTTTCTATCCTATCGAAAGAAAATCAATTTAGATCGGATAAAGGGGGAGAGGATCGGTCGAAGACGTCACGTCCCTGACCTACCAGTGATTTAACGCGTGCAGATCGGTGCTAGTAAAAGCCAGTTTAAGATCAGTAGTAGTGGTAGTACGAAGAAAAGGAGGAAAAAGAAAGGATGTGACTCCTAAAGACCATTAACCTAAATATTTTAGCTTGTGCGTGTAGTTGCCTAGGTATCATCATCATCATCATCATCATCATCATCATCATCATCATCATCATCATCACCACCACCATCATCATCATCTTCTTTTTCTTCTTCTTCCTCTTCCTCTTCTTCTTTTTCTTGTCCTTCTTCCTCTTCTCTCACACGCGTCATTATCTCGATCGTTTCGTTCTCAGATAACCTTCCCACTTTTTCCTCGAACATTTCCCACTTTCGGATAACCAATTAAACCTCAAACTCTCCTTTCGCACGATCGCTAATTCCTTAGTAACAATCCTCCTCATAGACCAATTTCTATTTCATCCTAATTCGCCGTCGGTTAAGTTATACTTCTTTTAACAAACGACTTATTATTCTCTTCCACCACCTCTCGCGCGTGTATCTCTTTTTATTTCTTTTTTCACACGATCCTCGAAGAGAAAACGAATTCCGAGCGATCGGAAGGAGTCGAAGGGAAGTTAAACTCTCGTCGTGAGAAAATTTCATTGCGATCGCTTTCAAATCGATCTTTTTTTTTTCTTTTTTGTTCCCCCCCACCCGCTTAAGGAAAATCAAAAGTTACGAATGGAGTTCCCTTGACGGATCCAGCAAGAAACCTAAAAAAGCTTAATAAGTGATCCTTCGAATTTACTAGCGAAAGATCAATTAAAAAAAAAAAAAAAAAAAAAAAAAAAAAAAAAAAAAAAAAAAAAAAAAAAAAAGAAAAAAAAAAAACATATAATGCCGAAAAGCATGTATCTTTATTTTTGTGTGTTATTTTTTCTTCCAATCTTCCAGTTGGTTTAAATTTTAACGAGTTTCTCCTTTTGTCGCATATCATTCGCCTTTCTGTTTGACGTAGAAACGTTTTTTTTTTTTTTTTTTTTTTTTTTTTTTTTTTTTTTTTTTTTTAAAGAAGAGACAAATAAACGCATAAATCTTTTATAGGACGATAATTATGCGAATTTCAAATGCGATATCACATGGACTTGCCTGGCAATGCGAGCCAACGAGTCCCCCAAAAACTCCGGGCCCTCCTCGACGAACCAACCACCACCACCAGTCATAAGGATAAGCATTAAGGAATGCGCAGACGTAATCTTCGACGAGAAAACGTCTGATAATCGTGAAAGGTGGTCTCTCGCTCGACGACTAAGAGAGCTGACGTCTTTCTTATAAGCCGCTTAAAAGGCCATGAGGAGAGCCTTTTGACTCGTCTCTCTCTCTCTCTCTCTCTCTCCCTCTCTTTGCGTTTAACACGCGAAAACTTGAACGTTGAAATGTTTCTTCGAATAATCTCAAACTACCTACCTACCTAAATTTATAACACGTGTATGTAAATACACAAATGGTGGCAATAAATTGTACGTTTACATATCGATTCGCACCGCACATTCCACACATCTTATTGTCACTAATCGATATGCACCGAGTAAAAGTATTAACGTTGCATTATCGTATTACCTTTAATACAAAGAAAAACTCACCGTCTTGGTTTTGGTCTAAGTATCTCGTGACCGGAATCGGATATACAAATACTCAAACTCAATGGCCCGCCATAATGTTCAGGTGGTGTTGCATTGGCCTGAACGTTTTGTTGTTGAGGAGCGGAGATCCCGGCTGTGGCAGTGGTACCGCTCAAAAACAAAGAAGGTTGCTGAGAGCAACCGTCTATCGTTGGATGTTCCAAATTCATCCTGCATCCGGGTCCTTACTCGCCTCGAAGGACCTGTACATTTTTATCAATTTTTATTTGTCTTCTTCTTCGCACATCGAATATTTGTTCTTTTGCTTCTTTTCTTTTCTTTGCTTTTTCTGTTTTTTTTTCTTTTTTTTTTGTTTTCAAATAAAACACGAAACACGCGCCTATATCATTTACATGATTTATGGGTCACCGTATATATATATATATATATATATTTTCTTTTTATAAAGATAATAGGACATGCATAATCGTCTAATTAATTGGCATTGTCAAAGAAAGGAAAAGTCTCTTCTCATTAAATCTTTATCCATCGCCAAGTTGCCATCCGAGACGAATGAAAATCGTTCGAAAGAAAGTAATTACCGTAATACTTTCTCGAAGGTCATTAACGATCGCTCGGATAATTACCGGTGTAATTAGCACCACCGTACACTATCTTATGCCACGATAGAAATAATTGCCGCGCCGATGCCCCTCGTCCCAGTTGAAGTTAGACATTATCCCCTATTTATTTAATTATTTTATTTTTCTTTCTTTTTCTTTTTCTCTTCTCTTTTTTTTTTTTTTTCGAAGAATATCACACGAATGATATCATTCGTATTAGAAAATGGGACCTCTCGGGAGGAAAAATAAATGATCGTAATTAATAATTCTTATTAAGTTAAGAATTTCGTGATTTACTACTAGCCTTAGTAATTATTTTAATTAACTCTTGGATATAGCCTGTAATTTGGAAGGAATTTGTGGAGTCTTCGTCGTATATACATACATACACACATACATACATATATATAGCGTATAAAAAGTATGTAATAAAAAATAAAATTTTATGATATTTATGAGTTCAAGATAAAGAGAGAGAGAGAGAGAGAGAGAGAGAGAGAGAGAGAGGAGAGAGAGAGAGGAGAGAGAGAAGAAAAAAGAGAATGAATAAATAAATAAAAATAAAAAGAAGCAACGAAAATAAAAAATGAGTTTATATATATATATATATATATACACACGTATACGATAAATATGTGTGTGTGTGTGTGTGTGTGTTAGAACGGCCTCATTTGTTCTATCTTTTCTTTATCATTCGGAGTATAGGTAAGGTAGGACGATAAATTGCTTTAACGTAGAAGGGATAAAGATAAGCCCAGAAGAGAAATAACGTTTCTTCTCGTAGAAGAAGCAATCCCATAATTCACGAGTCGACAGGAGGAGAGAGAGTCGTTCGTTCGTTCGTTCGTTCGTTCGTTCGTTCGTATGTTCTTACGTTCGGTCGATCACACGAATCGTTTCGCCGATGCGTGGGCGTTGTTGACCACAAGTCGAAGAAGGACAATTTTTTGCATCGTCGAAAGAAGGAAGGAAGGAAGAGAGGAGAGGACACGTTGGAAGAGCCGCTGAACTTGGAACAACGAAAGCGTTGACCGCAACGGTATTTCGAGCATGTTTTATACGACCTAACAACTATTCTATACATTTTCACAATTCGCACGATCACTGTCCCTCCCCTCCCCCCTCCTATACATTTTCATTCCATTTTATCATTCTCTCAAATATTTCCACGATGTATCGAAAATGATCCACGATATATCGCGATAGATCGATCAGATTTGTTTCGTTAAAACGTTTGAAAAGATGCTTTCTCTTCTTCACCGTGAAAGTCTATATCGTCCCCTGTCGATCATCTATCATAAATATCATCTATTATCTTTATTTCGTCAAGAAATTATTGGAAAGACTACTAAATGATGAAAGTATCTTCGAATGTTGATTATATGAAATAATGTCACGCATATATAAAGAAAAGCAGAAACCACTGCTTGCTATACATATGTGTGTGTGTGTGTGTGTGTGTGTGTGTGTGTGTGTGTGTGCGTGCGTGCGTGCGTGTGTGCGTGTATATGTAACTTTGACTGCAGTCTTTGCTTGCAATTTTGTTAAATTGCATCGTTTTACTTGTTGCGGAGACGAAAAAATAAAAGTTGGAAGTTTGGGGATGGGGTTGGGGAACCGTTTGGTGTACGAACGTACCGAGAAATATTTCAACATGTTCTGGTTCTCGCTTATATACGAAGGAAGAAGGGACTCTTCTTTCTTTATCTCTCTCTCTCTCTCTCTCTCTCTCTCTCTCTCTCTCTCTCTCTCTCTCTCTCTCTCTCTCTCTCTCTCTCTCTCTCTCTCTCTCTCTTTCTCTCGTTCTACGCGTACACCGTGTTTGTGCATCGCTCGTGTTGCTCGCTTTGACGGGCTCTCGTATGCAATTATTCTGCCTGGCTTCCAAAGTGCTTCCTTAAGCGTTCGGTTCTCTTTCCCCCAGCCTCCTCAACCCCACCTTCTTTTCCTCCTCCTCCTCCTCCCCCTCCTCCCTCTCATCCTCACCCCCAATGCCCACTACAAGCTCCTCTCATTCTGCCGGTTCGCAAAGTGGAAGATCCTGCTGCTCTCGTACGATCCACTTTTCGCGGAATTTTTTAGCGAGATAGCCTTCGACGAATCTCATCCAAGTCGTTCTCATCGGGATCGTCCTCGTGGATGGGAATTTTCGAAAGAAACATTTTCCAATCGATTTCCAATCGATCTCCAGACAACGATATTTGGATATCGATAAATCTTTTCCACGTCCACGTTGAACGAATATAAATTTTCTTTTTAACGAACGCGTCCTTATAATACTTTTTAGAATTATTTCTTCGATAGGAAACGTATCGATCAACGAATAACTTTGGCGATTACTTATTTACGTTAGAAACTAAAGGAAATGGTCATAGCAACCGATCGTACGACGACGACGATAAAGATAATAATAATAATAATAATAATAATAATAATAATAATAATAATAATAAAATCTTTTCCCGTTCACTTTGTAATACGAACGATGACGTTCCGCGCATACTAACTTTCCCGATGATGCATGTGTCAACGTTCCATGCCTCCGTCCAACGTCGCGCATTCTGCGAGAGGACATTAGCGTGAATCAGGTTTTTCGGGTTCCTCGCGAATACTTTTAGTATACTCGCGTATACGATTTAGTTGGCAATCAAACGAGTATCCTCAACTCCGTCCATTTGAAATTAATTTACAAAAAAAAAAAAAAAAAAAAAAAATTATCCTAATGCGACCTAACTGCGTTTTAAATATTTCCCTCCTCCTCCTCTTCTTCTTCTTCTTCTTCTTCTTCTATCTTATCGGACGATAACACGCAGTATATTATTGCCTAAAAATTGCCTCCCAACGGCCATTTTATATTTGTTAAACGCTCAGTGTACGTATAAAAATGTATTTACGTTTGATTTGATTTCCGATCGATTTAAAATATTCTTCGTCGATCGGATAAAGGGGACAGGATGAAGGCGAGAGAGAAGCTTTAATAACGGCGAACGATCGAAAAGACTGACTATGGCCCGAGGGGCAATTCTGGAAGCACGGTAAAATCGTTTAAGCGGAGCGAGTGCACACGGAAATTCGGGTTTGGGTAACTGGTTTACTGTACGAGGTCTTGGAAACTGGTTTAATGTAAACGGACTCGCCAAAAATGGCGTTGTCCCGACTGTATTTAACTGACCTCGGCTGCCCTCACCCTACGTCTGCCTTTCTAACCGATCAAGTGGCATGCGTGCATGGATACGTATCGAGGAACGTACAACTATGACTATTTAAATCAACCTACATAAACGGCTGTTACGAATTATTTCGTTATGTGTGTCAAACCGATCGACCCAATGTGAACTACTTTCAGTGACTAAATAAATAAATAAATAAATAAATATAAAAAAAAAAAAAAAAGAAAAGAAAAGAAAAGAAAGAAAAAAGAAAAAGAGAAGATATCAATTAGAGCACTTATTAAACGTACCTAAGAGATAGAGAGAGAGAGAGAGAGAGAGAGAGAGAGAGAGAGAGAGAGAGAGAAAATTGCATCATCGAATGCATAATTCTCCCTTGATCGTAACCGCATTGACCGGTTTTTGACCGCTTTTATCGACCAAGTTAAAAAAAAAAAAAAAAAAAAGAAAGAGAAAGAAAGAAAGAAAGATTGATCGAGAAGATCGATATGAGGATCAATTAGGAAGCTCGGTTTTCGGATAAAGAAAGAGAGATGATCTCTAGGCGTGACGGAGGCCGGGTAAAAGGAGATCCTACGAGTCATATCGCTTAGGATCCCATAAAGAGTGAAACCGGAGACAAGTGCACGGGGCCTGCTATCGAAGCGAGAGACTCTTTCAACGCAAGATTCGAGAGCTGGTATTACAAGCGAGCCGTGTTCCACTTCGCGTCAACGTTACGTCGCTTTTTTATTTCTATATATATATATATATATTCATATAAATACTATACGCACTCCTTCCGTCGTCTATTTTATTTTAATATCGAACTGCAAAAAATTGCACGTTAAGATCAAGAAGACATTTAAATTATTTTTATTTCTTATTTTAAATTCTTATTTTAAAACTTAAAAAAAAAAAAAGAAAAGAAAAAGAAAAGGGAAAACGAAGTAGAAAATCATAAGGAAGTTTCTTGACCGTGAGCCTACTCGATTATCGCGTTTGTGTGTGCTTCTGATGAGGATAGATTGCTATAGCTATATTTCGAAAGTCACGTGCTGCGTTGAGGAAGGTTTGGGACCACAGAGTGCCAAGCCAGCAGCAACAGCAGCAGCAACAGCAACAACCAGGAGTGGCACGACCGCTCTTCTCTCTTTTTCATTCGTTCATTTTTTTTCTTTTTCTTATCCCCTTAATAACTTGTCTATCCCCGCTAAGAGATCTTTTATCTTTTCACACTCATATCCCACTTAGATAAGAGGAATCAAGAAAATGATCGATTCAAATGAATTAGATCTTATAATATAATCGATCCTGATCCTATTACGACAAAATTGCAATCAATTATTCGAATTGACACGAAATAATGAGAAATAAAGGTAATAAAGGTACAGATGGAAATAAACGAATATATCCGAATGAAAATAAAATATGTGAGAATGTTAATAACCATTCTAATCGAATCATGTATCAGCGGAGTACGATCTGCGTCTACGATAACTATCGATTATCGGAGATTAAAAGATAGAACGGAAGTTACGAAGGAGTGGCGAACTTATCGATCGATGATTTAAGCTTATCGATATTACAAACCTGCAAATTATATACGAATACACAATAATACTACTGCTATTGCTATAATAGTAATAATAGTTAATCGTCGCAACTTTGAAACTATTTTCGATCGAAATCAGATTGTGATCGAAGGAACGATTATTGAAAGTACGTTGATCAGGCATTTGGATCATGGGGAACGTCGGTGAACCGTCCAAGGTTTACGTAGGTGTTAGGTTTAAAAGGGCACTCATGTACGAATCGTGTGGGTGTGAAGAAAAATATATATATACATATATATATATGTATATATACGAGCCTGCCCAGGGCACGGAATATTCTCGACACAGCTCTGGGGAACCAAGAGAGTACTTACATACGGCAGCCCGGCAGTGCTATTGCTTTTTACACACGAGCAACGTGAATCGTGTGTTATAAAGTGTGTCTCTCTGTGTATATGTATGCAAGTACGTATGTGTTTTCAAGTGAATATACACACATATAAAAGGCGTATAGGTACCTATACACACACACACACACATATATATATATACGCATTGGTGTCTCATGGCGCACGACGTCAGGCCCGCGGCCACTACATTCCAAGGGCTGCCCAAACTAAACCCTACATCTTATATACTCACTCCCCCTAACCCCTTCCCTCTTTTACTCCTTCCCCTCCTACGACCAGGCCGCCCCGGCCTAGCCTCTCTCTCTCTCTCTCTCTCTCTCTCCCTCTCTTTTATTTTTTTTTTATTTCTTTTTGTTTTTCGTTTCTTCCCTTTTTTTTTATTTCTTCACTTTTTTTTTGCTATCCCCTCCCAACAACTTCGCCTCGACTTCGAAAGACTCGTGTGTCCCTTCTACCACCAAAGATACTCTCTCCAGAGAAGGAGAAACGGTAGCTCCTCAAGTACCTCTCTCTCTCTCTCTCCCTCTCTCGTCTCTCCCCCTCCGCCCCTCTCTCTCTCTTTCTCTCTCTCTCTCTCTCTCTTTCCAGAGGTAATATCGTAAACGACACCTGGCGAGAGATCATCTACCCGTGTACACCGTCGAATTTTTTCGATCAATTTTTCTCTCCTTATAGATCGTGATCGATCCTTTTTCGACTTCGTTGCCGCCTTTTCTAAATTTCCTTTCATTATTATTTCCCTCGAAAGATCGTGAAAGAAAAACGCGATAAGTAATTTTCGTGACATCGAGGAAACGAAGAAGAAGAAAAATAAACGATACAAGAAACGATTCCTACTCTTCTCGATCTAATTAATATTTCGATACGAAGACGAAAACGACGACGACGACGACGAGGATTCCCCGTTGTTACGTACTCACTTTCGTTTAATTCCTTTTCCCAAATTCATTAGAGAATTTCGCGTGGCTCGTCGACGATTAGATAGAGAGAAAGAAAAAGAGATAGACAGAGAAACGATTTAGTTCTATCCTAAGCGTAGGTGGATTAAACTCGAATGAAATTCTCCTTCCTTCTGCCGTTGTAATCAATTTGACTAATTTAATTTAAGTACGAAACCGGTTTAGTTCGAGCCATTTCTCACATTCGTTCTCTCAACGGAGAGCCACCAAGGGTACGGGGTACGGGAGGGACGACGGCTGTTTAACCCCTTCTCTTCTCCTATAGATATTTTAACGTTCGTGTCGCTTAATCGGATGGACCTTCAGAGAGAGAGAGAGAGAGAGAGAGAGAGAGAGAGAGAGAGAGAGAGAGAGAGAGAGAGAGAGAGAGAGAGAGAGATAATTTCAATGCAAATCAAATACAAAACGTGAGATCCTTTAAGCGATCGCTATCCATCCGGTCATTTAAGGAGACCGATTCGATCACCCCTCCCTCCTCCCCACCGTTCTTCTTCCTCTTTTATTACCCCCTTTTTTGTTTGTTTTTTTTTTTTTTTTTTTGTTAACCCTTACATAGCTCGTGCGTCTCTTTAAAATTCACGCTAAACCGTTTCGACCGTTAATGATTCTCTTTTTACAATATCCTCGTTAATTATAAATCCCAACCTCCGTGATTTTTATCGCAACTAACAGATGCGTTTATTATTAAATACTCCCATTATCTCGAAGTAATCCGATGAGATACGTGCGTGCGTGCGTGCGTGCGTGCGTGCGTGCGTGCGTGCGTGCATGCGCGAAAAAGAAAAAATGGAAACAAAACAAAAAAAAAACAAAAATATGATTCGTAGAGCTCGAAACGCGAGAAGAGGACAAAGGTAACATTTAAAAAAAAAAAAAAAAAAAAGAAAAAAGAAACAGAAAAGAAAGGAAGAAGGAAAGAACAAATTGGAATTCTTTTGTCGTCTTTTCTTGAGGGGCTGGAGGGGGGGGGGAATAACGGTAAATGATATTTGCACGAAATGATCGAACGTCGTGGATCCTTAGCGAGGAGAGCGCGCGCATTCTCTCTTACGATCGTCGAAGAGTCGACAAGGAGGACAATAATGTATCCTCGCGTGTCGTCGTCGAACGAACGAGCGAAAGTCTCTCGGAAGAAGAAGAATCGCTATGTTAGAGTGAGTACTCTTGTGAGTACCATCTTCTCTCTCTTTCTCTTTCTCTCTCTCTCTCTCTTTCCATCTACTGCTCTAACCGGTTAGCAGTAAATCCTTTAGGACGATCCAAATCGTTCTTTCTTGAG
Organism: Dolichovespula sylvestris; assembly: GCA_918808275.2. NCBI lineage: Eukaryota > Metazoa > Arthropoda > Insecta > Hymenoptera > Vespidae > Dolichovespula > Dolichovespula sylvestris. Next base: position 4,632,462 of record OU964983.1, on the reverse strand, counting down.
ATTCGTGTCCCGAGTATTGTAGTGTGACGTCGAATAAAATAGCGCGAATCGCTCGACGAATATAAGAAAGAATTCGATGAAAACAAATACAACGAACGATATATGTATTATATATATATACATATATATATATATATATATATATATATATATATATATCCTATAAGATAATTGATCGTTCTTAAAAACGTAAATAGAAATATATCACACACTTGTCATATATCACTCTCTCTCTCTCTCTGTCTGTCTCCGTGTGTGTGTGTGTGTTTTATTTTACTCTGTCCCCAGTCGGCCTTCGCGTGACACTCTTGAAAATTTTCATTGACTCGTCCCCACCGCAAGGTCGAAGAAATTATATTATCGCGAGCTAAAACGATCCCGTCTATAACGTTCGTCAATCGCACGTAATAATCTCTATAACAAATCGTACGCTTTCTTCAAAAAGAAAAAAAAAAAAAAAAAAGAAAAAACGATACAACGATACAACGTCATTTGAATGAAGTATAAGGAGGAGTTATCTCGGGGTATTAACTACGTACGAGGATACAAAGTTAACATTATTTCGCTTAACGAAATTGACGGAATTGACGAAGGATTTATTCGTTTATAATCGTTACTGCGAATTTCTAAACGAAACTTCGTTTTGCTTAGAGAAAGGAGGAGGAGAACATCGACGACGACGACGACGAAGAAGAAGAAAGTGGACTCGTGTGTGCGTTCGCGAACGAGGCATGCTGCGAGGTGCGAAATTTTCTATGCACGTTCTCTCTCTCTCTCTCTCTCTCTCTCTTCTTAGGTGTATACAAAGAGGAAGGAGGATGAGAAGGAGGAGGAGGATGAACGTTGAATTGTGCGTTAGAATCGTATGACGAGTGGGGAGGCACCGTGCGTAAAAAAATAAAAAAAGAAAAGAGAGAGAGAGAGAAAAGAAAGAAAGGAAAGAAAGAAAAAAAGAGAATCGAATTCTCGTTCGAAAACTTACCAGAGCTGTATAGATGTGAAGGAACGTACGGAACGAAAGCGGAGGAGACATGTCGAATTCCTCGTTAGATCTTAAAGGACACATTAACGAATAAAATCCACATTGGCCGAAAGGACGAGGCTAAATATCGTCGAAGATCCTTCCTTCTTTCCTTCCTTCCTTCCTTCCTTCCTTCTTTCGATATCTCGTTCAAACACCACTCCTCGCATAGTTCCAACGACGCGTGTTTTTGACGAATTTAACCGTTTTAAGTAGAGGAAACAACACAGTGTATAATCGTTTAACTTCTCTTACCGAACAACTCGTGTCACCACTCTTTAACCTCTCTCTCTCTCTCTCTCTCTCTCTCTTTTTTCAAATCGTAACGACGCACACGTGTTCCCCTCCCCGCTCCCGCCCCCCTACCCGCCCCATTGGCGCACAAAAGATTTACTTGGACTTGTGTTATCTAATGCACGTTAAACTTTGGAGATCCTTAGCGAAACCGTGAAAGAAAGAAAGAAAGAAAGAAAGAAAGAAAGAAAGAATAAAAAATGCAAAACAGACGGCAGACACGAGAAATATAAGATTTTGTTTATAGGACAACGCGATCGGATAGATGTTACGTCTCGATATTGTCTGGATTTAAAACAAAAAAAGAAAAAATATCCCTTTTTATCTCTCTCTCTCTCTCTCTTTCTCTTTCTCTCTTTCTCTTTCTCTTTCTCTTTCTCTCGATCGTAGCCGCCGCGCAAAGGATTACTCGTCGTCTTCGAACGCGTCCGTCCAATCGTGTGTCGCCTCTTTTCGGCAGCTGTCAATTACTGGCAACAGAGGCGCCGCGCGTCTCTGCAGCATCCCAAGCGGAATCGCTTTCGGTCCAGACTGATTGCGAGCAAGGGAAAAAAGGGACAAAAAAAAAGAGTAGTAATGGTCAACGGAAAGACAAACGTGGAAAAAGATGGTGGCGCCATAGGCATTTCGGCGGCAAATTCGGCAAACTTCTCCATCGATCGCCGTCGATATTATCGACTTAGGGTAATCGATGGTTATAGAGCACGACGTTATCCGCGAAACGTTAAGGTTATTATTCGATCATCCTTGTTTTTATTTATAATGGTTTACGACGACGGACAACGACGACGATGACGATTTTGACGAACGAGATCTAATTTTAAAGACTGCACGAACTACTCGAAGGGAGCTTTATTTTTCTCGATTTAAGACAAAAAAAAGCTTCGGTTTATCGAGGAATTCAAATTCTCGCGGGCCGTCGAGCATCTGGCGGGAGTTTTTGAAATAATATCGTTCATCTTGAAAGGTTCGTATTCGATGCATCGTCGAAACGCGTGCGCGATGACGTGAGACGAATTTCGTGCGATTTCTCGTGCGAGTCAGCAAGGAAAATTGTAACTGTGATAAGTGATAGAGAGGGGTGTGCGCCCCCTCCCCCTCCCGGTTACTTGGATACAGTTGTGGTTATCGCATTTGACAATAAACTTTAATCGGTGCTGCATGGTTCTGAAAATAACAATTTATCGATATGGGTGAGTTGTGTCATGAATTAAAGTATACGTGTGCGTTTTTCTGGTTGCCTACAAGAGCTGGGTACAAACACTGTAAGATTAACATGCGACTTATTTTATCAATCGAATACGTATATAAAAGTATAAATATTTTCTCTTTCAGGAGGGTTGCTCAGTTATTTTCGTAATTTGTTGGGAAGTCGAGAAATGCGGATATTAATTTTGGGCTTGGACGGAGCCGGTAAAACTACGATTTTGTATAGGTTCGTTAGTTTTATTTGAATATACCTGACAGTTCGTTTGGTTAATTTATTTACTTTATGAGTGCCAACGAATTCTAAACGCTGTTCTATTTGTTAATCATTAATTATACTTTTTCTCATTTTACCTTTTCGATATGTACAGTCTTATCTCTGCTGATAAACATCAATCAATATTTGTTAACTCGTAATACTCTCGTGTATATATTTGACAATCTTATGTCAGATTGCAGGTTGGTGAAGTAGTAACTACGATACCTACTATAGGATTTAATGTAGAACAAGTTACGTATAAGAATTTAAAATTCCAAGTATGGGATCTCGGAGGGCAAACCAGTATACGGTAAAGTCCTAAGTAAATGATTAATCTGGATGATTACGACGTTAAATTAAATTCGTATCTTATCGTTTGGTCGTTATTCTAATGATAGATCTGATAATTTCTGTGTTATTTCAGGCCATATTGGAGGTGTTACTATTCAAATACGGATGCTATAATATATGTGGTTGATTCCGCGGATAGAGATAGAATAGGCATATCGAAGGATGAACTAATATATATGCTAGGGGTAAGAAAATATGTATTTGATACGACGTATCGGTAATGTTTCCTGCGCTTGGCGCGTGTTAATTAAAATGATATTTTTACTTACTAAAGGAAGAAGAATTACAAGGTGCCATTTTGGTGGTACTGGCAAACAAGCAAGACATGGCAGGGTGTTTAAGTGTTGCAGAAGTGCATCAAGCTCTTGGATTGGATGCACTTAAGAATAGAACATTCCAAATATTTAAAACTTCGGCAACAAAGGGAGAAGGTCTGGACCAAGCGATGGATTGGCTGTCGAACGCATTACAGAGTAGAAAATGATCTACGTTAAGTCATCATTTTTCTAACCAAGCCTTATAAAGAGACTTGTCATATGACTGTCACTTAAAAAAATATCCCGCGTAATTGGGAAGCTCATTCTTGTTTATTTATTAAAAAATTATTATATTTTAAATATCTTGCATTTTTCACATACAAAACCATCACAAAATTGACCATACTTTTCATAACATATATATACATACATACCATACATATGTATATATATATGTGTATATATATATATATATATATATGGCATAAAACATGTTAGAAATTTTATCTTTCTTACAAATCAAGATATAAAAAGAATAATTAATTTTTTCAACATATGCAAATATACCTTTGTATTTCAATGTAATTATATCATAATTATATCTCTTCTCTTTAGACGAGTATTTCATCGTTTCATTATTATGTGATTGCAGAGAGCTGCATAAATTTTCAATAATGACCCGCTTCTCCCTATTTAATATTATTTGTAAATGAAAGTTAATATATTGGAACATACTGTCACAAATGAAGACTTAATTTCATATACTAACAGAATGATATAAAGGAAAATGATTAATGAAGCTAATTAATGTTTTACATCCACATATGAATAATCATTAGTTATAATATACCTAATAAATAAGTTTGCTAAGTGTTAAGTGATGAAGTATCTAAGTGGAAATTTAGAATAAAATGGACATGTAAAGACGTACCCGTTCCAACAAAATTAAGCATACTATCTTATAAATTGTTTGTAATTTAATATAATTGTTGCATAATAATACTGAAATAAAATTAATGCTGCCGTAGTGAAAAGTAACAATATAAATATTATGGATTTTGAATGATAGTTTAATACTATAAAATTTTTGCATATATATACATATATATACATATATATATATATATATACATGTATATTTCTGTATCAGAAATTTTTGTTTAAAGTAAGATGAATTAGAAATTTTCATTATTTCAATCGATATAAAAAAATAATATGATTGGTTTCCCATTATTTATTAATGTCTGAATAATTAATCTATTAATAAATAAATTATATCATTGTATATACAACGAAACGAACATGGATTATAGATAATAGATCCATTATAGAATATCACTGAATTTAAAAACAAAAAATACTCATACCTAAAATATGAACTTTAAGTGTTCCTTCAAATCTTTTTTACCACTCTGGAATTCCAAATCTTTCGATCCTTTTTATTTGAGTATCCAACTCTAATTGAATTTTTTTCCTCATGTAGAATATAGGACAGTCACGACTATAACGAAAATAAAAAGAAATATTATAAGCAAACACACACATATATATATATATATATATATATATATATATATATATATATATATATATATTTGGCAATGTTTAAAGAAAATATTTTCGATTTACCTAGTGCACAAAACTTCTTGATGCAAGCTTCCTTGGCATCTTTGACACTCCGTCCACAGTCTACAAAACTTTTCCTCTAGTTTCCTTTCAACTAATATTTCAGCTTGATAAATCTCTGCCTCGCGTGTTTCGCAATACTCACACACAGCCATTTTTTCTCTTTTTGGTGGTAAAACGGCTTTACAGCCAATGCACGTTTCCTTCTTACGCGTAAACGCTGCCAATGCACCCACTTTAGAGGTGGCAACAATTTTTGTACGAGTATGATCACCCCTTAAAAGTAACGATTGTGCTTTCTCACCGAGAATCGGTTCGAAAATACGTACTAATGGTTTCGATAATTGATTTTCCAAATAATACGTCGTATCAATGGGAATACTATTTTCCAATACAAATATAGGATCCTCGGCTTTCTGATAAGCTGGAGTACCCTTAGAGGCACTTATGAACACATATGGAACACGGTCGCCAAGTTTTGGTGCGGTTCCTGCATCACGCTTTTTCATCTTGGCAGCTAATTCGACGTGTGCCTGTTTCGCCGCATAATCGGTCTTTGTTAACTCTTTTGTGATAACCAATTGGGAAATGTCGATACGATTACACAAAAGATCGCTTATTATTTGTTTTGCATAATCAATAGCATCATCAGGATTTCTACAAAAAGAAAAAAGAAAAAAAAGATTGAAGATAAATCATTAAATTATATAAAATACACATAACGTACTACTTACCTATCGATAAGTAATTTTTGCAAACAAGTATTCATCATGTTTGCTACTAAGGGACAATTATCTCTTCTCACTGTTTCTAAACCTTTACAATCCATTTTATCGTATTTATCGGGCTTTGTAAAGTAAAGACCCGCGTATCTTTTTTTGTTTATTAAAAGATATGGAAAATAGACTTTTTCAAATTCCAATTTGATGGGTTTAATAAATTTTGATGTAACGTAATCCGCAGCTTCTTTACCTAGTTCCATAGCCTCTTCTATCTTTTTCACCCCAAATTTAACCATAACGGAATCTGTATCGCCATAAATAACAACAGCATCGTTTTTGTAACCATTGTCGACACAGTAATGTTGCTCAACTTCGTGTTTCGTTTTTTCTATCATAGTGCGTCCATAAGCAGTAACGCTCTGTAATAAATGAAGATTATTAATCGTTCTACTGTAAAATTTCATGATATCAACAAGTTTTACCTACAGCAGAAATTTCTAAACACGGCAACTTTCCCATCTGTGCGCCTGTAAATCCATACACAGAATTTGCTGATACCTTCAAAGCGTACTGCCTACCATCCAAGACCTTTTGTTTAAGCGGATCGGTTTCCTTTTTTAATTCAGCTTTAGCAACTTTTCTGGCTGTCAAAAGATTTTCTAAAATTTCGGGAAGCAAACCTTTTCTAACAGTAGATTTTACGAATAACGAATTGCTTGGAGTACGCGTAACTTCGTCAGTTTTTAAATCGTATTTATTCTGTTTGTCAGGCGTTAGTAATGTTGTATAGCATAGATTATGAGCCATAATAATACTTGGATACAGAGAACTGAAATCTAACGTAGCTATAGGATCACTATAATAACCACGTTTTGGCTCTATAACAGTAGCTCCTTCAAACTGTTCATCCGATCCACGTCCCGTGTGTACTGGCATTAAATAATCTTTTTCTCGCATCTATAAAAAATATAGAGATAATAAAATATTTTACACACTCACACACACACACTATATTTATAAATATTTGATGAATATACCTTTCTCAAAAGTTGAGAAACAACTTTAATTTGTTGTCCTCGAGTTAATAAACTCATTAAAGATACACCAGTAACTCTTGCCATTTCCATATAAATAATTATACACATTAATTTGTCTAATAATCTCAATGGCAAATATGCATCTTTTAAACAATACACAGCAAGACGTCTTCGAGTCTGTGCATTACCATTTTGCAGATCAGTAATAATACTATGATGCACGTCTTCTTTTTGCTCTTGTAAAAAATGATAAGAAACAGCATTCAAAGAATAGGACCTCAATTTATAATCTCTGACTAACACCTAAAACACATATAGGAAGAATATATAGTGCTGAAATAATATTTAAATATATTGAAATAATATTTATATATATATATATATATATATATATATATATATTTTTTTAATTAGTTGTTTCTTAATTTCCTTACCAACAGTAAGTCAAATGGTACTCTGCCTTCAAAGTTTATAACTTTGTATTCGCGTCGTCCCATTTGCTTACTCTGCAATATCTGATCTTTGATAACAGACTTTATATTTTTGATTCTACCAAGATACTCAAAGTCTTTCACATGAAGAAATTTCGCGCGATTGATTAAATATGGAAAATCAAAATTATTAATATTGTATCCTGTAAAAATGTCAGGGTCTAACTGTCGTACAAATTCAGCCCATTTCTAAAAAACAAAACTAATTAATGATATCAATATTATGTAGAAAATATATTATTTGTTATTACAAAGTACCTGTAGAAGTTCCTGTTCCGTGTTAAAACTAAGTACTTGGCAACCGACAATAGGTGCACATGTGTTAAGAGTAAATATGTTTCGTAGAAATGGTTCTGTTTCTCCCTGTCTGATTACCATATTCGCAATTTGTATGACAGGATCGTGATTAGGTTCAGGAAATATACCTACATGAAAATATATGAGTAAGGTAAAAAAAAAAAAATTACTATTAATTACTATTAAGTATTATATATACCTTTTCGTCCTGCACATTCAATATCAAAACTAAGTATTCTAAATGGCGCAACTTTAGACCATTCACCTTCCGCTGCATGAGCTATAAAAGCATCCCATGCAATATCTACTTCTAACTGGCATCTAGATATTACTGGCAACGTATGCCCGTATTGACCTCGTAATTTCCATGTCTTTGGTGGTAGTTCAATCCAACAACAACCTACTACCGATGTATCTACCATAAATCTATCAAGTATACAAAAAAAAAAAAAAAGAAAAATTACTTTAAGAATCTTTTAATAATATATACAATGATATTTAATGTGAAGAATTAATAATATTATTTATACCTGATATCAAAATCGATATTTGTTTCAAAGGGTGTATAAGTATGATTAAATGCGTCATAAATAATTTCATTTTCAAGCAATCTTTTGCAAGGCGCTATTAACTTTGGAAGTGCAACGGTAATTTTCAAAAATGCATTTTTGTCGTTTCCTGTATATGAATATACTGTTTGTTTGTGTACAATTTCAACAGCTAAAATAGCTTCTTGAATGTTATTTTGATTTGATTTCATATCTTTCTTAACGGCTTGATCAAGTGCATCCTTTAATAAAAACTCTGGTTATACAAACTCAAAATTGACAATATCTATATAAATTCCAAACAATATTTCAGTATACCTTAAAAGGTTTACAATGAGCATTTTTAAAGTTCTGAGGTGCTGTAACAAATAGGTACGGACAAAATCCATGAACATGACAGCAAATAGAATTTCCTTGTTCGGTAACACCAAACATTCTCATGATTGGAACAGGGCCAAATTTACTACCTGGCATTCCTGGTAATGGCTCACCTTTTTAAATAATTGTTACTGATAAAATGTATAATTATTTACCACATTAAGTTGATTATTTCATATTTTACAAATACAATTTAATTTCAATATTTTTTTTTTTACCTATATAATGATCAATATCTATCTGTTGAAATGTTAATGTATCAATTTGTGGATTTAAATCTGGTGGAGGCGGTCTACTCCATTTTGCAGATATATTTTCTTGTTCTGGACCCTATAATAAAATCTTGAATTAACTAAATAATTAAAAGTTCGCATATATGTTAGTATATTATGAATACATTGCGAGCACATAAATACATTAATAAAATCTGGTACAGCAATTTTCATAAACTTGTTCTATAAATAATACGAATACATAGCTTAGAAAATAAAACATATAAAGCAAGCATATATGATGTAAAACGATTAAAAAAATAATTAATATATGCAACTTTTATCAGTTAAAAAAATGCATCTGAACAATCATATGAATATGTACATATATGTATTGAAAGGAATAGATAATTATCAATACCATATTAACTCACTGCTTTTGGCTTTTCATTTGTCATTTCGCAGTCATCAACAGACTAGAGAATAAAATTTATACATTTAACAACGAACATTTCAGCCTTATATAATACATAGTTTGAAATTGCTAAGATATATATATATATATATAGTTTAGGTTATTCGAAATAATTGAAAATTTAATTATTTTATATTTATTTATAAACAATAGCTTACTTCGCCAATGATTTGCGTTAAATCATTATATTGATCATCCATATCATCCATAGTAGCCAATTCGGCTTCAAATGAACCAGGGAAATCATCTTCATCGTCATTTTGACTAAAAATTAACATTGCGCAAATATAATTTTATTATTTTTAAAAGAAAATACGTAAATTAATAAATTCTGGATAAATATGAAATTTTTATAAGTTCGACGTAATGAAATAAGGTTATGATAAATTTTATTTGAAATATTCTACGACATACCTAAATTTGGCCTTTTTCGCAGCTCCAGGTCCCGAGTATTGTCTTCTATTCATTTCAAATAATTTGATTATTGACACTTTAAATGTACAAAAATAAAAGAGAAACACAATATTTTATTCGCACTTGGGTACACAAATTAACTCATCCCGCTCTAACTTGTCGAATCAGCGGGAATTTTCATTTCTGTTATACAGGTGGCGCTGATCGTTTCACCATGCGCCATCTTTTGACAAAAAAATATATTAAATGAGAGAAAATAAATATGAGTTGGTCCATCTAGCATGTGATGGTGTACTATGTAAAATGAATTATGTCAAACAGCGTTATAGTGCTTAGTTAATGTTTAGTTAAAGTATTTAGAATTTTGTGGTCGCCACTGTGAATTTCAATGTGTTACAATGAAGAATTAATTACAAGCAGGGCGTAGTTGTAATTGCGACATGGCATCCCGCAGGTAAGGCATGTTTTTATACTTGTATAAAGAAAATACGATTATCGTAATTCATGGACATTCCGAGAACAATTTTGCGTATCGTCGGCACAACAGCAGGTTAGTCAGACATACTTGCAAATAAAGTGTCAACGTTAAAATTAAACGATCGTTTTTTTATGTTATCGCATTTGACAAAATAATTTTTTAATTTTTCAAAAATTGCATAATTTTTTGCAATGAAAATAAATTTCTACATTGCGTATTTCATGGATTATTGTATGTACAATTGTTTATAACAATGTGTTTAAAAAATCTAACGTTTCATTGATGTGACAGAACGTTAAATATTTATACTTTCTGAAGTTGTATTATATATAGCTTTGTTGATGGATTAAATGAAATATTTTTAATTGTAGATGGTTTCATCCTAACATATCAGGATTAGAGGCAGAGCGCTTATTGATGGAACGAGGTTATGATAGTTCCTTTCTGGCACGTCCAAGTTCATCCAATCCTGGTGATTTCACATTATCTGTAAGGTAATAATATAAAATTATTTTCGTTTGATTCAGACATTAAAATTTATGTATATAAAGAGAAAGTATATATTACCGATTTATATATAATTTACCTTGTTCTTAGACGAAATGGCGAAGTGACTCATATTAAAATACAAAATACAGGAGACTTTTATGATCTTTATGGAGGTGAAAAATTTGCTACATTATCAGAACTTGTACAATTTTACATGGAAAATGGTGGACAGCTTCGTAAAAAAAATGGAGAGATAATAGAGTTGAAATATCCTTTGAATTGTGCTGATCCAACAACTGAAAGGTATTGTATAATATACAATAAAAGGTCTAACCCTTTTTGAACTACGATTTAATATGTTAGTATAAAAATCTTCTATTATTACTTTAAATGCGCACATATAGCATGGTATGTTAATAGTAAAATATGGGTAAAGGTGGTTCCATGGCCATTTATCAGCAAAGGAAGCAGAACGATTGATGATGGAAAGGGGAAAAAATGGATCTTTTCTAGTTCGTGAATCACAGAGCAAACCTGGTGATTTTGTATTATCAGTTCGTACAGATGACCGTGTCACGCATGTTATGATACGATCTCAGGTTAATTACATTTGTGCTTTATAACGTTATTATTCTATATTTTTATCCTATTTAGATCAGATTACATTAATTTATATCGTATTTTATCCGATTGTTCATAATTTATAAAACCAGTTTATATTGTAGGACAATAAATATGATGTGGGAGGAGGAGATAAATTTGATAGTCTTAGTGATCTTATAGAACATTATAAACGTAATCCAATGGTTGAAACAAGTGGAAGTGTCGTTCATCTACGGTACAAATAGTTTTCATTATATATTTTCTATGTTAATAAACTGTTACACTCTGCAATTATAATTTTTTAAATAAAAATTTTAATGTCTATTTACTCTATTAGACAACCATTCAATGCAACTCGTATAAATGCTAGTGGAATTGAAAGCAGAGTTAGACAGTTACACAAAGAAAACGGATGTTCTAACGGATTATTATGTCGAAATGGCGCGACAGATACTAACGAAGGCAGTACAGGTCGCGGTAAAGGAAAAGCAGGATTTTGGGAAGAATTCGAGTCATTACAACAACTAGAATGTCGTCATTTGTTTTCCAGGAAAGAAGGTTTAAGATTAGAAAATCGAGCAAAAAATCGATATAAAAATATATTACCATGTAAGATATATATATATATTTGTATTGTGTCACCTTAAAAGGCGGTTCTTCGTTCCTAGATTGTACATCGTATAATTACTTACAGTTGATCACACGAGAGTACGCTTGAAGGATGTTGATCCTAATGTACCTGGATCAGATTATATCAATGCTAATTACATCAGGGTATGATTTATATATCATATAATTTTATATATATATATATAAACTTTACATTTATTACACATAATAAGTATTGTTTGCAGAATGAAGAAGGTGATGGGGCTGCACCTGGTATTAGTGGAAATGATGTTGGCCAGTTTAATAAATGTTATATTGCTACGCAAGGGTGTCTTCCAAATACCATTGGAGACTTTTGGCACATGGTGTATCAAGAAAACACTCGAGTAATCGTTATGACAACAAAAGAAATGGAAAGAGGAAAAGTGTGTTAAAAGAAAATTTCTTAAATAATTAATAATAATATGTAGTAAATGGTAATACACGTATCATTGCTTTTTAGAATAAATGTGCTCGATATTGGCCCGAAGAGGGAGAAATTGCAGAATATGGAGGCACATGGAAAGTTAACGCTCTTTCTTGTACTGTAACAGCAGATTATACTTTACGTGAATTTTTATTACAAGGAAACAAGCCAAACTTCACAGTTGCCAGAAGAATATTCCATTACCATTTTCAAGTTATTATTTTTCTTTCTACCATTGATTATAGTTCGTAAAAGATTATGAGAATCTTGCCGCATATTATAATAATAGAGTAATCTAAAATATTACATTAATAATATTATTCTCAAACTGATTTATAGGCATGGCCTGATCATGGTGTACCATCAGATCCTGGTTGTGTTTTAAACTTTCTTCATGACGTAAATGCTAGGCAAGAATTAATAGCTGCAGCTGTTGCATCAAATACTCAAAATGCACCAAGCATGGGGCCGATTCTTGTTCATTGTAGCGCTGGAATAGGAAGGACTGGAACCTTTATCGTTATTGATATGATTTTGGATCAAATTAAACGCCATGGTAATTATCTTCAATTATTTTCAACCCAACAATATTTCACTGTTAATAACTAAGCTTTATTTATATTACTAATCATGGTAGGTCTTGATTGTGAGATCGATATTCAGCGAACGATTCAAAGAGTACGTTCTCAGAGATCAGGTATGGTACAGACTGAAGCACAATATAAATTCGTTTATCTTGCGGTATTACATTACATTGAGACTGTATCTCAGAGAATGCAAGCTGAACAGGTAATATTGTCATTGTAAAATTTTTAATAATTTGTTTACTATCGTTTTAACGACCTCTTGTATTTATTTTCCACAGAAATCACTTCAGTTAGGTCGTGAATATACTAATATTCGTTTACGACGGTACTGAACGTTAAGATCGTGTAGCGAATATGACGAGGAATGAGCCGCGGGAAGCTGCTCAAACCTATGTTTTCGTCGCAGGAAAGTAAATGTTTTAAAAGTATGATGATTTTCGCCGATGTAACTGGTATCTCGGTTTGCTTATTAAAATTATCAAGGATTGAGTAATTAAACCGATTATCGCGTGATAGGTGTAATAATACACCAAAACCGAGAAAGCGTAGTTATCGGGGGAAAAAGAAGTGAAAGAAACAAAGATGATAATTTATGTCATTGTCTAGCTCGGGTTGAAGAGCGAAACTCTCAATCGACAAAAAGAGGTTAAGACTACCAAGATTTTATCTCGGAATAAAATAAATAACAACTTTTAAATAATTGACGTATATATATATAAATGTAATGATAAATATGTGAAATTCCGACAGAATTGAAAGTATAAGTAATTATAAAAAGAAATATGATGAATTTCAACATGAAAGATTGGACAATGTAACACGTATCTTGATGACGCGAAAATTATAGAAATATTCGGACAAAATCTGTTATATAAACAAGTCGCGCATGTATACATTTTTCTAATAGTACAAAACACAAGAGGTATTCGATTTAATGTACGAGCGAAAGAGATACATAAACGATACTCCTGTATACATATCTTATAATTCCGATACACGCAACAGAAAACAAATTAATAAACGATCTTCAGTCTAGAAAGAGAACTTACGAAAGAAAAACATAGAGACATTGCTATGAAATGCAGAATTATATGTATCTGTATGCTATATGTGCATACTCGCATGCACTCAAGTACTTATACATGTTTAAATGTTCAAATCTTTACATAAAGGTTCTTAAGAAAAAAAAAAAAAAGAAAAAAAAAAGAAAGAAAGAATGAAAAAGTAAACAGAAATCTAATACTTGTGAGCTTCGCCTGAAACAAAATAAGAAAGAAATATCCTTTCGGATGTTTTATCAATGAACGGTCTAGACTTATGATCAGTTGTGAGTTTCATCAAAACGAGCTTATTCCTAGTCCAACGTTTAATATCTTTTTGAAGCTAAGGAAATAAGCATGCAAAGCTTATATACGTTAAAGACAAATAGAAGAAGTCAGCAAGGTAAAGAGTGCGTGTTTTACTAGAGAGAGACAAACTATGATCGAGGTCAAGTATACAGTGATTTACTACAGGGCAGAGATTATGAACGAAATTATAAAACGTTTCGTAAAATTGAAAACATTTAGATGGACTTAATATAAGAATTTAATTAAAAACCTCCTGAGTAAATAATCGTACAGAAAAAATGGATCATCGTCTGCAACTTTAATTTGACTCTCGCTCGAAAATTTAGTAAGATCGTAGCAATTCACTAAAAACGACAATCTACGTTACCTGCGAAGAAAATTTGTATTCTGGAGTTTTAATCGTCGTCTTTTCGTGTTTATTTGTGCTTAAAATATAAAATTTTTCTAATTCGCACTTAGAACGACCGCCATTTGTAACGCTCTCCAAACAAAAGAGAGTGTGCGCGGTTTTGTCCAGCGTTGCCAACTCAATCTTATTGTTAATCGATAACAATATTGGCTACGCATTACTCTTTATTATTATCGATAATACTTCGATTGTCAAAAGAAACGTATCGACAAATTTTATCAAACAATTCCGAGAAACATTAGTTTAGCAAATTTCGGCGAATTACAGGAGGTTTTTTTTTATTACTTGTGTCATAATATTTTCTTTGTAATAAATTGATTAGCTTGTAGAGTATATGTGCACCCATATGTGTATATACTTTATTTATTCGAAAGTATGATACAAGTAAAATGTGATTATGTGCCTAGTTACATAAGCACAGACAATACATAACATCTTAAAAAGAAATGATACTTCCTATAATAAGAAGATAATTAGATTATTGAAGATACGAAATAGGATTGCATAAATAAGATAGATTTATCAAGAAATTACGTAGTTACATACAATATTTGAAGCAGCAAACAATTATTCACGGGCATCAAATGGTCAATCTATTATACATCTATTGTTCATATTGTACAATAGTATATATTTTGAAGATAAAAGCTATACATGGTTTATGAATTACAGAATGGCAATCCTTATTAAAAAATTTAATACTTTCTTTTATAAAATATACAATTTTGATCCAATTGTTTTCTTTTGTGCTGCTAATACTCTTATATTTATGTCGTATACATAGATTAGGAGATAAATTTAACTTTATTAATTGGAAATTCATTTGCAAAAAATTTATGAATCTCAAACTATATAAAATTTTGAATATTGGTTTTATAAATTAACTGATAACGTTAATAAAATAATAACTCATGTGTCTTTTAAAAATTATAAATAAATTAAGACAGGAACAAGTATTAATTTCATATATATATATATATATAAAAGAAAAAAAAGACAAATCTAAAGATTTTTGTGAGTGGAAAGTTTTACAAAATCCGATCGCATAATAACTAAGACAAATTTTTACAATTTTGATTATATTATGATTATATAGATATACTTTTTTTTTTTACTATGACTGTATAGTTCTATATAGATATCTTTTAATAACGGTTAAGATTGATTTTATTGTTAAAGTTTTTATCGTGTACTTTTAGATTCAAGCATAAAAGTTTGCCCAACTAAATAATTAACCAAAACTAGCTTTATGAGGCAAAACATATAAAGATGTGATACATCATTTAACATCTATAGACTTATTAATTAATATGAAATATCTTATACGCACATATGACAATGCTGCTTAAAAATCCTAGCTTTTCTTTTTTAATTTATTGTACTTGAGTGTATGTTTGCCAAAAGTTTAAATATGTATACACGTTCTACAGTAATGATATACTTTGTTTAATAGTTGTCAAAATATTAATCTTCAAAGAATTCTTGGTACTATATATAAACATTTGATAGATCCTATCTTAATATAAACATTTAATAAAAATTTTAATATAAGAAGTATCTTCTTTTATAATTCCAATGTTAGTAATTGATTATTATTGATCTTAAATCATAAATGTATAATAACTTTATAGCTCAATGAATACTTGTAAATTTAAATCTTTTTATGCATTATATTAAAATGTACATTTATATACTTATTAGTTATAATCTTACTCTATTTTTATTTTTAATGCAATAACACGCTTTCTTATCATTTTTTATCAATGTGTTGTTTAGCTATATATATATATATATATATATATGTATATATATATATATATATATATATATATATATATATATATATATATATATATATATATATATATTTAAGTTATTCAATGAATTAAGTTAAACATTTACATTACAAATTAAAATTAATACATCATTTTGTAGAGTTTTATAAATTTTGTTTGTCAATGCTGTAACATGTTGTTTAGTATGCATATGTCATTATAAGTAACATAAACTTCATGAGCCTGTAAATTTGTATACAAGAGAACATATATGAAACATAAATATGATTCGTAAACGAGTTGTTTCTTCACAAAATATATATAAAACAAATTAAATCACATAAGGAAAATTATCGAAATACCAAATCCTTCTTTTTCAAATGTCATAAGATGTCTCAAAATATATCAATTAGTAGTGTCAAAAATAAATATTATTAAATAGTTTATAAAAAAAGTAACTGTATTGTCTTAAACTCTCTAACTACTGAAGCACATTTATTTAAACTGTAGAATGAAATAACAAATGAATATATGAATGTAAATAAAAAGAAGTTTTTAATTATTAAAACCTAGTATTGGTTTGAAAAATATATATATATATGACAAAAGAGTAGTGTCCTGAACGAAAATCGAGAATATAAAATAATTTTATAGTTTATTTTGCCAATGTTAATACGTTAATGTTTTAATTAATATATTTTAATACCAATCGTAATATTTCATTACAATATGCCTTATTCGCAATATTGTCTAATTTTCTTATACTATTGTACTTAGTGCCTGTAGATTTGCCGGCAGCATGATCGAGAATGGTACAGAGGTTATGTTAGATCAGCCTACACGCTTTGTGTTTATGTCGTGCGTGGAGTTATTTTTGTTGAAATTCAATAATTTAAACTTATAAACGAGTGAAATTTAATTTCTAACAAATATGAAACGTTTATCAGAAGAAAGAACAAAACTCGTGTTCGAAAAATTAAAAAAATAGTAAGTAATTTTCTCAAAAAATGGATAAAAAAAGTAGATTGTTAAAATTCACTTGTAATTGTTTCTATTGTTTCCCTTTTTGTTAGTTTGTTAATTATTTTGTTTACAGTATTGGAGACAACATAAAAAATTTAATAGACCGACCAGACGGCACATATTGTTTTCGTGAAAAGAAGGATAGAATATATTATGTTTCGGAAAAGATTTTATCATTAGCACATACTGTTAATCCAGATAATTTAGTTAGTCTAGGTACATGCCTGGGAAAGTTTACTAAATCAGGAAAATTTAAATTGCATATTACCGCTTTGACTTATATTGCACCATATGCTCAAGTAAATGAAATTATATATATGCAAATGGTAATTTTATTATAGTTAATAATTGTTGATTATATTCTATTTTAAGCATAAGCTTTGGGTAAAGTCCTCTGCGGAACAACAATTTTTATATGGACATCATATCTTGAAATCTGGTTTAGGACGTATAACAGAGAATACAGGACAATACCAAGGTGTAGTTGTTTTTTCTATGAACGATATACCTCTGGTGCGTATTGTATCTCGTTACTTTAATAATAAACTTGTAAGATATATCAGCAATCATTTAAATGTTAAATATTTATAGGGATTTGGTGTAATGGCTAAAAGCACATTGGAATGTAAAAATGCAGACCCTATGGCAACAATTTGTTTCCATCAAGCAGATATTGGAGAATATATTCGATCTGAGGATACATTATTATAATTTCTAGGTTTCTAAATAATTTCGTTGTATATAAATATTAAGATGTTACATTTATATTTTATATAAAAATGAATGAGTAAATACATATATTCTTATTATTACTTTCATAGATACCAAAGCTTTATGCATTTGAACGATATCATATAATATAAAAAAATGTATTATGTTAATAATAATTAGATAAAAACAATTGACAGTATAGTTACACCTGTCAAAATTTTATGTAATTATCATTTTATTTCAGTTTTATATACTTATTAATTTTTAAGTTAAAAGGTAACAAAACATTAATTCCATTATGTTATAATTTCTAAGACTACATTGCGAATTGCATTAGTCATGACTAACGACAATTGTATAAATACAAAAGATGAACAATTATTCGCATTGGAAGTTTTTGTGAAAGATGTGACTCTTTATGTAGATAAATCACAAAAAAAAGAGGTGACTGAGTTAGGAGTCGATTTGAAATTCATTGACTTACCTCTAATTAGAATTTTTCAATATGAATACAATCTAACCAAAACAGAAAAATCAAAGGAAACTCGTAACGATGCAAAATGTCGTATTGTGAATTTCAATTGTGGACAAACACATTTATTTCCAAGAAATCCAAACGAATTGATAAGTGCAATGAGATCTTCACTATTAACTTTGGACGTTTATAAAATAAAAAGCATATCGATATGTCCATACGAAATCAAGAAGGATTCTTTAGGCGAAGCAGAAATTCCTTTGTATGGATGTTTATGCGATCAAATTTCAATGGCAACTAACGACACCAATCACATGCCAAAACCATACGTTATTAACAATAAATTTATTTTATTAAATCAAGATCGTACGGTGTCTGGTATGATATCTCTTTTTTTACGACTTTTATGCGTTGGAAAATATAGTACCATTGAGTTTGCGATTGATGAGAAAACATTGTTATTTAAAAACCAAAATTTCCCTGATGAATTTCGATGCATGAGAGTCCCTGCCCATGACGAAACTTTAATAAAGGCACAAGAAAGAGAGAGAAAAATTTGTTTTCCCGATGAAAAGCTCGAGTCGAGCGAAATAGATTCTCCGCCTAATTCAAATTTCATCATCGATTTAACTCAAGTTTGTACGATGTTGGCAGAACGAGATGGACTTCCTAAAGATCTTTTTTCTAAATTAAAATCTAAATTCACTGACAAATACGAAGAAATTAAGGACAAAGAATATTATTCTTGGACTTCCGACAAATTAATAATAGATACTTCTGTTTCTAATGTACGCATAAAATCGCACTTAGGTAATAGACCTTGTTATTCCGTTGGTTGTTCCGGTGGACTTTGCAGCGGTGGAAAATCAATATGGGAAAATAAAAAATACTTGTAGAGAAATGTAAATATTAACATATTCATTGATTTCATATATTTTTCTATTATACTATTATACTATGAAAAAAGTGTCGAACATATTGTATCAAAACATAAACATATTGAACGTAGTGACGCGGAGTACTACACAAAGGAACACGAAGAGACACGAACATACCGTACGAAGGTACACGAAGAGTTACGAATGTACTGTACAACGTTGTACAAAGAATCGTCAACAGCGCGAACGTCATACTACGTGAAGGGACATGAAGAAACGTGAAATATTGGAGAAGGCATATACAACATAAAAGCTTAGATAATAACCAACGATGTATATATATATATATATATTCATACGATTTTAATAATTAATAGTTATAGGTGGTTATGGGTTTGAAAACTGATAAATTTACACGAATCATAAGACCATAATGCGGGTTATTGTAGGTGGTAATTAAAGATTGTTAATGGCGCTTAACGAACGGTATTTGAAACCACTTAAAAATTATTTCGAAATAGCTTGACCTAATAAAGCATCGATATTTGTTCATAAGTTATCTTTCTATGCCATTGCAATATAAACAATTACCAATAAAAATTTGTTACTGTGCGTTTAAAAAACAGTAACAAGGTTTTGTAAGAATGTTTCATTAATATCTAATATTCTTTATAGAACGAATCAATTAGTTGACGATACAGATACAAATATAAGTAATTCGTAAGTTTGTATTCTATATAAAAAGTTGTTTCTCTTTACGTTAGAAAATTATTAATAGTGAGACTACAAATGCAAAAAGAAAAGTATTTCGTCAGCAGGCAATTACGGTCGTACCGTTGCGTGCGCAGCATTGAGGTTATGTTGGACTCGTGACGTGCGCACAGTATCCGTACGCGTCTTTTATCATTTAATTACCACTTCATTTCGTGTGTTGGGCGTCGATAAGAGTTTTTTTTTTATTAATCTAGCGACCTTCAAGGATTCGTGTTAAGAATCGATTGGACATTTGGTAGATAAAGCAGGATTTCTATTTTTTCGCTAATTCGCAAATAGATTAGTGAATGGGGGATCGTCCATTATCTTAACGAAGGACAAGTAAGTTTGCGAGAACATCGGACTTCGGCTATTCGAATTAGAATGGTTTAATGTTATATAAATAAAGTACTACAAAAATCTGTGATACAATGAACTTGATTAATGATGTCGAACTTAATTGTATTTTTATAGTTAATTTTTTATCCATTCGTTGATTAGGAGATTTTATAATTAACTTAACTAAATGATATTATTATAAAATAATGAATAATAGTAACATATTTTATTTGTAGCACAGAATAATGACAGTGAGTTTGTTAATAAGTACCATATTAAATATTAAATGATCTATTTGCTGGGATGTACAGAGTTTTCTTTTCTGTTGGAGTTTTTTGGAATTTCCTGTATTTTAACTATGCTTAGGTTGAAAATATTTCTTATGATATCATTGAATATAGCACATAGAAATGTACAGTCTGTAATCCATGTCGATACATTGATACATAAAAACACTTTGAGTATAGTTTGCAAAAAAATAGGTGTCCATAACATTACGCCAATTATTAAAGATAGTTTAATCGTTTCTAATAACTTGTCAACTTGTATTGATTCTTTTAATATGTTGTCATATATTTTAATGTGATTGCATGCATGGTCAGATTTTTTACTGTTGTACTTCATGCTCAAACAAGAATTATCAGGAATAATATATCTAATTGAATTTTTTTCTTTCAGTTTACTTAATACATTCTGACAAACAAATTTACTACGTACTTGTAGAACGGATGACAAGATAATTGGTAAGAAATATATTATAAATATAAGCACAAGAAAATATAATCTTAAAAATTTTGTTGATATAATGCATTTATCCATGGTACATATTGTATCAGTCTTAAATAACTTGTCAACATCTTGATAAAGATCTGTAATAACTGTCACTGTTTCTATTGTAGAGATGTTATTATCAATATTATAATACTGTAATCCACTTCTTTTAGTTTTGGTTTCTTTCTTCTTATTTTCTTTAGAGGCACTAGTTTTTATTCGTGAAATAATGTCGGAAAGAATTTTTTCTTTAGATATTGGTAATAAAGTTTGTTCTGTTCCGTTTTTATCTTTTACCAATAAGATGGTCACATTTTCATTATTGATAAGACCATTATCTTGAGATATATTCTTATTTATTTTATTTGTTTCCACTAAATTTAAAGAAATTGAAGAAACATTCCATGGTAGTAGTGATTTTTTAATCTGTTCTTCCTTTTCATCTTTTATTTGGACATCACTTTCTTGTTTAATCAATATGTCAGACCAATTATAAGTATTTAAGTCATTTGTTATTACCCATTTGTTGAAACTTATTTCAGAATCAGTGTTATTAATGTTATTTATGCTATTATTTGGATCTGTATCATTTTCTGTGTGCATTAGATTAGAAAGATTACTGAAATTTTTACTTTTCAAATTATATGTATCATTTAATGCCAAATTCATAATATCATATACTTTTGAAATTATTTCATTCTCTGTTACATTCATATTGTATAATTTCATTGAACTTGTATTATTAATGTAATCATTGTAGATTGGTATCGACATTGTTGAATGCAAATCTTCTGTATGTATCATGTCTATATTTGTTGTAAAACAACTATGAAAAGAGAAAGGAGATTCATACATGCACTCTGCATTTTCATTTTGTAACATCACACCTATGTTTCGATAATCCGCAAAATATAAAATTCCTGTGGAAAAAATTGGTATCAACCATTGACTTAATACACTCATTCCAACAATGCTTTTATTTTTTGTAGAGTTGTTTTCAAATTCCATGTTATGGAAAAACTGTGGAATTTTTTCTTCAATTTTTAGACTAGATGAATCTTTTGACATTATTAATTCTTCAGTTTTAAAACTTGTATCATCTCTGTTTACAACCTCTATGTTATGGTAACCTGAATTATTAATATCATCAGAAATTCTAATTGGATTTTGTTCCACTTTTATTTCTGATTGCAAATAATTGTTGTATATATCATTAATAAATGTAGCACTTAAATTACATTGTATAGAAAATGTTATTAATGATATAAATGCATTTGTAAAAGGCATTAGAAACATAGCATTGTGCATAAGCAGATTTTTGGTATTACATGCTGTTAGATCAAAATAATTTATGTCAGATAAGTTATATGTTTCATAAAATTGAAAAAATGTATCTGAATATTTATTTAGAGTATTTATATTTAAAATCTTCTTATTTTTCTGAAAATAATTTGTATTGGCCATCATATCAGCATGATTTATGAGTAGCACTATTGCTGTAAGCACTGAATTTAATACATCAGACGTTGACAAGATATAAAATGAAGACACTGATTGACACTTAAATTTCCTTTTTATAAGTATTATTAGTAGAATAAAATTGAAGAATAGTAGAATATATCCTGCTATACCTATAGTTATAACGTTCATTTTGTTATTCTATCAAAATTATTATACTTTTAATAGAGTTAAACTTTTGTTGAAAAATAATCTTTTATTATATACTAGTCACTTGCCTGGATATTGTCACTGAAAGAATTTCTAGACTGTGACTAACTCATTTGACTACCGTTAGTCTCTGGTAAGGCCATTGCATGTGGGTAGTGAATATGAGGGTCTCTGATACTACTATACAGATAATACATTTAAGTAAAGATATAATGCTTGCAATAAATATTACCTAATAAAAAATAATTTCTGTGAATACTACCTTACTATGAAATGTTTCAATTATATTCTTAATTATACCATGGAAATATAATGCAATTAATAATTTTATTATTAATGAGATTAATTTAACGTTTCATAGTTGTTATTTTATTTTTATTTACAGTACTTAATTCACAATAATCATGTCCATACGTCGGAAAACGGATCCTTTTATGGCTCAACGCATATGGGATGCCATAAAAATTACAGTACATCAGAGAAGTTTACCTAGCAATGATCGCATGGTACGACATTTGGCGCGCGTTTACGGGATTACAGAACAGCAGGCTCAAGAAGAATTGAACAAAGCTGTAGAAGATAATCTTGTTTTATTAAAAAAAGTACCATCAAAGACAGGAATTGAGCAAGAAAGTTATAGATTACCGATAGAATCGCCAGCAAATAGCGATCATGATTGGTATTGTTACAAATGCCAAAAAGGTGGATTAGTAGAATCCTGTCAACAATGTCACAGAGTATATCATCCTAGTTGTCATGCACCTACAAATACAAAATTAAAAATTTGTGACTTTTGTGAGGTTAATATAATAATTAATTAAAAATATTCTAATATATTACATTTTTAACATAAAATGAATAACATAAATATAAATATTTTTCAGAAAATAAATACCGACACGTATTTAAATAAATCCGATCTAAATCATATACTTAGCTTCACGTGTGGTCATTTAAAAGCAAAATTACCACTAGAAATTACAAATCGAACTATAGTTTTCAATAATGATCCTGTTGTTACACCACCAAGCGGGTTTTCTGGGCCCACTTGGATAAGCGAAGGTGAAGATGCATGGCGTCCCGGTTTTCTTATAAAAAATCATATGGATTTGGCAATTATGGACTCTAAAACTAACAAGAAAGAATACAACAATTTAATGGAATTTCAAGCAGATGCACACAATATTTTGCATAATATTCTTTTATATCACGGAGGTAATATATTTAATTTTTAAAAAGTTATAATATGTTGCTATATGTGCGATGTATTTTATTATATATTTTATTGAATTTTATAGCTCACAGTATAATCGGGGACATGGGCAACACAATGTATCAAGATTGCTGTTACGATCTTCAAGAAATTCGTCGGTGTGCAGACTGTTACCGAATATCGAATGAGAAATCGGAGAAAATGTGGTTCTGTATACCATGCAACCCACCGCATCAACTCGTTTATGCTAAACAAAAGGGATATCCTTATTGGCCAGCCAAAGTTATGCAAATTAATGGCAATGTCTACGATGTTCGATTCTTTGGGGGCCATCACATGCGGGCTAACATAGAGAAAGTTTTTATTCGGCCGATTAGTGTCAGCTTACAAAGTTTACAGGTAAATACGCGTTGCGGTATCCTTTGTTTATACACGCGAAACTATTACGCGACCACTTTGAAAATTCTCGGTTTAGGTTACATGCAGTTAACAGTCTATTATATCACTGACATGATAGGAGAGAAAACTGTTGAGAGAAAAGCGATTTAAAAATTGTTGTTGCACTTAGATAAATAACTATCTTAACAACGAATTCTTGCATAGCCTTCGGAAAAGGGAAAGTGGAAAGTCACGAAGGTAATGCCTGTAAGGAAACGAAAAAAAACTGCGAGTAATTGTCCTATCATTGAATTTCAATTTAAATTTTCCATTGATAAATTTTGCTTTTACGCTAATTACTACTATTATTTCATAGATAAAGAGATCAACGGCGTGGAACAGAGCTTTCGAAGAATTGAAACATCATCAGCACTTACTACAAAAGTCGGGCAAGATTGTCGAAGAAATAGATGGTGGCAGTGACTATGAGGGACCCAAAGCTCCGAAAATTCGGCATATAGATTCAGGAAGTTTGAAAGAAACCTCTAACAATGGCAATGCGGCGAAACAGATTATAAAGGATTTAAGAGTTAAAGTTGAACGCCTGAGTACTGACAGTCATGGAGAATTAATGGCAACTCAAGAGACTAAAGGAAATAAATCTCCAAGAAGTAAAGCTGGAAGCGAAGAAAGGCAAGTCCCACATTTACCGGTAGCGGAGGATGAGCCTACAAGAGAGATATCCAGTACGTGTCCGCAAGGTTTAAAGAAGGAGGGATCTCAAGAAGACATGGTAACATCTAGTTCTCAAGAGCCAAGATCCAAATGCGTTCTCGTGCAAACAGAGCAAATTCAAACAGAAGTGATACCAGCGAAGGTATACTTAACTAATAATGTATTATAAAATGAAATTACAATGTATAAAAAAAAAATATATTTTATAACGTAACACGTTAATATAACATAATATTGACTTATTCTGCAACATGTTGGTCTTATTTGTCCCGAACGAAATGTTGCAGATAAAAAGGGAACGTAGGACTTCGGAACAACCTATAACAACGGCGTTAGAAAAACTACGACGAGAATTGGAACTTGACAAATGCAGAGAAATGGAAAGACTTCAAGCAGAACATGCCAAAGAGTTGAGGCAACTAACCGATAGACACCAACAGATTATATCTGAAATTAAAAAGAAACAATGGGTATTTTTTTTGCATATACATACATATAATTGTTTATGTTTTACACGCGTCCACACACCCACACATACATACACGCATCCACACACCCACAAACACACATATATACATTAATTAATACTTACTATGTTGTAATTACAGTGTTATAATTGTGAAGCTGAAGCAATATATCATTGTTGCTGGAACACAGCTTATTGCAGTACTGATTGTCAACAGGTTCACTGGCAACGTGAACACAAAAGGGTCTGTCGGCGTAAACGTTAATTAAATAGGAGGTGCGATGAGCCTTATGACGATTTTATTATGAAAATCTAAGAGAAATATCATGTTCGCTTTTTTTTTTTTTTCTTGAAAAAAGATAAAAGCACAGTAATATATCATATATCACATATATATATATATATATATATATATATATATATATATATATATGTATATATATAAATATATATATATTCTTGACACTAATCTACTTTCTCCTTGTAGACTTCCTTCTTAAATGGAAGTATTTTTTTATGCATAAATTTATATTTTTCGACCATAATATTTTGTATTTAATGATATAAGTTATTAATTCTTTTATTCAATTTGTATAATTGTTGCTTTTTATATGATACAATATTTTACAATTATTGATTTCAAATTAAAAATCTGTAGCTTATGTTTTTACAGATAAAAACTATCAGTTTTTCATTATAATTGTTCACTATAATTGTGTAGATGAACAAATTACTTTCTTATTGTACTTTCATTTAAGTAACTTTGATTTAAGAATTAATTAATTACACAGATACACGATTTTAATTGTTCTTAATTATGCTTATATTCTTCTCGTAATAATTCCGATATTACATAACATTAATTAATAAATAAGTATATTTAATAAGTCACAGGGTTTGTGAATAAAAACAGTGATAATTCGATTAGCAAAAGATAGTATGTGTGCACAAAAGCAAAGTTAAAACATACTAGTCCAATATTTTTATTCATTCCACTGCTTCATATTTAAAAATACACATATTTTGGTTCATAATTATGAGTCGTATATAGAAAGTAATTTCCTTTTTTTTTTTATTTCATTACATAACTTTTACATTTAATGAATATTAATTGAGTTTATATTAGAATTTAGATTAAATAAATGAATTAATCAGAAAGTTGTAGATCTTAATTGTATAACATAATATAATTTATATTTTTTCTCTTTGTTTTATTTTTTTTTCTTTTTCTTTTTTTTTTCTTTTTTTTAATATTATTTGAGAATAACCAAGACGTTAAATAAATAATTTAAATAATAAGCATAACATTTAAAATAGGAAATACTTATTACGTACAGACGTATATTGATATAAGAGATACAATTAAAAAATCTCTAGGTACTTTGAGTAGCTCTAACTTCTTTACCAACTGCTGCTAAAGCCATTTGACCCTTTTCTACAGCATCTGTCACCTGTACATAGCTCGTCGCATCTATACTATTTAAAGAAAATTTTTCTAACAATTGCAATTCAGAAGGATCCAATTTTTCTCCAAGCTGCCTTAAAGCGCTCAGTACTTCAGCACGTAATCGATCACCATCATCTTTATTTACTTTTCCAAGTTTTATATCACGTTCAATTTGAAAGAGACGTTCTCTGAGTTGATCCGGCTCACGTCTTCCAAACATTCTAATTACAGCAGGAGTTTTAAAAGCTGCACTTATTGCTGCTTGAGCTGCCTGGATAATATAATTTATATTAGATCTTATTTTTTATATCACGTTGTTGTTTATAATCGAATATGTTTATGTACCAACTGCATTGCTCCGAGTTGATTGATAAGAGTCATATTTCCAGAAATCATTCTTTGTAATGATTCATTTAATTCACGAAGTTGTTCCATTGTTTCTTCTTTGGCTTCTTCGTATTCTTCATTAGTCATTTCATCTCTGCATAATATTAATAATATATCACAGTATATATATATATTTTTTTATATAAATAATTTGTTCTCTTACTTGCATTCTTCAAGATCCTCTAACTGTTGCACCAATCTATCAAGCTGTTCCTCTAAATTTTGTTTCAATCTTTCAGTTTCCGCTTTACCGTGAGAACTCATTATTTTATATATATATATATGTTTTTTTTTTCACTTTTTCACTGATATTAAATAATACAAAACTGTAGATTATATGTCAGAAATATATATTTGTTACTGTGAGTTTATTTAGAAATGAAGTAATGTATATTATAGTAATTATGTTTCTTCATATTGTTTATTTGTTAAAAATGTTACGTACATTAAAATTAAGTTTATACTTTCGTAATACACTGCTTCTTGTGTAAAGTAGAATTTATTGTTTTTTTTTTCTTTTCTGATAGGAATACTTCAATATAAGGGTTACTAAGTATATTGGTTTTGTTTACACTAGTTCGTAGATGTCACCAGATGTCGCTGATGCTCAATTTGATCGTCTAATACAAAATAGTCTCTTTTGTTATAATTGAATCGTTAAAAAACATTCATTCAGTTATAATTAATAAGATTTTGTAAGAGATTCAACATGGCAAAACCTATAAATCTTCTCGACGGATTTACACTGAGGTAAGAGAAAAAAAGTATATCATTGGATGTGCGTATTAATGAACTGTATAACAATAATTGTATTTTTCAGTGATTTATTGTCTCCAGACGGTTTTACTCTTGAAATCGGAGATGAATATTTTCAGAAAGAAGAGGAGGATAAATTTTCATATAATCCAAATGTATTTTTGTCAAATGAAGAATTAATTAATATGCTTAATATGGATGATTTTAAAATTGATGAAAACGAAGGGAGTGACGAAGTTACAGGTACTATGCTTTGTGGAATAAGCTTTGCAACAATTAAAACAAAAATGATTCCAGTGACAAAAGACGGAAAGGTATATTGGAGTTAATAATAAAAATTAAACATATTTACAAATAGATATTAGATAATATCATTAGGTAATTTTTAAATGTAGGTTATGAAATTAATTAAACAAAAAGGGGTCGGTAAGGTTGTACCCTACAACGCTCAGGTCACTATTAAATATATAAGTTATTTTGAACATAACGATGAACCTTTTGATTCGACGTATGCGCATGGGCATCCAAAAACCATACGTCTTAATCAGGACTTATTAATTCCTGGACTTGAACTAGCTATAACCTCTATGGAGAAACATGAAATTGCTGTTTTTATTATTCATCCTGATCTTGCATATGGACGCATTGGATGTCCTCCTCGTATTTTACCTAATGAAGAAGTTATGTTTGTTATTCATGTGATTGACTTTCTTGACAATGGGTCAGCTTATTCTTATCTTAGTTTAAACAAGGAAGAAACAAAATTATTTCCAAATATTGTTAAATCTGTTAACGATTTGCTTAATACGGCCAAACATAATTTCACTAACATGAAGATTAGGAAAGCCATACGAGAGTAGGTAAAGAAAATATATTTTTATTTGATAGAGACGTTAAGATATTACAAGTATTTTAATTTATTTGCGTAGGTACGAAAAAGCTATACGTTTATTGGAAGAGACTGAATTACAAGATGATAAGGAAGAAAATGAAGCAAAAAGATTACTTTCCAAATCTTACAATAATCTTGCAATATGTTTTAATAAAGAAGAAATGCCGCGTCGTGCCGCCTTGGCTTGTAACAAAGTACCCATACCTACTGCTAAAACTTACTTCAAGTATATTTTCCATTAATAATGTTTCACAAGTCGTCACTTTAAAAACTGTAATTAATTATTTTATTTTTTTATACCGTAGTCGCGGCAAAGCACTGGTGAAAATTGGGGAATATACGAGAGGTTTGAAAGAATTGCAAATGGCATACAACATGGAACCAAAAGATAAAGATATATATAAAGAAATTTGTTTGGTTAGTGCGATATTATCTCATCATTTGGTATTTTCTTCGTTTTGGTATCTCTAACGTCTTCGCTTTTACATATCATTTTATTTTCATGGAAAATGATAGGCAAATGAAAAATACAGTAAATATAATGAGATAGAAAAACGATTATGGTCCAATTGTTTCAAATTTTCTGTACAAGAGGAAAAAGAAACTGAATTTCAAAAAGCAGCCCGAGAAATGTGTGAATTTTTTGCTCAAGATAATTATCTATCAAGTCAACCATTTCCTGAAGGTTTAACACTAGAAGAGGAGAATTGTATACGCGAGCAAGCAGCCGCATTAAATCTTAATGTTGTTACTCAAACAAAATATGGCAAGAAAATATTATATTTAACGAAAATAATATGCTGACTATGAAGATCCGTTTAGTGTTAAGTAAACTAAAAATAGTATTTTTTGTTTTTTACGAATCGATCGTAAAACGATGTTCAGCTAAAGATATAAAAACAATATTTTTTTTTTGTTAACAGTACGAGGAAGATAAATGTACAATTTTTTATTTTTTTATAATTTTTTTATAATTAAATAATCAATAATTAAATAATAAAATTATATATATATATATATATATATATATATATATATACATATGTATGTATGTATGTATGTATGTATGTATGTATGTATGTATATGCATGTTTCCCGATTATTATCATTTTACTGTCCAATACACAAAGAGAAAATTCATTTTAGATAAATCAACGTAATTGATGTACCGCAGCGGAACTGATTGATTAAATGAGAACAATTTTATCCTATTACTTTACTCAGCAAATTTTATAAGGATAGAAAATTGTATTGTTACATAAGATTCGAATACATAAATAATAGTACCTACTGTTGGGTCCAAGCAAACGCAATCATGTCGTTCATCGCTCGGTTTGTGTTCTTGTTATCTCTTCTAAGTAAATATTTTACAGTCCTATTCTAATATAGCGTCGAAAGTTTTTAGTTAACGAAATTGATAATATAGTAAAGTTAATCCGTTATATTTACAGATATATCTAAAAGTTCCGCCAGTGATACGCAACGCCGTTTGACGGTGGATAAATCGCAAGGATTTTTTTTAGGAGAAGTACTTTTGGATGCTCTTGTTAATCCAATGGGCACAATTCAGGATGATCGATCGGTTATAAATAATATTTTCGATCCTAATTTGATGGCCGAAGATGTTACGTTCGAGCTCTATACAAAGAACAATCCTGTTCAAGGATATTTTTTGAAGGTGGATGATATAATAGGTCTAAAAGAATCTCCGTTCGAATCTGAAAATCCTACGAAGGTACTAATTCATGGATGGACCGACAGTGCTAACACTTATTGGCTCCAAGATTTTCGACAAAATTACTTGACAGTGGGTAATTACAACGTCATTACCGTCAACTGGTTTCCTGCATCGTTGAAAGAATATGGGATCGCCGCGAAACTAACTCGCCAGGTTCGTATGAACTGTATCGATTTATACGGGAAATAAATTATTAGTTCGTAAAATTTTGGATGGGACATGCCGTGCTTATAGGTCGGCAAATATATAGCAGAAATGTTGGATTTTCTTGTCTCACAAACCGGTCTCTCGTTGGACGACGTACACATACTAGGTCATAGTTTAGGAGCTCACGTTGCCGGATTTGCCGGGATGGAAGTATCCGGAACAATTGGAAGAATAACCGGCATGGATCCAGCTAGGCCAGGTTTCGAATCATCGAGTTTGAACGATTTAAGAATTCGTTTAGATTCTAGAGATGCCAAATTTGTTGATATCATACACACTTGCGCGGGAACACTTGGCTTCATCAGATCAATTGGTCATGTTGATTTCTATCCAAACGGAGGAACGTTCAAGCAGCCTGGATGTCCTGTCTTTTCAGCTCGTAAGCGATTTTAAATCGTTGATGTTTTTTTTTTTTTTATATAAGCGTAAACCTTTCTTGTTTTTATTGTTATTAGAATACTGCAGTCATGCTAGAGCTCACGATTTTATGGGAGAATCTATCATCAATCCGTTAACTTTTGGTGCCGTTCAGTGCAACAGTTGGATAGAATTTAAAGCGGGCAAGTGCAGAGATAACTCTACTATGGTGTTCATGGGTGAAAACGTTAGTCGGAATGCTCGCGGTTCATATTTCTTGGAAACTAATCCACAACCGCCATTTGGAAAAAATGAGATATAAAAGTAGAAAAAAATCAAGGAAGATTTTTCGTAATCATCCTGAAATATGTTCTCGTATCTATGAGGTGGTTAAAAATGTATTATATTTAAGGAATACGGCTACATATCGTGGTACACACGGAACCGACCGATTGAAAATTATTACTTTTTACGAGATAAATAAGATCATTCACATCGTTCCATCGACTATGTGATTCTCTTCCGACGGTTTCTCTATCTCATCTCCAAAGCGCATCCTATATTTCTTACGAACGATGTCCCATTCGACGATATTTTCAATTTTTGACGCCTGAATTAAAGACGATTGGCTTTGAAAAGGGCTGCTCGAACGTAGTAGCGCGAAACCATCGTTGTCCTCGTTGCGATCCAATGGAAGTATTTTATCATCCTACAGTGGAAAGAAACTTTGTTAGATTCTCGACACCATGAATTTTCCTATTTCATCGACTTGACTTTCCATAACGTACTCGAGAGATCGAATCTTTCGGGAGTTTACGTTTCGTCATTAAACGATGCGCCACATCCATTTTCTTCTTTTTATTCGCTTTCTTCTTGCAAGTCTTTACAAGATACGTTATCCACGTGGTGAACAGATTTAACGGCGAGGGAGCAGTTCGCGTTCTCGAAGAAAAAAAAAAGAAAAAAGAAAGAAAAAGAAATTGTTAAAACGTCGAGCTTATTATCCTCTCTCTCCACCGACAAACGATACTTACTTTTGCATTTTACGTATAAGTTTACTGAGTCCGTATTTCCACTCTATGTCACTTTGCGACTGGATACTTTGATAAGTGTCACTCATCATAGCAATTAGAAGATTGATCAAGACGATAACGGTGACAAGCATGTAAAGAGAGAATGATATCTGGAAGCATGGCGAACGTTTAATTAGAGCAAACGATGTGGAATATAATTTTTTTTTTTTTTTTTTCTTTTTTGAATAATCACCAACCTTAAATAAATATATTGTCCATTTTGGTTGCAACTTGTGCCTCGCCGAAATCGAGAAATCGTCGGTATTCTTTTGTCCAAAAATTGCGAAGAAAAGATATTCCGTAATGCTGATAGGATTGACTCTTACTGAAAAAAAGAAATCCATGTTATAACGCCATTCTTAGGAACAAGGATATAAAGAGAAACGTTTCTCGCAGCAATCCTATTTCTACTGATATCTCATTTTCCTAATTCCCTAATGATCTAAGCTTTGATATGTCGCATTATGATTGATTCGTATCGATTCGTGCTGACTGATTTCATCTCTCATCAAGTATCACATTCATTCGCAATCGATCGAGAGAAGTAATGTTTGTCGTTCCAATAAACCTAATAACATGCGATGATATGTGCGCGAGAGAGAGAGAGAGAGAGGAGAGAGAGAGAGAGAGAGAGAGAGAGAGAGAGAGAGAAAGTGAGAGAAGATATATATGTTAAAAATATACTCATAACTAATAAACCTTTAGATGTATGAAGTGCCGCTAGAAAATGCGAGTATAACGATAAACTAGCGGCGTTGAGAACGGTATAACTATATTCTATGGTAATTAGGTAAATGTAAACACATCGCATGTGCACGATGAAATGAATATTATTTTGAAATCTTGCTGGGGTATGTGGTTGATCATTCGCATGCCACATCGAGTACATTGCGCTACGTGAAAGACAACAGGCAAGTTATGCACTCATAACTATTTTATGACACGATTGGGATGCATTCTAATTACGTGACCAACTTTAACACAACGACTGTTTCTTAATCACTTCTTGTGAGTAACGTCAGCACATTGCCGTGCGTGCATTACTACGCATTACTAACATTTTTATGCAGCCGTATTCTACCATCAAACAAATTGATCGATAATAAAATTTATAACGGAGAGAATGTACATACTATATATACATTATATTACATATTACGTGTAAGTGACTAACCGTAACACATAACGTGAGGTGGTTCCCTAACCAGACAGGTATATCCATGGTAGCCTCTAAAATATGGTACATGTAATCGATTAGATCATGGATCGACTATGGGATTAGGTCGAGCAAAACAAGTAAAGCGTATAACGCTAATACATAAATCGAGATCTAATCGTTTATTCGGGGGAAAAAAAAGGATCTACGTCTTAAAAGTTTTTATGAGCGATAAAAGTACAAAGAATTTATCTAGTCGATCAGAGGATGAGTTTAGAGTTTCTCATCGCCTCGTCAGGCGTTCGTTAAGTCGGACGTCGCGTTTCTAGCTGGACCAATGGACGATGGTTCCTCGAAGGCAATCAAAGGATCCATCTCTGTAGTTTCTTTTATCTCTTCGACAGCTTTCTCAACATTTTCACCGTAGAGATCGCGATATTTTCGTCTGACGACATCCCAATCGACGACGTTGTCGATCCTGGTGACGTTGTTGAAGGACAGCTGACTTCCTAATGGGCTCAAATGAACTACGGACAAAGCCACACTGTCCTTGTGCATAACTTGCGTCTTCTTCACCTTCGACAACCACTTTGCTCCCATTTTCGAACGTGGCGACATTCTAGTCCTTTGCAAGCCCATCATATGAATCAATGACGGTCTTTGCTTTTTTGCCGCACGTTTCTTGCACAGTTTGAAGAAGTACGTTATCCAAGTGGTTAAAAGGTTCAGAGGAGACGGCGCTGTGGTTGTTCTATGTCATCGGGAAAATAAATCAATTTCGTGCCAAGTGATTATCGATATCTTGAGATGGTACGATAATTTTATGATACGTTACGATTAAGGGAAACGATAGAGTAACACAACTAACGAAACAATGTTTAAACTCGCTGCCGTTACCTGTGCATATTTCTAATAAGTTTGCTCAATCCGTATTTCCACTCGATATCAGATTGAGCTTGTATCCGTTGATAAGTGTCGCTCATCATGGCGATTAGGAGGTTTATCAACACGACCACCGATACCAACATGTAAATGCCGAAGGCGAGCTTGAATAGGATCGTGGTCCATTCGGGTTGATTAGATTCGACCTTGAACTGCTCGTGAGTGGTCTGTCCGAAGATGGCGAAGAACAATAATTCAACGGCCAGTATCGGGCTCATCCTTACTGGAAATACGTGCCAACAAGATATCTGATAAGACACATCGACGCGAGAAAGAAAGAAGCTTGCATACAGATAATAAAAACATTCTCTTGCATTGTTTACTCCCTGACATGTGTGTCATGCCAGTGCCGGCTAACGATTGTTTGATATTTATAGGATGATTGTTAGTCGTTCTAAGGACCTACGTTTACGTCGGTGCATTCACACACTAGGCTCCTTTCGTTCCTGCCGAATACGAGAACAACAAATCAATTTGCACGTAACTTTGGACATGCATTGCGTTAAATATATATATATATATATATATATATATATATATATGTGTATATATATATATATATATATATATATATATATATATATAATATATCATATATATATATATATGAGAAAAGTCCTAAACTTTTAATACTTCGCGTAAGATCATTAAAAAGTATTTTTAAAGTTATATTCCTGTGCCACATACAATGAGATTTCGAGCTAGTGTAGATGATACGATGCAAACGCATGTTTCTGGCCATGCTGATTGAGTAGGACGCAATTCCAAACTCGTAAAAATAAAGGTGACATTTATTTCGTATAAATACAGGCACACGTAGACTACGTAACGCAGACTTACTTAGCTTCTAAAATCATATAGTCGATCGTCCTTCGAAAAGCCCGCTCTTTCGTCTCTCCTTTTGTTTCTTCTCTTCTTTTTCTTTTTCTTTTTCTTTTTCTTTTTCTTTTTTTTTTTCCTTAGTCAGCTACATAGACCCTAAAATTATTATCTTAATTTTCACGCTCGCGAGATCATATTTATATAGGCGAAGTGGTCATCGTTGTTGGAACCATCGGAGCATTTGAAACAGTAGGTCCATAATCATCATCGTTCTCATTTTCGTTGTCCTTGTCATCCTTCTCCTTGTCCTCTTCCTTTTCAGGCTCGCTCCCAGTCAACGCAAGATACTTCTTCCTGATCGAGTCCCAATCAACCACACTCTCGATTCTGGTGGCACTGTTAAAGGACAATTGACTGCCTAATGGGCTCAAATGCATTACCGAAAGAGCCACGCTGTCTTTCGGTTGGACCTGTCCCTTCTTGACTTTGGCCAACCACTTTGCGCCCATCTTCGATCTTGGAGATAATCGACCGGTACGTTGAAGACCCATCATATGTACCAGAGACGGTCGTTTGCGTTTTGCTGCGCGTTGTTTGCATACTTTGATGAAGTAAACGATCCAGGTTGTTAGCAAGTTTAACGGGGATGGAGCTGTGGTCGTTCTGCAACATGGAAACGTATTTGCAATCGTGTCCCACCTTGTTAGCCACCTGAGTCAATGGATCGTAGCAAAAAACAAAGGATCTCTAAGTCTCATCATTCTAGGCTTATATATGTGTCAGGTAAACGAAGCTAAAGTTCTAAGAGGCGAAGTAAACGTAGCATTTGCTTTCATATTCGATCAGAGATCAACGTTAACGTTGAAGTGTTATAGGGGAAAAGAAAAAAAAAAAGAAAAAGAAAAAAGAAAAAAAATGTCAGGCTTACCTGTGCATATTACGGATCAATTTACTCAGACCGTATTTCCACTCAATATCCGATTGTGCCTGTATCCGTTGATAGGTGTCGCTCATCATCGCGATAAGCAGATTAATTAACACCACTACCGAGACCAACATGTACACGCCGAAGGCCAGTTTAAAGAGGACCGAGGT
Organism: Dolichovespula sylvestris; assembly: GCA_918808275.2. Classification (NCBI taxonomy): domain Eukaryota; kingdom Metazoa; phylum Arthropoda; class Insecta; order Hymenoptera; family Vespidae; genus Dolichovespula; species Dolichovespula sylvestris. The sequence continues at coordinate 4,595,827 of OU964983.1, read as the reverse complement.
CCAGTCCGGCTGATTGACCTCGACCTTGAGCTCGCTGTGTGTCGTTTGACCGAAGACGGCGAAGAACAGATACTCGAAGGCAAGTATAGGACTCATCTTTACTGGAATTCGAGGTACACAGAGGCATCTTGATTTTCTTTATCTTTTCTTTTTTGCTTGTCTTGCTTTTCGCTTGCTTTTTCGTGCCATGGCAGGCTGTGGCTACTGGTGGTACTCACTACGAATTGACTCGCGTGTTTACCATAACGAAGAATACATAACGAATGAACGAACGAACGAACGAACATGCTCATGCTTTTGTTATTACGATCTGTGGTCATGCTCGGGCTGAGTATAACGTTGAATGCATGCCAAATTTGATTGATTTAATTTGTTTTTATTTATTTGTTTATTTATTTATTGATTAATTTTTTTTTCTCCTGGACTCGTATTGTTCTCCTTCTCTACGCATAGCATGCGTGTGTTTTGTTTTGTTTTTTTTTTTTTTTTTTTTTTTTTGGATTACATTATAATTATATGTTATATGTTCTAGATTTGTTCTAAGTCGGCGCGAAGATATTCAAGCCCCGTGCAAGGAACTGCAGCTAATCGAAGATGCTTCAAGATGCAGCGCGATCCTTTGGAATTTCTCAACACAGCCACATTTCATTATTTTTATCGATCCCATCGATTCTTTTTTATTTTATTTTTTTTTGTTCATTTTTTTTTTTTTGGGGGGGGTCGGATGATCCCCCTTCCAGATGAACTTCACTTTCTTCGTTTTAACAATGAAACGCGTGCCGGAATAATACACCACGAACGTACGTACGTGTTTGTTTTGATTTGCCGTGAGTGATAGGGATGCAACATGCAAATTAAATCATTTTCAGCATCCGGATCACCGAGGATATCATTGATACGACGTGGAGATGACACGCTGATTCTTGATAGAAAATGATGACGTTAGATGCGATGAATGCATGCAAATTTTCTCAATGAGATTGCCTCGATCAAAAGTGTCAACGTACCCAGTTGGTCGACAATTCGCCTTTGACTAAATTGAAGAGAGTCGTAGCACACTTGGGAGACGTTTCTAAACGGGGCATCGAACGTAAAGATAATAATAGCGTTCGTATTTCAAAAATCGATTCATTCGTTTGCCATTCCTAAGGCGTTGTTGTTGGCTTTTCTTTTTTTTTCTTTTTTTCATTTTTTTTTTCTTTTTTTTTTTTTTTATTTTTTTATTTTTTAATTACCATTATCCTCCCCATGAGACGTAAAACGCGAGCTGGAGTCGACGAAAAACGCAAGTACTTTATATAATATTATTATAAAAAAGGATGAAGACATACAATCGGGGGAAAGAGGGTGGTTGCAAAGAACACGGCACATAGAAAATTGGCGTTCCGAGGACATGCCGACAGTGAATTAGCTCTGAATTGTTTATCGTGATATACATATAAACGTACGCTGCGTTTCGGAAGTACTTTGCGTGTTTGCTCTAGGTCTTTTTCTTTTTTTTCTTTTTTTGTTTTTTCATTTTCTTTTTTTCGTTAACATATTCGTTTAGGCCGGATTAATTCGCTTATCTTACTTGGACTTCAAGTCTGCAGGTACACGAGAATGTATTGCAGTTGTTGGGAATTGCATAAAAATAGAAATGAGTCCTGCGATCCTGTGAAAGGTATACAAAAAAGAAAAAAAAAAAGAAGTAATAATAAATAAATAAATAAATAAATAAATAAATAAAAAAAAACAACTTTCCCTATCCGAATCGCAGCGAAAATGCACGGATGGAAAACACAGTTCTCGTCGATTTTGCAGAATATTGCTGTTATCAGGCGAACAGTCTTGGCAGGCAGCACACAGACATGGCGTACATCATTCAAGATGCACAATGCAGACGGGACGACACTGACATCGAGCGTGTCCTGCATTCAATTTTTGCGCACGTGCCACTTTGCTTTGTTTTATCATTGTTCTCAATTTGTTGCTTTGTCATTCCTGTCGATCTGGCAAAACTTACTCTCTCGGGAGTTATCGTCACAACATTCATTCTTTTTCTTGTAGCGGCTGAAGTGACGAGGAGTCGCCGGTGCTGGCGTCTCCATTATCCATTCCGTTAAATTGGCGGACATATCTATCATTGTAATTTTCTTTAATTACGTCTATGCCTCGTCTTAAACGAACCTAATTTCGACCATTCCTATTATTTTAATCAATGTACAATATCTCAAGTTTGAATCAGCTTTAACCTCTGAAAAGTTTCCCCAGTAGAATTCTTTCCCTTCGGTGTGTGTGTGTGTGTGTGTATATATATATATATATATATTTAGATATATATATATATACACACACCCACATACACACGCGCACACGCACACGCACACGCACACGCACACATATATATATATATATACACACACATAAGATATAGAAAAACATTTACATATTTACATATTTCACGGATAACAAATAAATCATCGATCAGTGAAATCCCTAAAGATATCAATAACCCGAAGTAATTTATACGTGATCTACAATTACCAGGAAGCACGGATGATCTGCTACAGAAAACGGTGTCTTGCTTCATTTCATTATTCGGACGCAATGACGTACCGATGAAAAAAAAAAGCACTCGCTACATCCTATTAAATAGTTCTTTTTCTGTTTTCTTTTTTTTTTTTTTTTTTTTTTTTAGATTAATTGGCCTTAAAGCAATTTTCATTTCTAAAATCTAAACCTACGTTAACATCTACGCTGCTACCATCTATATATGCGATCATATTACGGATATAAGAAAAGAATATCGTAATAAATAAATTTGTAACGTCGGCAAATCTGAAGAGAGCGAAGATAATATAAAGGAAATGCTATGAGCCGGCTCGTAAAAACGACGAAGCCAGTTATTACAAGTGTATCGAACTTACCGTCGTGAAAGGCACTCTCAGATTTTCCGTCCACGAGATTCGCGTTGTTCTGGAATGCTTGGTTTAGTGCGACGAAGTGCATGGAAAAGCCAAAGACGAAGATGGCCAATACAGCGAGGAATCTGGCGAGATCCTTCATGAGATTGCCGATGATGATGGCCCATGGTCCAAAGAGATGATGAAAGGATAGAAAGTCCAGGATCTGAACGCAAGCTAGCAGGAAACTCAAGGCGAAGAGTTGATTTCTTAGATACAATAACGTTGGCCAGTATATATTTTTGATTATGACGAATCCCATAAGATGAAAGGCGACACCGAAGATACCGAATAGAAGGACTGCTAGTTTTATCCAGCCAAGGCCACTTTTATCACTGGGATTGGTCAGTTCGAAAAGTAGTAGACCCGACAGCATCACCAGAAGACACCATTCGTACCAATATGGTAAGAGATTGGATCTTACGACTGGATATATCGGTGTTATCCCAACCAGCATCAGAAACACCATCAGATAAATGTGAGACGTTAAGTACGACATGAATTTTATGATCGGCACGTTGTTGTACTTGTGCCCAAGCGGCAGAGCGAAGACCACCCAAACTGGTGGGCAGATCAGAAAGGCTATGAATAAGAGAATCGTTCTGAAAGCGTTCCAGTTTAGGCTACCTTGCCAAAGTTCTTGGAGATAACGTTGTACAACTGTATGTGCTATCACCTCCTTCTGTTCGTTCTCAATCAGTACATCCAAAAATTCTACGTTTCTTCGATCCATGGACGTTAAAATTCTGCCGGCTGAATCGGCACCTGCCGCCAGAGCGAGTAATTCCGTTGCCATAGCCTCGCATTGTTTTCCAGCAGCTATCAAATCTTTCGCTCGTTCCTTTTCCTTCTCCGATAATTTCATATAGATGTTGGATAGTTTAGCTGCAGTGTCTACGGGTGCTGGAGACACCAGAACGAACTCCTCGATCGGCTTGTTGTTGTTACTCTTACTGCAAACCATCATGTTGTAGACGAACTAAAACAAAAAGATGTTTCTTCATCGATCACTTGTGGACTCTTTAAGGCTGAAGAACAGGCTATATTGATCGGATCGATAAATCATTGATAATACGTATGAGAAATGATAGCATTTCGCGATGTCTCCCTCTCTCCCTCTCTCTCTCTCTCTCTCTCTCTCTCGAGTAAAGGGAACGATATCGAGTAGAAGGTCACAACTGCGATTCCATATCGCGTGTACGACTCGCGTTAAGTGGCAAGTTATTACTTTGGAATATCGATTCTGGCAATGGGAAAAGTCTTTTCAAATATAAGCGTGAGCTTTCTCATGGTTATCTTGATGAAAACTTTGACGGTAAGAGCGAAGAGGATAATCGGGTTGTGGCTCTAGCATCCCTCATCGTTAGTCTCGATAAAGCATAATACTTAATACCCTTCTGTCTTCCATAAGAGCATAGGTGTCGTGTTCCTTTTCCATCAAATACTTTAATACGTCGTTGTGGCCTTCGGAAGCAGCGAACCAGATAGGAGCACAGCCAAGGTTCGTCTCGCTTTTCGGCGAGGCTCCGCTTTCGACGAGTAGTTTGACGACGTCGAGGTAGCCAGCACGAGCGGCACAGTGCAAAGGAGTCCAGCCATTCTTATCGGTGGCATTTATTTCTGCCCCTTGACCTAACAATACCTCAACCATTTGGTAATGGCCGTGTGTGGCAGCTATATGCAGGCCGGTCTTTCCATAACGATCGGCACTATGCAACAATTCTGCTGACCTGCTGAGTAAAAGACCAACCACCGTGATATGTCCACCGAAACAAGCTAAATGCAATGGATTGAATCCATTTTCAGTAGTCGCTGCGTCCACCTAAAAAATATCGATCCATCCAATATATTGACCATCCCATTCCATCTTCGGCTTTATTCAGACGCGTTGTCGTTATCAAGTAGTAGTATCGATTACCTGTACTCCGGCGGAGTTTAAGAGAAGCCGTACGACGTTTTCATTTCCCGAATAGGCTGCCAGGTGTAGGGGCGTCATGCCGGACTCGCTTCCTAATTCTCCTACCAAGGAACCGCCGGTAGGTGGATCGGATTTGACCGTTCCAGGAACATTTGTCAATAGCTCTCTGACGGTATCTAAGAGGAAATCGTAAAGAAAGGAATAACGGCGACACTTCCTCGAGCGAATTCTTCGTCGTTAGGCCGCATTTGTTAATTTTGTCGAAGAATTTAGGTCGATAGGCATTTGAAGCGACGGGATACAAATAATTAACGTGACTGGACGGAACAAAGCGGTACTTGAACATTCTTGCACGAGTTAGTTATATAGTTTCTAAGTTCGTGACCAGCGACACCTAAATCTTAAAACTTCGAGATAAGGAATTTACGATTAGGTAGCGTAAATGGTCTTGAACTTTCGACCGTCGGTTTAAAATAAAACCCGAACGATTCCTCGATTCTCCAATCGAAATTCACAAGGCGCACGGTAATCCCGAGAAAATTCCTACGAGCAAAGGAATTCTACGACGTCGTTTAATCGCTTGATCGTGCTTCACGTGCTCGCTATAACTATTATTTCATTCGACGAACGTCGCTCTACCTTTTATTGTTTCCCTTAACGAGGCAAATCTCAGCTATTTGTTACGAACCAACGATTATTTATTTCCTTTTGCACGAAAGATCGTACGAGATAAGCCCATTGGAAAGTCTATGCGACGCAACAAAGGAGATTTTCGCGTGACCGCATTCGTCCTCGCGGGGAAAGTCTCACTTTCGGCGACATTAGCGATCGCTACGTTTTACTTTGAACCAGTCAGCAGAAGAGTCACGCGAAAATCCTATTCCTCAATGTACATATGCCGAAATAGGTGCGGTAGGGCACGGTGAAAAACGATTTGCTGGGATCACGCATGGGTATGATGACCCTTTTCTAACGGCCAAACGAAAATGTTCGTACCAGTTACCGTTGATAGATGATAGCTAAATACGCGAATAATACTGCAGTTTAAGGACGATCAATTTGGATTACGGCGTTTAAGTGGAACTTTCATTAAAAATAGATTCTCGACCGAGCTTTTCAATTGATCATATCAATAGACTCTTGGGCGCGGGCTTGGTATCGGAAGACCAATAAAAAGTTCCTTGAAAATTTGTACATTCGTTTGATATAAGATGGGCTCACCAGCTTGGCCAAAGTAAGCGGCAACGTGGAGCGCCGTTACACCCAATTTCTTGCTCGAAATTCTCAATGATTGAGAGGATCTCATGACTTCTAACACTTGTCCGTGTCCGTGTTGGGCCGCCAAATGTACCGCAGTGAAGCCGGCACGATTTTCATCGGCACAGGACGCACCTGCTCTTACCAAAGCCCTCACTACTTCAGCGTGACCACCTTCGGCGGCTAATTGAAGGGGCGTAGCCTCGGTCAACTTGTTTCTCGCTGAGATAACACCCTGACGATCAAATTTCATAAGTTCCTCTATAACTCTTACGCTTCCCTGCATCGCTGCAATATGAGCACACGTGTTTCCGTCTTTGGTGCACGCCATAACCAAACTCGGGTGCCTCTGTAGAAATAGTTGCGCGACTTCGGCGTAATTATTCATGGCAGCTGCGTGAATGGGTTTCTGCCCTTGGTCGTCGGTAGCGTCTATGCTGGCACCGAGTTCCAAGAGTAACTTGCAGACTTCCAATTGACCAGCGCCTGCCGCCAAATGAAGAGGAGTCTGTTTCCTAAGTGTAAGCACGTCTATCGCAGCACCATGATCCTGAATGAGAAATCTGACCAAGTGAGAATAGCCGTTCATCGCCGCCAAATGCAACGCCGTTCTACCAACGCGAGACTTTGAGTTTATGAAGGCTTTGTTCGCCAGTAAGGCATCGCAGACTTGAAGATAGCCATGTTCCGCGGCTAAATGAAGTGCCGATCTACCCTCCAAATCGAAGACGTCCACTCTGGCATGATTGGCTAATAGATTCGTCACCAATTCCATGTGACCCCGATGAGCCGCTATCAACAGAGGTGTCCACCCGACTGCGCTTTGCCTGTTCAATGCTTTCTGAACTTCCGTGGATGACATATGGCTGATCATTTCGGAAAGTACCTCGTTGTTTCCGGCTAAGGCGCAGTGATGGAAAGCTGATTCTTGTGCTTGTCTGGTTTGCAACGATACATCGGCACCTCCTTCAAGAAGTGCGCGTACAACTGCACGATCATCTCCTGGTATTAAAACCTCGGTTGGTTCGATTTGTGCCGCGTAATGCAATGCACTCGCACCTTCGTTCGTAACGCTGTTCACGTATGAGGTTGCAACCTCTGGCCCCTTGTTCTGCTTCACGAATTCGATAAGATGACGGACGACGTCCGCTCGGCATCCCCTGCAGGCCAAATGTAGCGGCGTTTCGCCGTTCTAACAAAAACAAGAAACAAAACGTACAAGTAGAATCGAAGATACGAAATAACGTTAATCGGCCCAATTTTAACGCCATGCCCGATGTAATAAGCCTGTCAACTCTAAAAATACGTACACCGGTGCCATCATCGAGTGCCATTAAGCGCGTTTGTCGTGCAATAATCGTTGAAATATTAAGAAGTAACTCAAAGGTTGATAGCCAAACGTATTTCTCGTACTTTCGACTTGAACATTGGATCGCCGCCGTCCTCGAGGAGAAGTAACAGGGTTGCTAAGTTTCCGCGACTGGCAGCCACGTGAACAGGAGTTTGTCCATCGTCCGTTGTCAAATTGGGCCCGGCTCCAGATTTTAATAACATCAAAGCACACCTATCGCCGTCCGGGACTCGCGCCGCTATATGAAGTGGAGTCTCCCGAAGTTTCCCACCCCTAACGTGCACCTCGGCTCCGTAACCCAATAAAGTTTCAACGACGGCTGGCTTGGCACTCTCCACGGCTATGTGCAACGCCGTGTAATTGTCATTCGTCGTTGCGTCCACCTGTTAAGAGGAATATCGTAGGAGTCAATTCCTCGAAATCAATTGATTTGCTTCTTCGTTAAGGAAAGTTAACAAAAGGAAAGGGAAAAGAAAGAAAAGAAAGAAAGAAAAAAATGACCTTCTCTCCTCTCTGAAGGAGCGTGCTAATGATTCCCACGTGACCATATTTAGCTGCAGTATGAATAGATCTTGCACCACGTTTATTTGGCATGTGCAAGTAGACGCCCTTTTTAAAGAGCATCGTGGCACATTCCGAGTGCCCATTCAAGGACGCTATATGCATTAGGGTGGAGCCGTCTTTCGTTCTCTCGAATATGCTGGCCTTGAATTTATCGGCAAGAAGTTCGATTATCGTGGCATGCCCATTCTCCGCGGCCAAGTGCATAGGCGTTCGATCTTGATGATCAGCGATCGATGCCGACGCTCTCACACCGTAAAAGTACTTGACCAAAATCTCGTCACCTTCGGCGCTTGCAATGTGCAATGCCGTTTGACCTTCTCCCTGAAAAATGTTATCTCTCGTTTGCCAGGCAGATAGAAATAATATATCTACGAAGTGGAACCTTCTTTCTCAGGATCTACGAAGCGTCTCCTGATAAATCTCATGAACGACTAAAGACCCATTCTCGAATTGGACTTGAAACTAATATACGCACTGCGACGATTCGCCACATACATTACGCATGCATTCGACCTTAAACTCTAGCATTGGCGATAGTAATTAAATTAAGCTGACGTATAATTCGCTCGTTGGACAATTATAAAACGGGGTTCGTTGGAGATTTATAAAAAGATATAGCTTTTCGTCAAATACAAACGATGACTTTTCTCATAATAACGTCGAACACGCATTTCTTAGATTAGTAAAAGCTTATGAAATTATAATAACGCGTTGGCTCGATCGCGATAAGCCAGCGCGATAATGTTATTAACGTTTGTTCGTGAGTTTAATCGCGAGACTTGTTGCACTACGAATTCCATCATTGTGAATTTTCTTTTTGGATTAACGTACGTTTTGCATGTCCACCGGAGCTCCGTAATCCACCAATATTCGAACCATGTCAATGTCCCTTCGTCTGGCAGCCAGATGAAGGGCCGAATCACCGGCCGGAGTGGTAGCTCGAAGTTGATCCGGTCCTTGTTGAGATAATAATTCACGACACATGGATTGATTACCAGCTTCGACCGCCAATAAAAGTGGTATCTTTCCTCTCTGTTAATCGATTAAATAAACGTATTCTCTTTGTTAGCATTATTTATTTCGCGATTAACAATAATCGAGAACATTTTATCGTTTGTCATTCTATTAAGTTTATTCTTAATAGAAATTCCATTGGAAGGGAAGGAAAAATCGATCCATCGTAAATTTACAGCGCTGATCGATATTTAGACAGTATATTGTTTATGATAGTCGTGCCATCGTGCTACGAAATTGGCATCGTCGAGAAAAGGGAGAGAGACCAAGAGGGAAAAGAAAAAGTGAAGAGGAGAGGAAAATGATGAGGTAAGTCGGTGCCAGGTAGCGATGTTCACCGATTTACGAGGCTCGTGTCACGCGAGAAGCAAACGGCCGGGGGCAGGCGGGATCGTTTCGAAATTTTTTGTTATCTTCTCCCAATTGGAACTTTTATGCGAATTAACTCGAGATCGTGCCTTCGGCGCAAGGAATTACACGAACGTTCCACTTTTTAACTTCATTATACGTATCATCGATCTCCCATACCGAAAGCAACGTCCACGCGAGTTAATTCATTGAAATTTGATTTTTCTATCGAGCAAATTCCCGACTCATTTATACTTACACCGTCAACCTTCGATCTTATGTCCTTTCCCGCTGCAGCCAGTAAAGCTCGTAAAATTGACGTCGCTGTGCCAGTTTGCCTAGACGCAACCAAATGAACTGCCGTTTGTTGCCTCAACTAGGGTAAAATATATTTTAGAATCTTTTAGATTTTGTCGCATCGTTCGAAATTTCTTTTTTCGATTCTCACCCCTCCGGTAGCATAAGGATCAACGCTTTTTTTCGAAAGAAGCAACTTGACCACATCCTCTCTCGAATACATAGCGGCAATGTGCAAAGCATTGTAATTGTCCTAAAAACAATTAAATCACCATAGCCCATTGTTATCGTTTTTTAAAGAGATCATACCGCAAACTTTATAATCGTGGCTTTATAATCAACCCTTCTATTATATGGATCAATTCAAAGAGATGCATTTCCCAAAGTAATAAAGTAACACGATCGTAAATTGCACTACGCCGCACCCAACATTAATCGGACGAATCACGGCAATGGTTCCGCCGTTTCAATCGTGCTTTATTAGCGTGCAATTTGAAAATTATATTGGATACACGGCGAGGGCGGTGGCCACCTTGGTCGATATTCAACAAAGCAAGGTACACGATCGTGCTATTGCGTTTGAAACTTTAATACGGATATGGAAATTCCATCAAATTCCTTACGGTGATGAACTATAATCTTCGTATATTATATAGCGGATCGACGGATTAATTCGCGTTGGACCCTTCAAATGGTGGCCAATAAAAAGGATCATTTATTGCGATAATTTCGCAATTGGATTGAGAAGGAAAGTGAACGTCCGTAAAAGCAAGCAAATTTATTAGCATTACGTAATGTTACTACCGAGGGGTGAACCCTCGGGCCAGGATCTTCGATCGGTAGAGTACTTTTAATCTCAACGCGATTATCGGACTTCCTTTTCGTTCTCTCTCTCCTTTTCTTTCTTTTTTTCTTTTTTTTTTTTTTTTTTTCTTTCTCTCGTTCCATTAAACTGACCGGCCTAGTTGCTTACTTACATACTCTTTCGTCGGACTCGACAAGCCCCTTGGCCTTGGCCCTCCTTCACGCAATCCTACCACCCTATCGACTTTGCACGGATTAGAGGTAGATCATTAACTGTACACGGGTTTCGTGTCTAACGTTACCTCTGCTGAATCAAGCTCTGGTCAAGCGATATTATTATGTGTCAGGGTACTACGTATAATGCACGAGCTTAAACGTAATGGCAATGTCACTTGGCCTAGCTAACTATTTTAATTTTGAGGGTAATTTTAAGGTCGTCGAGGGGAAAGCGAGCCTCGACTTTCTAATACCTAACATTCTTATTGTCCTCGGAAAGAACAAAAAAGAAAAAAAGAACCAAATGTTCATGGTCGTACGAGTCATTACTGGTTACTTGCATTGTTCCGTGCTCCAACGTCGGCACCCAACTCTATCATCCTGTCCAGTAATCCTGTACGATTGTCCTTCACTGCATACATCAATGGCGTCATTCCGGTCGTCTGACAATAACATATATTTATATGTTCGTTTGTCACTCCTTCAGAATTATTAGTCGAAACAATCTTTCAATATAATTTCTATTCCTCGATCGAATTACTGTTATTTGTAACGATAAAGTTTGCCTGCATCGGACACATACTAACCGTGTCCATAAGACCAGCCAGAGGTGCGACGTAACCCTCCTCCAACGCATTCTGTTGGACCGCCTTTTCCATCGATTTGAGGAGCTGGTCCACGGGTGCCCATTCCCCGCGTGCGGCAAGTGCCAAAAGTCTTTGGGCGCCTTCCCTGACGGTGGAACCTGCCGATCCAGGCTTGCTACCAGGCTGCGAAGGTTCTCCACTGGCACCTCCATTGCTACCCGTCGATACCGATGCACCGTCATCCTTAACACCAGCCGGACTATCTTCTTTACTCGTAATATTTTTCTTATCGTCCTTATTGCCCTGAGATCTCTTGTTACTGCTCATGTTACGTCGTACTGCCTTCCCTCGCCGAACATTGTAGGATCCAGTTCTATTATCACGTCGAACGCGTTATCGCGTATAGAGAGGAATAATTCTAATAAAAATCCCTTATCATTTCGTTTTCGGTTCGTTTGGAAGAAAATTGTTCGACGATAAATTGTGTCGATCCGAGCGCCGTATCGTCGAGCAGAAACGAGCAGAAACGGATTCTAAAGAACACGCTTTCTCTCGCTCGTCCTACCACCACGGCGATCCTGACGATTCTAAAGACGAACCGTTAAAGCCAAGCAAAGTAGAAGGGTTGCTCTCCGACGTTTGTACGGGGGAATCGACCAATCGTGGTTCGTTAAGGTAACGGTAACCAACACTAAGAACTTGTTAGGCGATTCGAACTGCTGTGTTTTCTTCGTGTGTTCTCGTGACTAGGCCGTTCGTACTAGGCTTTCGTAGAGAGTGCAAGAAAACGAAAGCTTTTGTATAATGTATCGAGGTGGGGGTTCATAAGGAGGTTGCCTGTACGTACACCGACGTGGTGGGAGTTTGGATTTAACGTCGACACGCGACTTCCTGACCGAAACGTTAGCACGCCATCCAAGTCCGACCTCTCCTTCTTTCTTTCTTTCTTTCTTTCTTTCTTTTTTTTTTTTTTATCTTTCGAGACATCTTTCTTTTCTTTTTGTTTTGTTTTTCTTTGTCCAAAATTTTCTTACGAAGAGTGCACGTGCTGCCCTTCCTTCTTCTACTTCGTAATGATAACATTTCGTTATCTATAGCTAACATTTTTAAATATTCTTTTTATGACTTTATTTTGTTCGTTATCGTTTCTCTCTCTCTCTCTCTCATCGTTCTGATAGTCTGATACAAAATATATATATATATATATATATATATATATATATATATATGTATGAGAAGAAGAAAAAAAGAAAAACATAAAGGAAACATTTCTCTATAGGCATATTTAACCGTTTGACCTCCCTCCTTATAAATAAGCGAATAACTTAATTCTCTTGGTAATAAAACGGATTCAGTTAACGTATTGAAGCGCGTATATTCGTAACTCGTTGTGGCAATTAACTTGTTCGTTAAATACGTAAGGGTATACAGTACAATATAATATATTATAGTTTCATAGAAATAAATACTTATATGCATATGCGTAGATAAGATTGTACATATCATATATATTGTATGTTCAGCAGTTATATAACGTTTTGTTATATAATAATCACGTGACTTTATATAAATATGTGTGTGCGGGTAAATACGTTTGTGAAAAATTGATTACATTGAATCCGCGAGTACAAAATTCACATGCTACGATTGTTGTTATTATTTATATTTTTTTTTTACGCACTCGTATGCAGCTCCATATTATTTCACATTTCCACTGTTAGTTTTATATATCCGCTGTCAATAAATTAAAGAGGCTTATGAGGTTATTAGAATGTAAATTGATGATGACGCATGCAAAATGTTGTAACAATGCTTACGTTGAATGATCATATAGTCCGTTCTACTTGGACAAGGTAATATATATTGTTTCGTTGATTATAGCCAATTGCATTATTCGAGCTTTTGTCGAAGTTTTAACAAAGCTAAACGCTCTTTAAGATTAGTGTTCCTTTTCTTTTTTGGGGGGGAGGGAAACGCAGTACATCGTTCGATGATGCTTCACCTTCAAGCTAAATGTCTTTTTTCACGTGGCATTACACGTATAATCTCAAATAAGGGATATTTTTCCGAATGTTCGTATCGTTCGGACACGGATATTAGTGGTGAGTGAAGATTAACGTAGTACGTTCAACGGAGAGATCAATCGACGAATTTTAATATATGGCAGATTTATTATTTCATTGTTATATTTTAGATCGATCGGGTTCTTCGAAATTATTTGTTATTCAAAAAAGAAAGAAATCTATTTATCAAACGGTTGACAAACGAGATGCTTATCACTATCATCCCGGTGATAAACCATTGAGAGAAGAAACGATCGGTCAATTGTTGAAGGATGCAGCGGAAAAATGGCCCGATCACGAGTGTATAGTTTCTCATCATCAAAAGGTACGATTGACTTACTCCGATGTGCTCCTTCGCGCCGACAAATTGGCAGCTGGATTGAAGAAATTGGGCTTGAAGAAGGGCGATAGAATCGGGATATTTGGTCCGAACGATGTCGAATGGTTTATTACGTTTCTCAGTGCCACAAGATTGGGCCTGATTACGACCGCCATCAATTCGGCTTATCAGCGGGATGAATTGATTCATTGTTTACAAAAAGTTGGAGCTAAGGCCATCGTCATGCCTGCGGAATATAAAACCCAAAATTATCCGAAGATGGCCCTGAGCGCAAAAGAATTTTGTTCCGATTTGGAGCATATCGTTGTATGGTCGAAGGATCACGTAACGTACGAAAAGAAATTTACGATAGTTAGAATTTCTTAAATAATTCGCCTCGATTCGATATTTCCTTCGTTCGTGAAATCAATTTGAAGCATTTTACACGCGTATTAATGAATAATCGCGTGAGCTATCAAATTCGCTCGTTCGTATCTTTTAATTGTTTATCAATCGGCTCTCGATAGTAATTGGTGGATTGCGAAAAATAATAATCTTTAAAAAGTTCATAGTCGGACGTAAAAGTTTGATAGGCCATGCGTTAGAACATAATACGCATTCAATATGGATGTTATTTTTTGATATGATTTTCACCTTTTTAAATCACGTTCGTTCGTTCGTTCGTTCGTTCGTCGTTTCGTAAAGCAATTTGATCGATGAATTCTACCTGCGAACAGAATAGATACGCAATTGGGTTAATGAGATAGAGAAAAACTTTTTCATCGATCGTTGATTTCAATAGCGACGAAAATGTCAACGCGGTGTTTGCGATCGATCACTTTCTCGTTTTTCAGTGGTACTCGCCGTTTGCTTGACGTGGAATCCTTAGCTAGTAAAATCGAGGTTGAAGCTGTCTCCGCGGAACAAGGTAACGTCTTCTCTTACGACGCCTGTAACATACAGTTTACTTCCGGAACGACTGGAAGACCGAAAGCTACCTTACTGTCTCATAGATCCTTCGTGAATAATGTTGAACAGGTAAGGATTGATCGTTCTACGAATATCAAGGTATATATCTATACAATAAGAATTTTTCTTATTTTATTTCGCTCAATCACGAGTAGTAAAGTTCATTCGTCGTCAAAGAATTTTTCCCAAGTTTTTGTTTCCTATCTTTCTTTTTTCCCCTCTCCGAATCAACAAATCTTTTCGGCTCGGGATATTTCTCTGATCTACCGAACCTTTTCTCTATTCCGTTACAGGCGGTGAACAGGAGGGAGTTACGACTGGGTCAGAAAAGTTGTTTAAACGTTCCGTTATTTCACGCATTTGGACTTATTTACGGGCAAATAAGTAGCATACTTTCAGGCTGTACGACGATTTTAGAATCGCGTTCGTTCGATCCCATCAAGTCGTTACAGGTAATGGCAGAAGAAAAGTGCGACGTGACCTATGGAACTCCAACGATGTGGGTAAGGCAAAGATTTTCCAATCGTTTTACGATCTAATCCCATTATTTAAACGCTTCAATTCAACCGTTGATTGTGCTTTTATCATTTAGATTAACTTGGTAGATATCCAACAACAATTACGTTTGCCGATACAAGCTAGTATGGGTGTAATCGGCGGTGCACCTATACCTTCCCAACTCTATAAACGTATCAAAGATGTCCTTGGTATCGACGATATAAAGGTATAATTAACGTGTTAATGACTCGTCATAAAAAATTATTATGCGTTATCGCGCATTCGGTTAACTGTTATAATTAGTTTGGGAATTCACAGCATCGAATGTTGTTTTATCTCATTTCTTGTGTTATTATTCTCGTTATATCAAATTATGAAAGACACGGGATTATGCCAGAGCGAAGATAAGTCCTCCTCCTCCTCCTCCTCCTCCTCCTCCGAGAAAGAGAGAGAGAGAGAGAGAGAGAGAGAGAGAGGGAGAGAGAAAAGTCGACGACCCGAGTGGCTCGTTGTTATCTATGCACATATCTTTGTAGCAAGCCCTCGGTTCGTATGCATAAAAGCTACTCTAAGGAGGAATATCGCCTCGCCTTTTGCCTACGATCGATATGTAGAGCTTTCTTTGTAAAATGTATTTTTGGACCGAGCCGTTTTGAAAAGTGGATTAATCCATTATGATTATTGCTTTCCGAGTATTAGAAGTGATTAACTGCCGTTGCAATGACTCGTATTTTTTTTTCCTTTCTTTTTTTTTTTTTTCTTTCGCATAATATCTTTTTTCTATCCCTCCAAATTATTAATCTTAACTAGTTTATCTCTATTTTTATTTCAACTTTTCTCTTTCTTTTTTCGTTTGTTTTTTCTTACTTCATTTTTTCTTCTTCTTATTTTTTCGTAGACAATTTATGGACTGACCGAAGTTACAGGTGTTGCTTTTCAAAGTTTACCCGGAGAAGATAAAACTTTGACCGAAAACACGGTGGGATATGCGTCAGATAATATGGAAATTTTGGTAAATTAATTATTTGTATCGTCGTAATTATATTTGTAAATGTTTGATTCTCTCTCTCTCTCTCTCTCTCTCTAACTTTCTTCCTTTTGCGAGAACAGGTCGTTAATGAGACGGGTGATCCAGTACCATTTGGAACACCGGGTGAACTTTGGATACGCGGTTATAGTACTATGATGTGTTATTATAATGATCCGGAGAATACTAAAAAGACTTTGTCCGAGGATGGCTGGTTAAAGACTGGTGACCAATTTATTTTACAACCTAATGGATACGGTCAGATCGTTGGAAGAATAAAGGATCTTATTATTCGCGGAGGAGAAAATATTTTCCCTAGGGTAATTATTTATTTATATAATAATATGCATTATATATGTACACGCGTCGGTACTGTGCACATTATTTTTACCTGCTAATCGCCTTTAATTTTATTAATGCAAACAGATGGTTACAATATCGTATTAATATTATTTTTTATAAAGTAACCCAACGATTTCATTATTGTTATGGTTGAAATGTATTATAAAATTTGGACTAATCCCAAATGTAATTTGATGATCATTTAGGAGATCGAAGACTTTTTAATTACTCATCCAAGCATAACAGAAGTTCACTGTGTAGGAGCTTACGATGAAATATATGGAGAAGAAATTTGCGCTTGCATTCGTCTTTTCAAAGGCGCGAGCTTAAGCGAGGAGGAATTGAAAGCATATTGCAAAGGAAAGATAGCGCATTTTAAAATACCAAAGCACGTTGTCTTCGTAGATGAATATCCAAAGACTATTAGTGGAAAAATACAAAAGGGTAAACTTAAGGAGGAATTAGAAAGTAAAGGTTTTATACCATCCAGACCGAAATAAAAAAAGAGAAAAAAGAAAGAAAAAAGAAAAAATAAACGATACTTCAAACACATATATTTATATGAAACAACGAGAATATTTAATTGTAGCAAGTCTAATTCGTTTTTCTTTTTCTCTCTTCCTTTTACCATTTAATAAACGCGCGGCGAAATTCGAAGTGTCGAGATATAGACAAAACGATTATCGATTATATCGAAAGAAGTTGCCGCGAGATACCGCGAGGTTGGCAGACCAGTCGCGTGTTTAGCGTCCCTCAAGAATGCAAATTTTGGACAAGAAGTAGATAAATAAGTTTTTACATTTTTTTTTATGTAATCAATATATAAATTCGTGATGGCCGAATATCTGGCATCGATCTTTGGCACAGAAAAGGATAAGTAAGTCCGAAATTGATTAAATTTTTTCGAATTTATAAGGATGCAAGTTGCGACTTAACCTCAATCGGTTATATATTTTCTACGCAGGGTTAATTGTTCGTTTTACTTTAAAATCGGTGCTTGTCGACACGGAGATAGATGTTCACGTATTCATAACAAGCCGACGTTCAGTCAGGTATAATAACGACAAATTATAAGTTTTATCACAAACTATTGTCATTTCATAAAATTTGTACTTATCAACGTGCGTTGTTTACCAGACTTGTCTACTACAGAATCTGTATGTCAATCCACAAAATTCTGCTAAAAGTGCGGATGGTTCTCATTGTAAGTACGACATATTTGTACACATGCGTGTACGTGTCCGACGATCATTATGAATGAATGTTTATTTTTACTTTTAGTGGTGGCGAATGTATCGGACGAGGAAATGCAAGAACATTACGACAACTTCTTCGAAGACGTGTTCGTTGAGTGCGAGGATAAATACGGAGAAATCGAGGAAATGAACGTTTGCGACAATTTGGGGGATCATCTGGTAGGGAACGTGTACATTAAATTTCGTAGAGAGGAAGATGCGGAGAGAGCAGTCAATGATCTGAATAATCGTTGGTTCGGCGGTAGACCGGTTTATGCGGAATTGTCTCCTGTTACCGATTTTCGAGAAGCCTGCTGTCGTCAATACGAAATGGGGTAACTAATAATCCAAAAGAATACGCATTATTTCATATACAGATAATATGTTTATTACAAATGCAAATCTAATACGTCATTCAATTTTCAGTGAATGCACTCGTTCTGGATTTTGTAATTTCATGCATTTGAAACCTATTTCAAGGGAACTCCGTCGATACTTGTACAGTCGTAAAAAGGGAGGAAAAATTCGATCTAGGTCTCGTTCTCGATCTCGAGGACGCGATCGTAAACGTAGATCTCGATCACGTGACAGAAGATCCAGATCGAAGGATCGTAAAAGACGAGACGATAAAGGCAGGGACGGCCGTTCTGGACGTTACTAATAATTATTCTCTAATTATTTTTACATACATAATATATCGTGCATTTAATTCGTACGGTCGAACACACGACGACGACGACGACGACGACGACGACGACGACGACGACTAATGAATATCTATATTACATGGTGCGCAAGTTTCAATCGATCCCTGTGACCGTGTTAATTTGACCAAATGAAAGGGAAAAGATTTATAAATATATGAAATATTGTAGAGAAAGCAACGCGACGATTTAGACTATTGTTTTTATATTTTTTATTGAAGGATAAATGATCTTGTAAGTAAAAAGAAGATGGTTTTATGTTAACGCTAAATAATATGTAATCAATGGAACATGTATAATATTATGGTTACAAATATTAATCTTAAGCTTTGCACGTAAACTGTATATTATTAATTGTGCAGCGTTGGCAAAGAAACAAGGACAATTTTTGTTTGTTCATACTTTTGTAGAAAGGTAAAATCATGCAATACGATCAAATTATGATATGAAAGTATCGCATTTGTATTTCATGAATTGTCGTTAATAATGTGCGCACGCAAAGAGGCAATCGTTACCGACAATTGATATCGACGGTAAGGTGGTTTGTAGAAAGTGTTTGTACCGCCATCTGAAGAAAATTCCTGGAAACTAGTTGATTAGTTGATAAGTTTTCTTCCATTCTGTCGATAATTTATCGACTGTTATCGACTTTGTACCAACTTACCGTCGTCGTATAGGTGTCGTTATCGTGCAATGGAAGTTTCTATTGAAATTTCATTGATTTTCGATAGAGTAGATTGCACGGGTGCACTAAATGCGTATAGTCTTCGATATCGTCGCTCAATGCCGACCCTTAGGTCGAACAAAGGGATGATGCTTCGGAAATAGAGATGGTAGCACCAAGTTTTATCCCTTCGCAAACCAATATATATATATATATTTATTTATTTATCCCAATGGAGAATTTTTTGTTACCTAAACGAAATTACGATATCCGTGGTATAATTATTACAACGTTATTTCGTTCCTTATTTTCTTTTTTTTTTTATTATTTTTAATATAATCCATCGGCACGAACGTTTCTCGCGTTTTATATTAAGAAGAAGATTCGAAGAAGGGGATCGAAATCGATATTATCCGGGCACGTGTTTTCAGGTAGATCTAATTGGCCCGGAGAGTTTCAGAGCAATGTGGACCATTTCAGCGTCGGGCTCTGCATCGAACAGCCGTGCATTACCGCGGCAGATGGTGCTCGTCGTGATTGCAGCTGCTCTCAGAAGAACACCTGCCGTGGCCGTTCTCTCTGCCAACTATCGAGATGCACCGTATCAATGTCAGTCCTTTTCGACCTCCTCTCTCTCTCTCTCTCTCCTCTTTTCCGTTTCACTATCTTCTTGCGTTCTACGTCTGTCGGATCCACGCTGTATTAGGTACGTTCATTTTGCTATCTATCTTGGATTACTTAACTTCGAATTACTCCGATGGATTATTGCTTTAAATTAATGGAAAGATAATAGCTAAAAAAGAAAAAAGAAAAAGAAAGAAAGAAGGAAAAAGCTCTTACCATTCCTTTGCAAGTACTTTCTTCTTTTTCATTTGTTTTTTTTTTCATTTTTTTCCTTTTTCTCTTTTTGAACGAGCATTAGAGTTTTCATTTGAGCGCAGACGTATATATCTTTGTTAGCCCGGATACGGCGGCGCTTACAAATCGATGCCGGTGGATTTTTACACGCAGCTAATATCGATGCATAAAACTTCCTAGCGCCCCGGTAATCTCCACGGTGATATCTGTTTTACGATCCGTCTGCTGCGATATAGCAATGGTTATAAAGCATCGAGCCGATCGATCGCTCGCCAACGATTCGAAGTCATAAGCGAACGAATATCATTGGGCCGATTCCGATATATATATATATATATATATATATATATATATATATATATATACATAGGTGCAATGAAACTTTGTAGTAACAATATCATATTTATGCTTTTCATTAACGTTACTTAGCGCGTAATTATTGTAATGATACATTATAAAGGAATGAGGATATCCATCGATTGAAACGAAAGCAAAAAAAAAAAGAATAGGAGAGGGAGTGAGAGAGAGAGAGAGAGAGAGAGAGAGAGAGAGAGAGAGATAGAGAGAGAGATGAGGACGAAAATGAAGGGTTGGTTAAGGTAAGCGCAATGTTGCTCGGTAACCGTCGGCCCACCCAAAGACCATAATTAATCCTGGCGATTTGCCAGAGAATCGAATCGTGCGAGGGCTTTGCTTTTGCTCTCGTTCGACGGAAAAAAAAAAAAAAAAACAAAAGAAAAAAGCAAAAAGAAAAATTTTAGGAGGAAAAATACCGCCGGGAGAGAGAGAGAGAGAGAGAGAGAGAATTGCACGAGTCAGGACGAACGGACACTTTTGACCATGATTTCCCTCGTCGAGGAATGACGAGCTAACGAGCTGTCAAACGTCAAACGTCAAACAGTGAACGTCAAATGTATCGAAAGCTCACGGCGTTATTGACTTCCTCCTTTTTTTCTACCATCCCCCTGCACCCTTCAACTCCTCCTATCAACTCATTAACTTCGAATTTGGCACGATGCGACGTCGTTATCGCATAATTAATATTAATCGTAATATAGTACGAGATATAAGTATGGAATTAACTATGTTTGTGCATGCATATATATGTGTATATACAGAGAGAGAGAGAGAGAGAGAGAGAGAGAGAGGGAGAGATGTAGTTAACAAAGAAATAAAACGAGAGAGAGAGAGAGAAAGAGAGTTTTTCAAAGCAGACTTTATGAGAGAAGTTGTTCATTCGAAAACAAAGAGAAAAAAGGGAAAAAAATATGCTCTGCAGCAGCCATTTAATCGCGAAACGTGAATGCTGGTGCATCGTAGAGAGAGAGAGAGAGAGAGAGAGAGAGAGAGAGAGAGAGAGAGAAGGTGAAAAGCCTGATTGAATCCTGGCTATGCGTGTGTAAAGCAGGTATCCGTTTGTTTTCTCGAATTTGGCGGAGTATATCCTTTTGATCGGTTACTTTTGGCCTATCGATCGATCGTAGAGAGAGAGAGAGAGAGAGAGAGAGAGAGAGGGAATCCATTAAAAAAATGAAAATTGATACTTTTCGTACATTTTGCATTATGTTTATCTTTCCTATTTTCTAGATACCGTTCATCTTTTATCTCGGAAAAATGGGGTCATTCGTTAATTATCGATCGTGTATTCGTTACTTCCATAATTCATATTTAATTCGCGAGTATGTTAAACGCGTTACGCGCCTTTTTTCATAAAAAAAGGGACATCGATCCGGTTAGTTTAGGATGCGAGTGATCCAGTTTTTTTCTTTTTCTCTCTCTCTCTCTCTCTTTTTTTTTTTGATTTCTTTCGTCAACAATCGGACGAATCGAAAGTTATGTATTAAGCGTATATACGTACGTCGCGAACGTTCAAGTCGGATATATTATCTATATATATATATATATATATATATATATATATATATATATATATATATAGATAGATAAATTTATATAATTTTCATAATCGGATATTTGTTAGGGATGTATAATTCGTTAGTGTACGTACGTACGTCAATTTTTATTCGCAACGAATCGTTATAAATCGTTGGCTATCAGAATTCACGCATCCCCGGCTTTAAATTTTTCACACGAGAGTGATCCTTTCGTCGGGCGCACCTCTTTTATCTCGATACCGGAATATGTATTATCGACTACTCTTTTTATCATCGATTCTAAACGATTATATCGTTTCGTTCGTACGTGCGAGGCGACGTGGCATAGAAGTGAGTAGTCGCGCGAGTATTATGCTTACGAGGCGCGAGTTGTTGCACCGCCAACCGATGGATGCATTTTAATGAAATATTCCCAGCTGCCGTTGTGAAATGTTTGTAAATGATTTATAAAAACGTGGAATTTAAATTCTCTTTCGGATATTAACGCTTTCCCATACGTTATTGTTCTCTGTTTCTCTCTTTCTCTCTCTCTCTCTTTCTCTTTTTTTTTTCTTCTGCATAGGTTTACACGCTTGCAAATACTTCGTTTTGTACATACACACGAGCGTACGATAAAGATAACAATGAATTGACTAAATGATAGATAATATCTTGCGAATGTATGTATAGTTTAAACGTTATTTATTATATTTATTGTGGATACACACACACGCACACATATATATATATAAAATATATTTTGGATTATACATACATACATATACATATATATATTTATATATATAGAAGATGAATAAAAAAATGAAGGATTGGTAAGAGCGTCTTCGTCATCGTCGTCGTCGAAGAAGAAGAAGAAATAAAAATGTCAAAGTGAATGTCAAGAAACGAAAAGGAGGAGAAGAAAACAAAAGCCTACTTGTTCACCGTAATTGTTGTTAGAGTGAGTGAATGAGTGAGTGAGTGAGTGAGTGAGTGAGTGAGTGAGTGAGTGAATGAGAGAGAGAGAGAGAGAGAGGGGGGGGTGAGTGTAAGGGAAGATAACTTTCGTTCTCTCAAACGCGAGTAGAAGAAGAGGAGGAGGCTCTGGCACGCAACGCCGTCGTTAAAGAAGAGGAAAAGACGGTGGTGGAGGAGGAGGAGGAGGAGGAGGAGGTGGAAAAGAAGGTAAAGTAGCGAGAGGGCATCCACAGGACGGTAGTAGACACTCGCATTTTTTATGGACGAGCAGACCGTCCTCGAGGCTCGGTCGAGGCTCATTTAGTAGAACGCTCTGAATAGGAAAGCCTCACTTCGCATAGGCTTTTGCTTCTCTCCCTCTCTCTCTCTCTCTCCTTCTCCCTCTCCCTCTCCCTCACTCTCTCTCTCTCTCTCTCTTCTCGAGTACTCTCCTGAGTTTACTCGGACTGAATGCGTCGCTCGTTAGTCCGCTCCGTTCTAAGAACGTCCGGCTTCCGTTCGCAATACTTTCCGCGATTTTTCATCGTATCGATGGTAAGACGTCGACGACGATCTCTCGACGATCTTCGAGTATTATCGATATCACGCGAACCCTCCAAGAAGAAGAGTTTTCGTTCGTTATTCCTAATCGATCGTACGATTTTTTGGCTTTTTTCGTTCAATTTTTTTTCCCCTTTTTCTCTTCCTCCTCCACCCACTCTATTTATCGATCCTTTGCTTATTATTTAGGAAATATCATCGACCGGGTGTTTAAATAATTGTAGTTATTCTTATTATTATTATTATTATTATTATTATTGTTATTGTTATTGTTAAATGTAACAAGTGTTCGATATATTGTGGGCTTGATCGAAGGAAACAACGATGGCAATTAAATGATACCACCACCCTTGTCTCTCTCTCTCTCTCTCTAAGTATTAGTAACGATTGTACGAAAAGCAAGTTAATAATGATAATGATAATAATAATAATAATAATAATAATAATAATAAAGAACGATATAGAAGAAGCAATTATATGGGTTTCGTCTCTCTCGGAAAAGCTGTACCGTGGCATGCCGACAAATGAAGGGACAAAGGGCCGCTTTATTTCGGTCTTGCGACCTCGACATTAACGAGAGAAGACGACGGTGGAAGAACCGGTTGAGAAAAGGGCTAAAGAGGGAGAAATTTTCAAAGAAAAGAAGGGCTCTCTTGTTAAATTATTTCTTTATCTCTTTCTTTCTTTTTTTCCCTTTTTCTTTTTCTTTTTTCTTCTTCACGTAAGTTTCTCGACCTCTCTCTCTTCTTTGCATTAGAATCGGATTCCTCTTTTTCTTTTTTTTTGCCTCAGCTTCTTGATTTCTCCCTTCTCGGCAGGCATCTGTGAGTTAGCTATAGAAAAAGCTTATCCATTTGCTCCTCTTTTCATAAGAATGAGAAAAATAAAGTTATAGAAGAAGAAGAAGAAGAAGAAGAAGAAGAAGAAGAAGAAGAAGAAGCAGAAGAAGAGGAAGGAGGAGGAGGAGGAGGAGGAGGAGGAGTAGATGAAGAAAAAAGAAGTTAGAACACAATCCATTTGGGAAATCGAAAGGAACGTTCGGACGTTGCGTGATATTTCTGTGGAATCAAGTTTCAGAGAGTAGTAGTATCTTGAAGCTATCGCAATTTTTATTCCACCACGGGTTATGTGAAATACTAGGAGTCCTGAGTTATCGCGTTTGTAAGAGAAAAAAGGATAGGAAGAGAGAGAGAGAGAGAGAGCGAGAGAGAGCGAGAGAGAGAGAGAGAAGCATAAAGTAGGAAAATAAATTCAAACATTTCTCTTTTTTTAAAACGCTTCGAAGCTCTGCGTAATGCCAAGAGAAACTCTCGCTGAGAATACTGTCGTTGAGTTTAATCGTGGACGAATCGATTCGGAACATTTAGAGGAGCAAGGAAGGTGGATGGACCAAAAGGATGGAGAGAGAGAGAGAGAGAGAGAGAGAGAGAGAAATAGAGAGCAAGAGAGAGGGAGAGAAGTTTCACGGCACAACGACCGTTCCTAATTAGTTCCTTGTATTACTTAACCCGACTCGACGTTGGACACAGCGAGAAATTGTATGAGTTTCGAAGCGTTGCACAGTTCAACCTTGACTAATTTGGATCGTTTGCGTTCTAGCATGCGCATTCACCTAAGTGCGGGCCTCGATACGCTTCTTCTATCCCTCTCTCTCTATCTCTCTCTCTCTCTCTCTCTCTCTCCTCAACTTTCTCTTTCTGTCTCGTTACTCCTCTATCTATTCATCGTTGTCTTTCAAACCAGATGTGCACAGGAATTTCATCCAAGAATATATTCATCGAAGGGAAAACTAAGAATCACGATTAGAAACGTGGGAAATTAGTGGTAAATCTATGCGACCTCGGGATAATTAAAGTCTCATCGGGTTAAAACAGAAGTAACTATAATTTTTCGTTCATTGAGAAGAAGAAAGAACGAAAGAGAACGAAAGAAAAAAATTGCATCCCTATGGGTGACGTATCGTCGGAAATTATGAAACTTCGGGGTGAGCTTGTTTGTTTCGTCGTCAACAAAAAAAAAGAAAAAAATAAAGGAAGATAGAGAGAGAGAGAGAGAGAGAGATTCGTCATCCAGCGCGGAAATTCGGCCGGTCCCCCTTTTATGGGGTGTAGAGTCACGTCGACTTAGCAACGAATTTGATGGAACGTTTCGGCTAGCAGAGGGAATGACGGCACGGTGCTTGCGAGATAACTTTTTGACCGTTCGTTCTTCCTTATGGTTGTATTTCGACTTCTCTCTCTCTCTCTCTCTCTCTCTCTCTCTCTTTCTCTCTCTCTTCCGGTCGTTGATGTAGAAAAAAAGGAAATATAAGAGAGAACAGAGGGGTAGTTATAATAAGACAGGCAGGAAGTATATAAAGGAGGAGAGCTTTTGTGCGAGGAGGAGAAAAAGAAACGGACGAAGAGTAAGACGGAGTGATAGAAAAAGAGAGAGAGAGAGGGATAGAGATAGAGATAAAAAAGAAATCAGAGATTGAGAAGGAAAAAAAATATATCCGTTCTCTCTAACGTCGCGTCGTATCTTTTACGAGGCGCAGCCAGCCAGCCAGCCAGCTAGCTTTCTTCTGATGTTCGTTCGTAGGAAGACGATCGTGTTTGCGACACGACTCCGACGATTCATTGAAAAGCTATAACCTTGCTTCTATCTCTATCACTATCCCCCCACCCCCACCCTCTCTCCTTCCCTCTTTTAAGCGTTTCTTCTCTCAACTATACGGGTCGTCTCTCTTTTCATACAGTCCGTTCGATACAGATGAGTTTTAACCCACAACGTGCTGGCACGTGTTAGAAAAGGAGAAGAGAGACACACGTGTGTGTCTCTCCACTCTTTCGCCTTCTATTACGGAGGAGGAGGAGGAGGGAGGGAGGGAGGGATGGGGAGCCCCTAGAGCGGTCACGTTTCGAGCGTTATTAAACGCTTCTTCTTATCCAACGCGACCTTGATATCGATCCCTACTTCCACGGTCGTTGCAACGAATCGAGGAGGGAAGCTTACTACGTGCATAGGATTTCTTATGAATGGTGTTTCATCCGATCGGCCGAATATCGATCGATACAACGTTATATTCCTGTTGGAAGATGATAGATTCGATATACGGTTAGTTTCTTCCGGACGTAGGAACGTCGAGATGAATCGTTCGAATTTTTTCATTACGTCCACCGTGTAGATCGTTGATTGCCTCACGATGATAATTATCGGAAAGATCTCTCGCTTTCGTTATCGTTATATATATATATATATATATTTTTTTTTTCTTTTTTTAATTCGTACGTTTTTTTACGTTATATCCTATTTTGTAATGATTACGTCGGGTAAGCGTCGAATCGCTTTGATAATCGATCGCTTTTTAAGTTTAAAGTCGACGAAATCTAGGGGAGGAGGTAGAGGGCGGGGGAGGGGGAGAGAAACGTTTTTTTTTTCTTTCTTTTTCTTTTTTTTTTCTTTTCCTTTTTCTTTTTCTTTTTTTTTTTTCTAGAGGCCGCGACGAGAAACGATAGGACGGAAAGACGGACGCGGTCGAGTCTCTCGCGAGTAAAATCTCGCACGGTCCGATTTATTCCCCCCCCCTCTCTCTCTCTCTATATATATATATATATATATATTTCTCTTTCTCTCGGTCCTAAGAGGTCGTAATAACTCTCTTAAATTCATAGCTCCGGCCTCTTAAAATTCCATCGTCTTACTCTACGTTCGCAGTTTTCCGCCATTGTCGTAGCAATTTATCGCGAATCCCCCAAAGTGTCGTGAGACGTTTGGTACGTCGTGGGCGGGGGGAGAGGAGGGGAGGGGAAAGAGAAACGAAGATGGTAAGGGGTTGAAGTAAGAGAGGGAAGATAAGAAGAAGAAGTAGAAGAAGAAGAAGAGAAAAAAAAGGATAGGGAATCAATGTGGGCTATGGGGGAAAAAATAAGAAGAAGAGAAGATGGAGAGAATAAGAATAAGAATAAGAATAAGAAGAAGAAGAAGAAGAAGAAGGAAGAAGGCAGGTCGAGTTTGAGAGCTTTGTCCGGAAGCCGAAACCTGTGTTTTATCTCCCAGTTGCCGAACTTTTAGTCCTTCCTCATCCTTCCTCCTCGACGTGGTCCTTGACAGAGAAGAAAAGAGGCCAAGAAGAAAGAGGCTGTGTCTCTCTCTCTCTCTCTCTCTCTCTCTACGTGTCGGTAGAAGAAAGACGCGAGAGAGAGAGAGAGGGAGAGGGATAGGGAGAAAGAAAGTGGTGATATATAAGTTGCGAGATAAAAAGGAGAAACGAAGGTAGACGAAAAATGAAAGAACGAAAAAAAGAAAGAAGGGAGGAAAGAAAGAAATAGAAAGATAGAGATAGAGATAGAGAGAGAGAAATGTCGAGTTAGAATCGCTCGTGCTGCCGGTAAAGGAAGGTAAAAAAAGGAAGAAATGAGGGAAAGTGGGCCACGAGTTTCGTGGTTTATTGAAAAGCTGCCGCTTAAGTGCTTCCACCTTTCGACTCTTCCTGTCCAACGGGCTTTAGACAGGTGCTGGCCTGATTCTTGCACACTCTCCTTTTCCTTCTTCTTTTTATTTTCTTTTTCTTTTTTTTTTTCATTTCTTTTTCCCTTTCTCTCTCTCTCTCTCTCTCTATCTCTCTTTTTCTTTCTTCCTTCCTTCCTTCCTTTTTGCAACGACTTTTATTGGCTCAACAACGTCTCCGAGAGAAAGAGAGAGACAGCACCGAAGACCCGACATAAATATTTAGTCGATTATTTTAACGGGTTGCCGTGATAATGGGGGCTGGCCGAGCATTTCTCTCTCTCTCTCTCTCTCTTTCTCTCTCTCTCTCTCTCTCTCTCTCTCGTTTTGCCCTTCTTCTCGACGACTCGTCCTGGACCGAGGACTTCTGAAATTGGATCGAGCACCTGCGCGTCGGGCAGGGTATCGAAGGAGGTAAATTAGATGAAGCGATAGAGAAAAGTAGAGTGGAGTTGAGTGGAGTGTGTGTGAGAGAGAGAGAGAGAGAGAGAGAGAGAGAGAGAGAGACTCGTAAGATGCAACTTCGCGCATCTTACCGACTTTTCGTACCTTCGGCGTTGAATTTTGTTGCAAACGAAAAAGAGGAAAAAGAAGAAAAAAGCGAAAAGGATTAATAAAAATTCATGGCCAGTCCTCAGAGCTCGTTCGGCTCGATATTAACAATTTGAATGGCGATCGAAGATTATCGTTATGGAACGATTAATAATAATCGCGTTTCGTTTGATCGGGAATTAATATCGATTAATTTAATCAATTTCAAGCTTAGAGATCGGCATTTATTTATTTTTTATTTTCCTTTCGTCATAGATAAATACGAACGATATATAATCCCGAACGTTCGTTTCTATTCGAGCCGTTGAAAATCGTATTAACGAATATCTAACGATCGTTTAACGACGATAAGGAATTTCTGTTCGTTACTTTGACGTTCTCCTTTATCGAGGAGTATCCGATCAAATCCCCGCATTCTCCGCGTTCTCCCTTTCCCCATCTTTTCTAAATATTCCACTATCCCTTCGTTGGAGTCATCCCAAAAGAAAAGTGGATGATAGTCAGTGATTCGGAAACCCTAATCCCTTTTGTATATACCATGGTAACGAAACAAAGCAGCAGTGTACGCATCGGAAGTCGAAACGTCGTAGGTGTCCTCTCGTTTCCTCCCTTACTTTCAGAATCATGAAAGTTAAAGCCAAAGAGAGAGAGAGAGAGAGAGAGAGACAGCAGGAGGGTGAAATTGAAGGGTGCACGCGTGCGTTGGCACGAAGAATACAATGAAGAGAGAGAGAGAGAGAGAGAGAGAGAGAGAGAGAGGGAGAAAAGGGAGATATGGAAAAATCCGTCTCCAAGAGTTTCCATCGAGGGACCTTCCTCGGATTCGCTCGTTAAAGGGACATAAAACTTGTGTACGCCTTTGTTGAGGCAATAAAAAAAAAAAAAAAAGAAAAAAAAAGGAAAAGAAACTGTCTGGCCTTCTTCTAATTGTTTCGCTCTAACTTTAAGAGTAAGAGACGGGTAGAAAAAGGATATGGAAGAAGAACCGCATCAAACGGAGATACTGCTCTTTGTGGCTATTGAATTCTTTCGTACGAGATACTAGAAGCAAAGTTTATTCTTTTTCTTCTTCTATCAAATTTACGATTCATTTGGAGTACCCGGTATACATCGTGCATCGTGATTTTTTCATCTTAGATCTTATCGATATACGTTCGCATGGAATTATTTGACGTAGCGTAGATGTGTGTTATTGAAAAAAAGAAATGAAAAATATCGAAAGAATCCACGAAAAATATTGAGGGAAGGAGGAGGGTGGAACGATTAGGAATTATATTCGCAATTTACATGGGTTATTTAAGAAAGTTTCCGTTGCGCGATCAGGGAATAGAAGAATCTGTAATTACTAAGTTCTCGGTATATTGCACGGTATATATATATATATATATATAGTAGAATAAATCACGAAATTAGTTTACTCAGACGCTAAGAATGAATTCTGCATGTTCTTCCCCTCGTTTCTATGTACTAGCATGAACTTCCTCCCGTTTCGAGTAAGTTTCGGGTTGCAGTTGCAGCCGCTGCTACACTCGCTTGCGTGAGAAGAATGCGGATAGAAAAAAGACTCGGAGAAGTGTTATGCACTTTAGTATTACGAGATATATGCGAGTTTTACAATTGCTACCAACCAACTTTACGAATTATTTCTTTGCAAATTAGAATTCTTTCGAAAGAAATTATTATTATATTTATATGAGTTTTACTTTATTTTTTTTTTTCGAACATTTCCTCTCTCTCTCTCTCTCTCTCTCTCTCTCTCTCTTTTATTTCGTAAAAATCATATTTCAATGTTTCAATCGCAAAGAAGAAGAAAAAGACGAAAGGAAAGGGAAGAAGCAAATAACGAGTTCGATTGTTGTATGGGATTTAATTGAAAAGCTCATTTCAAAATATCAACCATTAACGAAACGAATTACGTACAATTTTCGTGTATTATTTCGTACGAATTAATGAATTCTTTCATTGAAAAACGGCTAATAATGCGGCCGCCCCCAACTCACCCTAATATTTTCCGAATTTTCTTCCGCTTTTAATTCGATTATATGCGGATTTAATCTCTTTCGATATTATTCCACGTACATTTTGATATTTAACGTGGTTAAGTTCGTAATTGATCAGAACGTACGTAACGTATCGATCGTAAATTCGATCGTTAACATTTTTTATTGTTGTTGTCGATTAAGAAACAAAATTACGTTATTTAATTATTAATTAAATCACACAAATTCGTTGATATTAAAAAACGTCGGTCATACCGTCCCACCCGTCAAAAAAAAAAAAAAAAGAAAAGAAAAGGAAAAGAACTAATTTAATCCGACTAAGGTGATTTTCGTTTTGACTCTTTCCACGTAACGTTAGAAAAGATAAAGATATTCAACCGTTTATCTATTCTCCCTAGAAACAGCCTTAAGGTTCTTGGCTCTCCGCGATGAAAGCTGTACGACACGACGACGTTCTTCGAAACCCCCTAAAGCTGATAAATAGAACGAGTTTCGCCGCGTTGCAACGTGTTGCTTCGGCTTACTCGTCGTCTCGTTATAGCGAGAGGAGGAGGAGGAGGAGGAGGAGGAGGAGGAGGAGGAGGAGGAGGTGGTGGTGGTGGTGGAAGAAGAAGCCTAAGTGCACGAAACTTCGGCCTCGATCCGCCACCACGGGAATGCGAATAGGTAATGGCGTGCGAGCTGCTGCTCTTTGGGAATAACTTAACTCGCAAACTTAAGTTAACCGTACGAGGATAGAGAGACAGAGAGAGAGAGAGAGAGAGAAAATTCGGCTAAGTAAAGTAGAAAACAAATTAGGATGAGAAAAAGAGAGAGAGAGAGAGAGTGAAAGATATATGGACCGTTCATTTCGAAAGTCGTCCAAGTCCATTTGTCTTGATCCACTTTTAAATGAGATATCGCATAATTCGTCATTAATTTAATGTAAATTTTTTATTTGTAACTAGTTAATATATAATATCTTAAAAAGTGCCAATGCTTTGTTCCAATTTTAATATCGGCCAATCAAAGAAATTGCCTAACGATTGATATGCTGATCTTTAATTTTCTCGAGGGAACAAAAATATGAACGGTCCATTATGAAAAATATACAAATTTATAGAAAACGATAGGAAAAGTCAGCTCGTCTATTTTCAATGTCTCTTATTTTCTCATTCTTATTTCTTGGATCTCATTTATCTCTTTCTGCTGTACCGAAAAAGAAGAAGAACTGTAACGGGGTATAATGTTAGGAGATGGAGAGCTGCTGAGAAAGTGGATGAAGATGGGATATACTTTTTCTTTTTTGTCGCCCCCTCTCTCTCTCTCTCTCTCTCTCTCTCTCTATCTATCTATCTATCTATCTATCTAGTTCTTTACTCGAGCCCGTGAAATGTGGCTTAATATCGTCGCGCAAACCCGGAACGCTTCTCAACGATCTGGGAATCCCGCTATGGGAATATTTCGGGTTTAACCTTTCCTCTCAGGATGCAATCCGTTGATGACACCGAATGGGCTTCTCAAGCGACGATTAACATCACTCGATGCTACCTTTTACATTCAAATCGATAAGGCATATATATATACATATATATATTTATTAATATGTCAATGAAATAATAGCGATGAAAAGGAAACCTTATCGATTTGCTATTGGTAACGTCATAAATTTCTAATAATTTTCATTTTCGGATCGAATACTCGCATGAGAATTGTATTAAATGAAAACTCTTAAAACATTTATATCTCGCGTAATATTATCCGTTTCATTTTCATCCGTAATATTCACTCGGTATAGATAGATAAATAGATAGATAGATAGATAGATAGATAGATAGATAGATAGGAGTATCAGAATCCGATTCATCGAACATTGAATTTCAGTTAACTATCAATATATTAAATTCCCAGTTCTCCGCGAAACGGAAGCTAGCTAGTTTCGTTGATACGCGTAATCGAGTTATAAGCATTTCTACGAATGCATGCATTTGGAAATTTAGATGAAACGTAGAAAGTATCGGTCGGTCGCCGATTCGTGGATTCTTAACGGATACTTGGGAAAATTCTTTTTTTTTTTCGTTTCCGATAAATTTCGAAGATCGACGGAGAGAAAGAAAATATACGCGCATGAATAAATTAGTTACAATCAAATTTCATTTCGTAATAATACATACATACACATTATTTTCTTCTTATTTGGGACATAGAAAACTAATTCGTCGTTGGAATCTCTCGGTTAGACAAAAACCATCGAACGTTTCTATATCGGTATTGATGTACTCGACTTTCCGTCAGTCTCGCATTATATAAAATGCCTTTTATCGGAATTAACGGTAATTGCAAATACCAAACGTGAAAACGAGAAATGAGCCGTTATATCTATCATCCCGTTATCTTCAATTAATGAAATTGCTTTTGGAAAAGTGGGCTGCTCTTGTAGATAAATGATAGTATTTTAGCGAGTATAAATATAATTTACCTATATATTACCCGTTTAACCCATTTAACGATTAGAATATTATAATGGAAAAAAGTGTTGTTATCTCGAAACGAATATATAGATTCGATAATTCGATTTGAAATGTCTTGTCTATAAGACGAAATATATATATGATAATAATTCGTTCTCGTAGGTAGCCGTAATCCGTTTCTTTCTTTCTTTCTTCTTCTTCTTCTTCTTCTTTTTTTTCTTTTTTTTTTTTTAACGTTGCTAGGCAGAAAATTTATTAATTATTCGTCTCGTAGCTAGTGGCCCTCGAGCTCTCACCGCGGTCAATGAGCCGGGGAAGGACTTGTAAACTTTCAGTTAATTAGAATCGATTAAGTCGAGTAGAACCACGTCGCTCGTCTTCTTTACTCTCTTATACTTTAGCCCACTAACTATCCGACACTCCGTCGTCCACTTTAAACTTTTTTTTCTCTTTTTCACGAGGGTCTCCATCCTCGATTTACCAAATATCGTATCGTCCCATTTATTTAAACAATCCAATCGTCATTTCAATTGTAGATTCCTCTCCTTTATCCGATAATAAATAATATCAAATTTTAAGATCGACGAAATAAATATCGTACCTCGTTAGATTCGATTTGAGAATAGAATTTTCGTGGGGGGAAAAAAAGAAATGGAAATTACAGCCAAGGGATATATAGTTAGAGAGAGAGAGAGAGAGAGAGAGAGAGAGAGAGAGACTAGGAACCCTTCCAGAATGTACTGCATCCTTCGTACAGACCACAGATTTATGCCGTAATTTGAATAATCGCGGATCTCGCGATCGAACTCGAGCCTGTTCGAATCGAATACCTAATCCGGCCGTATAGACGGACGATAGAGTGTCGGGAGTTCGTGCTCGGCTGCCATCGTGCGAAAATGGTCAGAGGAATTCGTGGTTTCTAGGAGGAGAGAGAGAGAACGAAGGCTCGAGTGTTTCGTGAAATAATCGGAATATAGGAGGATTTAAAGGTATAGAGTTATGTTAACAACGATGAGGATGAATGATAATCACGATGCCGACGAATTCTATTAGAGATACCAATATTACTGTTCCATAGCAAATCGAACTGTCTGTCTGTCTTACAGTCCGTCTATAATTATCGATATCGGTTGATAATAGAAAATTACAATTTTCATTTTATAACCGTACGAACTATCGTTTCACGATTGTATAGGAGATACGTAGAATACGACGTTGGGATTTCTTAACGGAGGTGCATCGAGGGGGAAAAAATAAAAAGGACAAATCAATCGAAGAAAAATACTATTGTCAAAAATCGGGTTACGGGTAAATATAAAAAAAAAAAAAAAAATAAGAAGAAATAATCGAACGAGGGGTAGGAAAGATTTTATAAAGTCGATATCGCAGGTGCATAATTCGAAGGAATAATAAGACAGGACGAGAAGGAAGCAAAGTAGCCGGGAAGGATCGTGGGGTTATTATTTTCAGGGTCGACGACGCAGATGTTTCTAACTCCGTGCGCGCGCGCACACACGAGGAAAGAAACGATAGAACGGGGTGTGTCGTCGAAAACTTCTACCCCGAGAGTGTAGACCCGCGTTACGTCGGGGTGTGTTATTCATAGGTCGAAAACCCCCTATGGATCATCCCTGGTTATGGCCCGGGGTAGCAATTTCTTGTAGATACACGCTAGCTAACGACCGCGTTAGCTTTCTCTACCTATCCTCGCATGAGGTAATTATAAAAGCGTACCCTACGGAACGTATACCGGATATTATACGACTTTTCTTGCTTCCTTGGCACATATTTATTTAAACGAATTATATATATATATATATATTATATTTATCTGATCTTTTTTCTTCTTTTCTTTTCTTTTTAAATAGCGGATTCTTTTCTGCCATTCATTCGAGATATCCAAATTTATTTGAAAAGTTACGTTATATTACGTATATCATAGACACACGCGCGCGCGCGCGCGCGCGCTCATCAACTATATAAAAATATATATGTTTAAAGAAACGATAAAACGAAATGCCTCGAGGAAAAGCTCTCTCGGAACGTTGAGAAAGAAATAAAAGATCCTCTTGGCGGTTTCGCGGAGACGCGTTCGATGAGAGTAGGAAATATGCGAGATCTCGAAGTGGTAGTCTCCGTTGGTCCTCCCTCCTGTGTCGTTTAGAACGAACGCATCGAAGCGTCGTATCGCGCGACTTTTAAACTTCCCTGAAACGAGCCTTGCCCGTTTTCGTCTGCTCGTAACGCTCGGTACATGGCTCTTCTACACGTGGATATAGTACGTACTTACCTAACGGCGTAGACGACGATGAGAAAGACGAGGATGACGAGGAAGACGAGAAGGAAAAGAGAGTGCCGGAGGAGGACGAGGATGAGGATGAGGAGGAGGAGGAGGAGGAGGAGGAGGAGGAGGAAGTGGAAAAGTCTGAGGAGAGAGACCGCAATGGCCGAGCACGAAGCTCCTTGAGATATTGCGCGAGAGTATACGTGACTCGAGCTTTGCGACATAGTTCGCGTGCACCTAAGATTCTTCTTCCTCTTCCTCCTCCTCATCCTCTTTCTTCTCCTGCTCCAACTAGTCCTCCTACCCTTTCTTCCTTTTTCCTCTTCTCATTCTTCTTCTCCCTTTTTACTCTGCCGAGAGCAAACGTAATCAGGATGCCGACTAGAAAGTCCAAAACGTATGTGTAGACATATACAACAGAAGGAAGTGAGAGAAACGTGCGATAGAACGCGGAAAAGAGAGAGGACATAATTTGAGTCGAAGGAAGGTACGAGCTCTCTCTCTCTCTCTCTCTCTCTCTCTCTCTCTATCTCTCTATCTCTATCTCTATCTATCTCTTGGCTATTGCCGGAGGAGGGAACGGCGATTGTTGCGCGAGATATAGATCGCGAATGCCGGGGGCTGGATGAAAATGGTCCATGCGGATCGATTTTTCCCCGAGAATTCGTTTTCAAAGATACGTTTTCCTCGGCTATAAACGTTCCATTCGTTCGTTCGTTCGTTCTTTCTTCCTTCTCCCTCTCTCTCCCTCTCTCTTTCTTTTTTATTTTTTTTTATTTTTTTAATAAATAAATATTCGATTACGTTCGAATAGCACGGAAATATATATATATATATATATATATAAAAGATTTTCGAGATTCTTATTACACGATGAGAACTTTATTCGAGCGCTCGTTATAAGTTCCGAGACTACCTTTTCTTGCGTCGTCGAATTAAAAAAAAAAAAAAAAAAAAAAAAAAGAAGAAAAGAAAATCATTTCTATTATCGATTCAGGAAGCAGGTTTTTTCTTTTTTTTTTGTTTTCTTTTTCTTCGACTTTCTTTTTCCCCGAGCAACGACGTAGTATAGACCTCCCATCGGATGGCTCGGTATTTTCTTTTTTTTTTTTTTATTACTTAATAACTCGTAATACGGATCTATGTAAATAAATTGATAAAATAGGGCTGTCCCGTTTAACGACGCGGTTCTTCTTCGCGGCGAGGAACAAATTATGTAAGACGTTTACGAGGCCCAGTAATATACCCACCCTACTACACGCCGAGCAGGGAACGCATATTCTCTAATTATTTTCAACGTCGACCGCGCGCGCGCCTCGATTAATAGATTATCCGATGGGATGTACCTACGGGTATAACGTTTCAAATTACGCGCCACGAGTAAGCGGCATCCCCCCCCCTCTCTCTCTGTGTGTGTATGTGTAAGTGTGTATGTGTGTATGTGTATGCGTTAACGAACGTATCAAGGGAAAGGACCAACGTTGCTTTACGCGATGTCATTGATAATATTTAGGAAAAGAAATGAATGAATCATTGATAATATTCATTGAATGAATCCAAATTTCATTGATAATATTCAATGAATGAATCCAAATTTCATTGATAATATTCAATGAATGAATCCAAATTTGGTCCGTTCGTTCGTTCCATTTTCTTTCCTTTTTCTTCCCCTCCTCCTTTCTTTTCTTCTTCTTCTTCTTTTTTGCACGATTTTTCCTTTCACGATTTATCCGTCAATTTCGAATTAATACATCATTCTTCGTATCAGTAAACGCGTACGGGGTTAATCTCGTATCGTTTGATGAACGTACGATTCTCGTGAAAAAGTTAATCCCTGTAAAAACAAATGGGAGTTTGGTAAATACGTGGCTGATCGTTTCGATTGGGTGCCT
Organism: Dolichovespula sylvestris; assembly: GCA_918808275.2. NCBI lineage: Eukaryota > Metazoa > Arthropoda > Insecta > Hymenoptera > Vespidae > Dolichovespula > Dolichovespula sylvestris. Next base: position 4,558,789 of record OU964983.1, on the reverse strand, counting down.
GGTTGGCAGGTTGGGTGGGTGAGTAGAAGTTGTTTCGAAAATGATTACACTCGAAAACGCGTTTGGAAAGTATCGGAAAGACTGGAAAAGTGCAGGGATGTTACGTCGACGTTGAACGGGCGCTCGTGCATCGTACTGGCTGCGGGAGAAGAGAGGAGGAGGAGGAGGAGGAGGAGGAGGAGGAGGAGGAGGAGAAGAAGCTATCTTTTTCTCTCTTTTATGGGCTGATGTTGGGTCTCGAACTCGTATGCAAACCCGTTGGATATTCCAAGAGGAAAGCTGGAGAGAGGAAGTCAACGGTTATGAGTTCGCGTTGTACCAAGCTTTACCTTCTCTCTCTCTCTCTCACTCTCTCTGTCTATCTGTCTATCTCTATCTCTCTCATTTTATCCTATGTCCTTTAACCCTCTCCCTTTTTACTATACTTTCCTCTCTCTCTCTCTCTCTCTCTCTCTCTCTCTCTCTCTCTCTCTCTCTCTCTCTCTTTTTCGGCGTACGTGAGCGAGCAGAAGAGCAAAGAACTCGAGCGTTTATTGCTCGGACGAAGTCTCGGCCATGACTACGGAATCCTTCGTGCGATAACGTTGCCGCGCTGGATGATCGGATGAAAGCGTTTCGCGCGCGTGTGATATAAGACTACCTCCGAGGGATCAGGTTCCTCTTTAACGTTTATCTGAAAAAAAAAGGAAAAACAAAAAAAAAGAAGAAAATTTCTCCGCATCTTTCTTTCTTTCTTTCTTTCTTTCTTCCTTTCTTTCGTTCCTTTTCTTTTTGCGGTCCCCTCATTGAAATTCCATTGGATCTCTCTCGAATCTTCTTTTTACGCCAAAGAGAAGGGACTTGTTATTCTTTCTTCTTTTTTTTTTTTTTTTTTATACACGGATGATACTAATTTTTTTGTTTTTTTTTTGTTTTGTTTTATTAGAATTATATCATCGTCAGGGATATCTCTCTCTTTTTTTTTTTTTTTCTATTCTCCTTCGTCGGAGGACAAATAAATAAGATCATATTTTATTCTCTCTTTATTCGATGAATGAATGTCTCCTTCCTATTCTTATCTTCGTTGTTTCTCGATCGTTGGAAATGAAGAATCGACGCGGATAGAATTTTGATTCGTTGTTTAACTTTAATCAAATTCTCTCTCTCTTTCTCTCTCTCTCGGCTAGTCTCTTTCATCGGTCTTCATCCCTTTCGTTTATCTCGCGTTTCTCTCTCTCTCTCTCTCTCTCTCTCTCTTTCTCTCTCTCTTTCTCTCTCTGTCGTACGCACGTCAAATAGGGCGAGAAAAACGAGAGCTCGGACGAGCTCGGTCCGTCGGTCGTCTCGTGAAATAATTGAAAAAAATATGGAGCACGGAGGGAAATTCGGTAAACCAGAAACCGTGCAAAGTTTCTGCTACAGGAGAGCACGCTACACTTTTATAAACTTGATCTGTGTGTGTGTGTGTGTGTGTGTGTGTTTAAACGCAAGAAGATGAGTAAAACGATATCGTGCTATAATTCATTATGCTAGAACGTAACGAGGGGTGGTAATGGGACACTACCGACGATAAAACGTAAGAAAACAAAAAGGACGAAAGATAGGAAAATAAAATATCACACACGCACGGAAAAGGAAAGCATCCTGTAATAAAAAAAAAAAAAAAAAAAAAAAAAAAGGAAAACAAAAAATAGAAAGACAGGATTTTTTATCACACCTAGTATACAAGCAACTTCCTTTGCTGCGAAGTTGCTTTTGTTTCTCGTGTATCTCATTTTCATAAAATTCGCTTTGACCATGGTGAAGGGGATGCGAACGAAGGATGAGGAGTTCGTTCGTTCGGTGATACACGAAAATGTTCATTGTGACAAGATAATTATTTATTCGGTGCATCCAATTTTCAATATCGTCCGACGAAATAAATCACCCAAGCGTCGAACTCTTTTTCTTAACACCTTGTATATAGAATATCAAGGTTTACCCTAGCCGTTTTACCGTGCTCGATGAATTTCGGAATTGACGCGCTCTCGAAGAGGAGCCAAATTCCTTACGTCGGTTACGGTTCGAACTCGAAAGGGAATCGTTGAATATTAATAAAGGAAACGCCGGCACGTTCACCCCTTTCTAACTGCACACGTGAGAAAGAAAGAGAGAGAGAGAGAGAGAGAGAGAGAGACAGAGTGAGCGAGTTGTGTGTGTGAGAGAGAGAGAGAGAGACGGAGAAAAAAGAGAAAGATAGTAGGAAGATAGGCACGACGAGGAGAGTCGTTCGTACGTTCAAACCACCAGGAGTAATCCGGTAGTCCTTGGCACGCTCGTTAGCATTTCATTTTTATATTCATTGACGATGCTAATGGTAGACTGAAAACCCAAGCGCAAAATTTAGGGTGAAAGAAAAAGTTGATCAGACCGACGACGAACGACGATTCCATCCTCTTCGCCTTTTCGAATCGTTTCTCGTTTTTCGTTTTAGTTTTCTTTTTGCCGGT